>QVRM01003250.1:0-553545 GCA_003439945.1 Dermanyssus gallinae | reverse complement strand
GCTGCACTCGCCTAACTTTCGAAGCTATATATTGCGGGGCGGACGCCATCCACCATGCACAACGTTTTTTGTTCACAGCGTGCTCGAAACGAAACTAAGGAACGGCATCGACTATACTGATCGCGATGATGATGATGCTGATGATGATGCTGATGCTGATGATTGTGAACATGATGATAATAACGAGCATGAGCTAATAATAAGCAGATTTTTGTTTTTTTCTGGTGTTTTGCATCATGTGTTTACCTAGTTGTTTGCGGTTTGAGGTTTGTTTGTTGAGCGGTGGTGTGTGGGGTGTGTTTTGTTATTATGACAAGTCGAAAACGTGCCGCGTCGCAATGGCGACCGGCTCAACATGCGTTGCCAATTGAGCTGAGAGAGAGAGAGAGAGATCGTGAACCGTATTCATTTCGCGCCGGCCTCGGTCCACTACTACGCTTAGTCGTTAAGCCGTTAGCCTACCTTTACTAACGTGCTGCCTTTTAGTAGAGTAGTTATCGCCTTAGCAGTGTAGTAATTCAACTACAATTGATACGAAAAGCGGTTGCAGTACACCCGGTTGTCGTTTCGTTGTACGTTCGGTGAGCGTTAGGGAGGCGCGTCAGCAGCCTATCAAAGATTAACGAGGGCCATTGCAAAATAACGACTTTCCTAGTCGACGCCCGGTTCACTTTGTCCTGCAACTGGCAAAGACTAGTATATATATAGGGTTGAATGCAGTTTTGTTTTCACCTCAGAGGTGTCCTTTGGTTGGTGCAGAGCTTCCGTCAGCAACTACTTGTAAGGCGAATGAGAAGAAATTTTAACTATACACAAAGTGGCGCTAACACACAGCGTAACTCACATACACAAAAACGAGATCTTGCCATGGCTACCAACAAAACACCAGCAGCAGACCAGCTATCGCAGGTTCAAACCCTGGTATCGTTTGCTGTTTTCTGTTGGATCTGAATGTACATCGTCTTGCTGCTACAAGCTCAGCTGGGGAACAATGCGTCATAAAGCCCGGTAGCGAACACGCGATTGCGATAGAATCATCTAGACGCGAATGTACTTTGGACTTGCAACAAGCATTTGTGACTAAATCGGTTGACTCCATAGGTATTGGAAGTGCTTAGGAATTTATCAGCGCAACGCCTGCGTAATGTTTAACAACCGCGCACACTCAAAGCGATGACGTAGAAATGTAATTAAATTAAACAATCGAACATACTACAACAGTGATTCTGGCTAAAGAGAACTTTCTGGCACATCAAATCTCGGAATACAACATACGTGTATTCACTCTTGGCAGGTAGCTTTCAACAGCTCGAAGTATAAACGCAAGTACCACCAACGCATAGAAATAAACATAAACTGCAATAATCTGGACTATACATACTTGCAAGGAATATTACGAATATCACACGTATCGATCCAGATTATTTGCTGTTACTCGGCCTCCCGCCTAACTTTCACAGCTTCGGTCTTCGTCAGATTCACGGTGAAGCTGAATTCGGACACAAACTTGTAAAGCCTGACCAGGTTTTTTTTCAGTTTTTTTCAGTAAGGCTAATGCCCGTGTACGGTTTCTTTCATGACATGGCTGATTTGTAAATCCACTCCGACATTTACCTTGTGTAAATTGGAAACCATGCAAACCAATTTAAGAGTGGCCGGTCTGGTCTCGAACCCAGGCCTACCGAATGCAAGACAAAGGCTTTGCCACTAAGCCATCTTGCTCGGTTTTTAGTTAAAAGCGGTTCAGCACGTTGATCATCAGACATTCTGCGTACAAACCCACTTTGGGTATTTCTTCGGATACATTAATCCGCTCAAAGAGGTCTTTTAGGAGGGCGAACATATTAGAGGGTTTAAAAGGTGAAAATATAAGGTGCGCGACGCTTGATTGTTGCGGGATTACTCTAGCTCCGAGGCAACAACGTAGACTGTTATTCAGTTTCCATTTAACACTGCAATTAGTAGATAAGCTTGTCCATGAGACACCCACAGCCTCTAAATTAGTCAGGATTAGGTATTTGGGTGCGTATCGAAGGTGGCCCCGTTGTTTTATTTAGGCTTATAAGCGCCTCCACCATCTCAGGTACAAGAAGTCGTGCCGTAGTTAGCTTTGTCGTAGTTACCTTATCCAGGCTGTGGCAAGCGACGGACTTCTTGCGAAACCATGTTATTTAATGCGAACGTGCGCGGGAAGTGATCGGTTGAGATTGCCGTGCTTCTAGGGCGCGGGGGTCCCTAAGTGGCTACCCAGGTCACTTATACGGCTCACGTTCGGCTTCCTTAGCAGTTCTGGTTCGTCTGCAGTTCAAGATATGTTTTATTTGAGCATTCTGGGTTAAACGTGGCCGCCTTGGGCGGGCAGAGTGATAGACGGTATGTGCGATAGAGCTTGCGTGGGCCTCGACAATCGCCGCTGTCCGGGTTAGAAAAGAACGTTGTGGGCCCTTTCGGAAGGGTACGCCCTTGGTGTGGAATCGAGCGTACGATAGCAGTCTAGGCATGAGCAGTAACCTTCACGGAGTTGGCGTTCATCGCCTACGCCGATGATTTTGGTCACTTGGAGGGAATCACTCGGTGGATGACGTTCCACCACCTAATGAGCACTAGAAAAGATTTCATCCCGGGACTGGATGTTTGTGCAGACGGCCATCGAACACAGATAAAATACCTGTGGTTTAATGCTTGATAGAGACCTAATTATAGTAATTATTAAGTAACCTTGTTAACCTATAAATAATAATAATAATAATAATATAATAATAATAATAATAATAATATAATAATAATAATAATAATAATAATAATAATAATAATAATAATAATAATAATAATAATAATATTAATGTCTCATGGGAAGTCCCTTGCTTGGGATGCAACGGTTTCGTGCACCACCGCGGCTTCCTATTTACACACCACAGCTCAGTTGAGCCGGGGTGGGTGGCAAAGCATGCGGAAGCCAGAAAAACGCGTTAAATACACTGGACTGGAAACAAGATATACTTTCGTGCCTATTGCCATGGAGACGCTAGGACCAATCAGCAAGGAACCGAAGCATTTCTCAAAGATTTGAGTAAGCGAATTCAGGAGGTCACAGGCGACCAAAGAGAGGGTCAATTCTTGAGGCAAGCGTTGTCTTTGGCCGTTTGCAGAAAAAACGCGGCATCTATTTTAGGCGCCATGGAGTGAAATAATTATTTAAAGAATTTGCAATAATACGTTCAGACCTCACAATTGTAACATTATTTAACATGTAATAAATAATAACAATGATAATAATAATAAAAAAAAAATAATATTAATAATAATAATAATAATAATCATCATCATCATCATCATCTCACCTGAGTAAGTACAGGTCAGTTACGTATTCTATTCTGTAGCGCGTTGAGTGAGCGCTTTGTAAGTGGCGGACAATCAACCGCATGGTGCTTAACGCATTGCTCAAGCACAACAAGAATGATAGCCGTGCACGGTTTACTTTGGGGTACACATGGCGACGATCGGAAGCGACCCCACCCTGGTGAGGTGATGTCATTTGGAATGGGATGGGATCGCTTACGATAGTCGTCATGGATAATATTACTGCTGGCGTTTTGGATAAGCAAACGCATACGATAGCACACTTTTCTCTAGAGGCTACTCGACTATTAGGAATAAGGCAACGTGACAGAAGTTACTACTACTCGAAATGTGTGGCTGTAAGCTTTTTTCTATCCATATTGACTCAATGTAAGTAAGAATCACGTGTAAATACTCTAGGTTCAAATCTAGTGCTTTCGAACTAGATTTCGTGAGACAGAGAGCGTTATCACTGTCGTGTCGACTATGGGCGTCTCTGGTCGATGTTGGCGTTAACGGTGAGCTCAACCCACAAAGCGACGTCATCATTGGCCGCCTGAGCAATTCGTTTAAAGGAGTGCTCAAGCATAGTCGACACACAAATCGCGCCTGCGTCCCTGCCCACGCACGCCGGAACTACAATGCTGCTAAGCTTCGTGGAGAAAGACCGGTTGCGGGTCCTCAAGTTAACTCGATGACTGCGGCAGCACTGTGTACAAAGCATATTGATTTCTCTCTCAAACTGATATATTTAAAGACACAGCAGGACCTTATATATATATATATATATATATATATATACACATATATATGTATATATGTAGAGAGAGAGATTCAGAGATAACTGCCTTAGGCCATTCACTGCGGATGGAAATTGTATATGCAGTAGCAAATGCCCCGGCCAGAGGAGAATCGTACAGGTATATGCACTCGTCACTATATGGAGACGATACAATCTGTCAAACTTTAATAAACACATACTCTATTGTATATACTCGCCCGCCGAGATCGCTGGTAAATCAAAACAGTCAAAAGTGTAGCGCAGTACAGATAACCAAACGAGCGTCAAAAGTGCTTGCACGCCTTTCGACGGCCAATGGAGTTTTAAATACCACGCGTATTTAAAACTCTCCCCAGCTCAGTATCGGTTACTGAGCCCGGAGTCAACCTGGTCACGAAACTGAATCGGATCGCCGCACCGGGCATACACTGTTCTCTGTTCTATTCTTGCACTTTCTAACTGTATCGGTGCATACTGCTTAAATGTGCGGACTACGTACTGCAGCAAAAACAAAACGTTTCAGGACTGCTCTCTCTCTCTTTACCAGAAATTTGGCGTAGCGTATAGTAAAAAATAAATTTAAATATTAAGTTTCCCTTCTTGTTTCCGATAAGTCGACTTAACACCCCGCACAATTTGTGACTGCTATAATTACAACTAACACGTAAAACTGGCCAGAATGCGCGCGGTAATTTATTTTATTTTAAATTAATGACAATCTTAATTACTCAGAAAGCCGAAATACTCAGCGCATTTTTACGAGTTTAGCCTTGCCAAAGTCGTCTGAATTATTGTTACGTCTGGCGGCCGTATAGAATGCGCATCTACACAAAATCACGAACAAGAAAGCAAAAATCAAGATCATTTTTATCTTGACTATCTCGAGAATACTGAACCAGTTCATGCTAAAGGTACGTAATCGCGTAAACACGAAAGTGTTCCGTTATGTATACAGTCAATAATTTAGCATGAAAAATTACTGCATTACGTATAATTCCCGCCGCAGAAGGGCCTAATTAGTTGAATGAACAAATGAGAGCTAAACAAATTATTGAAAGGAGACCACTTTATTAATTTGCAAGAGCCATTTTAGTTAGATAACGGCCTAATTATAAAACAGGTGTTTACACATTTCTTCGATTTTTAAACAGCCGCAGCAACTTCAAACAAACTGTTCAAGCTACTAACGTCGTGCTTTCTTACGGCTAAAATGCTAAATAATATCAAGCAATCCATCAAGCAACTCTTATTATTCTAACTAGTATTAGTGTTGCGCATTGTTACAATTGGTAACAACAATAGTTAAGCTGAGACAAAAGTAATTTGTTTTGCCAAGCATTTCAGCTTTAACGATAGTCAAGTCGAAACCTTGCTCTGAGAGATTTTAGCAAGCTGACCCCTTGACTACCTTGACCCTCCGCTAAGCCTTTCCAATGGCCTCTTCGTAAATTGGCACGACAACACTTTGACAAACTTGCTCCTTTTGTTCATTGTCTGCTGTAACCCGAAATTTGCTGCAACACGATAACGTCTAAACGCGTCCTGCTATCTCAAGCCGTTGACGCTTACCCGGCCAAAACGGACTAACGATATGGAGAAGTCTATGTACTGAATACGATCACAGCTTTAAACTTTCCCAATTTATATATATTTATATATATATATATATGTTGTGAAAATGTTTATGTCTGTCGAAGCATGCTGCCTGGCATAGAGCAGAAGACTTTGTCTGCTTAGCTGCACTCGCATAGCAAATACAGTGTACATAGGCTGTTAGACCGTATTCCCCGCAACCGCTTAGTAACGTTCGGGTCGGGTGAATTTAGTAGGTGTGCCAGCTGGCGTTATACCCGCTCGATCTTCACTGAGTGCACAGTGCGCAAACCATCTATCCAGGTAGCAGTTTTCGACGTCCGAAGCCCGTCATGAACGGATATTTATTTTTCCAAACAAACGAATTCACTAGGTATTTGCCGAGAGCAAAAGCTTGAGAGCTAAGATCCATCTATAGTGCAAACCTTGAATAAGATGGTGTCTGCTATAAAGTTAACGGAAGACATCTTCTCAGCGACGCAGGCCGATAGATTAGTAAGGGACTTCCCGCCGACGTCATCTACTGATGTGACTTCAAGAGTGCCTTCGAAACTATGTCCCACAATCTGCTCATCTCCGTACTGCCATCTAAAGGAGTTGGCCCCAAAATCACCCAGTGGATTCCTGAGGGATCGGACTTTCAGAGTGAAAGCCAGGGTCATATTATCGAGAGAATGTAGTGTTCTTATTGGCTATCGGCAGGGCACTGTACTAAAAAGCTTCTTATTTATGTTTTTTATCAATCAAATCAAACACATTATACCCATACCGGTTTTTTTTTTTTAAGATGACTAACTGGAAAATGCGGTTGCACACGCGGGCACCGCAGCAAGGGAGCTCCCTGAAACTGCTTGCGCATATTATCAAACAGTCAGGGGGGGCGAGTCTACTGGTCCAGGCGGATGTGTTCCCCGGGAGCCTCGGGGAGGCGCGAGCGGACTCGGAGGGAGGCCCTTGTCTTTCTTGCAGTATGTTCTTAAAAGCTTGGGTCACTTTGTTCCATCCTGAAATTGATTCCGTCATTTTCGTAGTGAGGTCGTGTAGGTTAAGAGCTGGGTTGTTACTTCAAAACTCCGTTAGGCTTGCGCGCTGCTCCGCCCATGACGGACACCGTGTGCTCTGGAGTGTCGTCGAGTCCATCGTCGCAGTGGACGCACGTGGGGCTGGGAACCTTTCTAATCCTGAACAGGTACGACTGGAAGTCGCCGTGACCTGTGAGGACTTGGGTTGTGTGGAATGTAATTCCCCCCCCCCCCCCCCCGGCCGGTTAAGCCGGCTTCTGATATTTGGGATCAGGGTGCGGAGGCTGGCGCCTGGGGCACCCTGTTCGAGGCCTTCCCACTCCTCCTGCCAGAGGTCGATTGTACGCTGACGTGCCTCGTCTTTTTGAGGCCTGGGTTATCCCATAAGCGGCGGCGCTCGGCTGCCTTTAAATCCCACGGTATCGTTCCGGCAAGGACAAAGGCCGCCGCGGCGCTGACCGTCCTGTACGCTGAGATTACTCTGAGAGCTCCGACCCTTTGGGCCCGACGCAGGCGAGTCCTGTTCGCGGCGAATTTTAGTGTGTTGGTGGGCCAGGCCGGATCTCCGTACAGGGCAGCCGACTTGGCCGCGGACATAATTATTCGTCTTCTTAGCTGCCGTGGACCATATGTGTTGGGCATGAGACGTGCGAAGTCATTGGCCGTCTTCTTTGCCTTTTCCGTCACCCGCCGCACGTGTTCGGTACCGCGGAGACCCCTGTCAAGGGTAACCCCATACCGGTTATACCCATACCGGTTATATATGTAATATACGCCGATGATATCAAGCTTTACGTGCCTGTTGGGGACAATAATGATGCAAACGTGCTATACTGTTTGCTTCAAGCTTATTATAACAAGTACATACAATTCGATCGACGATGAAAGTTAATTGGGCTCGTTTGCTCCGACAGCGGCTGGCTAAGTATGAGGTATGCTTTGCTCTTCGCAGTGAGTGCGTTGAAACAGACGCGTGTGCTAAAACTTTTCCGGCTTAATGAAGCCCGTTTAACTTAAAGACGTTCATTAATCATCAAATTTACCGACATACTAAATAACATTAGTTTTCGTTACACGACTTTCCACTGCTCGCATTCATTCAGCTCATCTAACCAAATATTGAAACCTCAGAGATTTCAAGCTGAAAGAGACGCTTACAGGCTCCGTTAAGTGTTAAACGAGAGTTTCAGCTTTTACTTTTGTTAACTTTGCTCATTGTTAGCGTGGCTAAATTGCCACTTTGTTTTACGATTCTGCATATTACGTAATATTCAGAAGTGACACAAAGTTATAGAATTGAGGACCTTTACATAACGCAGTCAATAGACGTAGCTCATAAGCAGAAATACAAAGATAAAGTAGATTTCTTCTCTGGAATTAAGTTCATGAATTATATATATATATATATATATATATATATATAAACATAGGGCGATAGCCTTTTTTAAAACTCCCTTACTTGTTACAATTGTTGAAAATGTGCAATTAAGGAAATTTTAAGCTCAATGAGGGATTACTGAATTTAAATAAATTTGCCGTCTAGAGAAGACGGTTTCATAATATATATACATATATACGCATACATACATATATCATTATCAATGGATGATAAAACCGTACCGCTGAACGAGTCAGCGGCCATGCTGCTTCCGCAAGGACTATCTGGGAAACCTCGGATATCTCAACATGTTCGAATTGCTGATATAGGACGGCGATATGTGTATTTCAACGGCAGCCACATCAAATTAATAATATATCGGCGTGGTTTTACGTTGAAGATTTTACGTGCAAAATCCTAAAATGTTGGCATTACGACTAAAAATTAACGTCCAAAAGACTACTCTCAGGCAATAGCAAATTTATTGCCCACCATTTTCATATCAAAGTGATGGTGTTGCGTTACGTAGCTACCAAGTGACTTAGTTTTTTCGGCAGTCATATTTGTTATGTTTTGCGTTAAGGCTTTCACGTTCAGAACCGTGAAATTTTGCTAAGACATTTCCGCCCCTCTTTCCATTAGAGAAAATTATTCTCTTGCCGAGTTCTACCAAGCCTCAAAATATGTATGGCTGTCGAAAAAGCTTAGTTACTGGGCAGGTACGTAACGCAGCACCATCACTTTGGCACGAAAATGGTGGGCATTAAATTTGCTATTGCTGAGAGTAGTCTTTTGAACGTACATTTCTGGTCGCAATGTCAACAATTTACGATTTTGCACGTAAAGGCGTTAACGTAAGGCATAACGAGATATCAACTTTTTATGACTTCCTATGATCTGGCTATTCGCTTTTCGCTACGCAAGTTAGCGAAGCGTCCTGTTGTGCAGAATTTTCCACCAAATACGCCGGTATAATCGGTTCCTTTATGCGTTAACTGGTTCTCCTGCAAACTTAGATTTTGAACAACTATACAAAACGTTTCCGCTCCCTTCTTGGAAAAAATTATTTTCTTGCCAAGTTCTACTGAACCTTAAAATAAGTCATATTGTTATGAATGATCCTGTATATATATATATATATATATATATATATATATATATATATATATATATATATATATATATATATAAATATATAGTTATTAAGTGGTTGAGGTTTCTGCGGTAGAGTAAGTAGAGAGCGGAGTCGGGTTGTTAGTAGTAGTAGTATTCTTAGGTGGCAGTTGGACACGACCACAAGTGCTTCTGTCATTCTCTGTGTTGTTGTTGTTGTATGTTGCTCATCCTTCGCCTTGTTATTTGCCTGTGAAAGGGCTGTGATTTGGTAAGGCCGGCGCTCTGTGCAGGCCCGTAAGTGATGAAGTCCACGCTGAAGCGAAGCCGTGAAGACTGACCAGAAAACCAATTTGGTTCGGGCGAGTTGCCGCGCCCAACAGCAAAGAAAGCCAGCATAACGGCGATGGTTACGACGACAGCGCCAATGTCGAGACTTGGCGAGATTGTTCGGAGTTGAACGGATGACGGAAGAAGGACTTGTCGACGCTCACCGACGTTTTTCAGCAGCCATCCATCTGCCTCTATTTCTGCTGCTACTGCTGCCGCTGCTACTTCTGTTCTTTAGTGGCGAAGACAAAATGTCACTAATGGCGGATTCGAGCTGGCCTATCAATGGCGGCGACCGACCGTATCCTGCAAGCAGCAGCAGCGGCAGCCGTTGCAGTAACCAGAAGCAACAAATCGTCGCTAGTCACGCGCAAGCAGTGGTGATTATTGTATCATCTGTTGCTGTTGTTGTTATTGTTGTCTTTGTTGTTGTTGTGTTTTGGTGTTGATGTTGTTTTTGGTGTTGTTGTTGTTTTTGTTGTTTTTGTTGTTGTTGTTGTTGTTGATGTTTTTCGTCGTCGCCTCAACAGCAACCACACAACCTTGTGGCCGTGGTTGTTGCTGTTGTGGTCACACCTTGTTGTGGTTGTTGTTGTTGTTGCTGTTATTGCTGTCGTTTTTGACTGAAAGCGCCTCGGGCTATCTAGGCCAGGCCTCGTGGCCGCCCGATCACAGCAGGGCCGCCCACATTGGCCAGCCTGAAACGACTGGTCGTCAGCCGCCATGCCGTTTACGAACATCACTACTTCTGCTGCTAATACGACCACTACGATTCGTGATCATCCATGCCACAGACAAAACACATGATTAAATCTCATTTGCCTCAATGACACAATGTGCTATACACAATATATATATATATATATATATATATATATATATATATATATATATATATATATATATATACTGTGTCATTGAGGCAAATGAGATTGCATATATATATAAATATTATGTTTGTTTGCGGTACAAAGATTATTCCGTGGTCCGTTGGTTGTGTGCTCACCATACTAATCATTCAGGTTAGATTGGCATGATTAGTACAAATTACCTTCGTCAACGCATGCCAGCCTTTTGTGATAAAAACGCAAAAACTGTGTCAATAGACACAAAAAGTGCAAACAGTTACAGCATGTTGGACTATATACGCCTTACTATTACATTATTAAGATGCGATTAACCAAGCTCACATTTGTCATACCTTCACAAAGACCAACATATTTTTTTGCGAAGTTGGTACTAAGACTACATAAGTAGGAGGCCGCCATGTTGTTCAGGGTCTCCACCTTTCTGCAAAATTGGTAACGTAATCCCAATTGCCGCTACAACTGTAACTCGTTCTAAAATAATAAATACTTGACCACGAGCTAGCTAAATGTATATATATATATATATAATATTTATGATGACAATCCTTGCATAGTAGTAGAGTTTAATGCATAAAACCGTCTAGGGAATTACTCAGCTACTTGACAGCACGTAATCCGTTTTTCTCAAATAGCCTTACAGAATTCAATCCATGACTTGTCCAGAGCGGGCTGCTTTGTTATATATATATATATATATATATATATATATATATATGTATGATCTAAGGACTCTCTCACTAGAGGGCACACACGATCATTTTCAAGCACTAATGTAAACTTTACCTGTATAAATCTACGTATACACATTAAACACATACAGTATGTATTCGTTTGTGAGTAACTCATTTATATATATATATATATATATATATATATATATATATACTGAAATCTTTGTCTATCCGTATATGCATATACATAAGGAAAAGTACCGAGGGGACTGTGACACACCGTGCGAGTTATTTTCCGGTATAACGTCATCGACTTGCAGCCCCTTCAGGGGCACTTTATCTGCCATTCGGCTTCAGGGCACAAAATGACGCACCATTGCATCAATGCATGCGGCTTATACTGCAGATGAATTCACTGGTTGATTGACTAGCCGGTTGGCAATTGACTGATTTAGACTGTCATTTTTCGTTTTTCTATTATTCGGTATTGCTTAACACCGTCATCATTATTATTATAATTATCATCGTGCGTACCATGGCCATTATATACACGAATGTCTCAACGTACGGCGTCCATCTACGTTATGCAGTTGTGATTGACTCTTACCGGGCTTCGCGTCGGTTATGATCACTGAATGAGCGGCTGTTTCTCGCCACTCATCGATTCTGTTGTTGTCTCCACTTCTAGACCTAATACTATACCGTTGCTACTTTTACTACGAGTACAACCACTAGTGCTACTGGGACTGGGACTATGTTGACCACAACGAACATGACAGCGCTGTCAACGCACTTCAGCCATTTGTGCCAGACTAGGTATGTCGTCTTTCATCAATTGTCTTCTTTTGTGAAGCTTGTCGAGATATTGTGAAGTCAGGCAGCTCGTTCAGGAAGTGGCAAGTGTTGCCCCGACACTTCATCGCATGCACGTGCGTTTAGCTGCCGCAGCTTCAGCTGCAAACACGACATCAAAGGCAAGCCAAACGGCAATGAGCAGCAAGCAAGCTGCTCGTGAAAAGGCATTGCCCATTTAGCCACCTGTTTTGCGGATGCTACTGTACGTTGGTACTTCGTCTACTGTGACCACTGCTCATTGATACTTCAACACCTCTTGTTACCCATACTATCCGCACCACTGCAGCGACAACAACAGTAGCAACAGTAGGAACAACAGCAACAACAACAGCAACAGCAACAACAACAACACCAACAACAACATCAATAACAACAGCAACAACAACAACAACAACAACAAAACTACAACAACATCAACAACAACAATAGTAGCAACAGAAATACCTACAATTTAAGACACGTCACCAGCACATGAGGATAGCACGTCACAAAATCGCTACTACTCGAACCATTCAACACCTAACGTTATGGACGACGATAACTTAAGCTCGGCGCTCGAACTATAAAAAAAAAATCCTTTCGGGGCTGACTCTCAGCGAAGATTTAACGTCCATGGGACTGCTTTTTGCATTGCTTCATAGACGAACCCCCATAAGTACAAATGTGCAACGGTGGAGCCGTGGAGTCCAGTGGGTGCATGGTGCATTCGCGTGCGCCTTGCGACCGAAGGAGACACACCGGAGGTGCGGCGCGGGTTCGATCCCCGCAGTTGCACATTTGTATTTAGGGGATCCGGGGCTTACGAAGCAATGCAAAAGCAATTCCGTGGGCGTTAAATGTTGGCGGAGAGTCAGCCCGAATATTGTTAGACAACAGCAAGCCGCGGCGACCACGTATAGCCTTACTTGGAACCTGCACTTTAACTAGTTTAACGAGTGCAAATGAAAACAGGTCTAAGGGAGGAGGGGGGAGGGGAGGGGTGACGGGCCCGTGGGGCTATTCAAAACGCATCACACTGCTTTTCACTGGTTGATTGAACAACGCAACGAATAAAACTGCGAGCACCACCATCATGTATAATCTGTTCGTCTCTCTGTCTGTCAGGTTTAATAGAGTGTTTGTCTATCGGTCACTTAACGGCCGGCTCGCGCTTCGTCATTAAAACGAAGCTACCTTCTATTTCGATTTTTTTAAGTCAAATACAAGCTGTGACATGAAGCTCATGACGGCCACGTGGTGTGATGGTGCGTAAATACTCGTACGTAATACACGCGCGTAGACATCATTTACATCGCATCGCATATCGGTCATGACATGACGTGATTCGATTCGTTCAGACAAGGCTTAATTAAAAATCCATTCAATCGAGTTCGCTGTATAGTGTCTACTGGCCATTTGTGACCGGAGAGACGTCGTTTGTCGGGTTTCGCGCTCAACGGATCATGTCACATATCGTGCTTATAATTAGGCTATTTAGCGAGTCGGATTAATACGAGAATGCGACGCATTCGTAATACGAGAATACGACGTGATCTCGAAAGAACGAACGAATGCACCTTATTATTACGAGAATGCAACGGCATATAAGTAACGACGAGTGTATCGAGGGTTCAGCGTCGACTGCAATAGTGACAGGTTGCCCCAGATTAGTGAACATGAAGCGACACGTCAATGCGCTTTTTTTTCGAATAAAAACATTAATTAACTTGAACTTAGTTAGTAAGAATAGACATGATAAAACATGAACAATGCTTTCTCGACACTTCGACAGCAGACGCCACAGGAATAGAGTGTTACGTAATTCCTACAGATTCGCTGTCGTTATGCTAGAATATATATATATATATATATATATATATATATTGCTTCTGTGTAAATACGATGTGTGGTATGCAGGGAGCGCATACTTGCTTGCTTTGTGGGCTGTTAAGTTGGACATTTATTTGTTGGAATATGCTGTGCGATCTGTGTTTAATACGTATTAGCTGACTTCAGTCGGCTGGTGGTGACAAAAACTGGGCAGCTGATCACCGTGACAACCACCTTATGGTTATGGTGATCGAAATCGGACAATGAGATGAACAGCAAGCACACCAGTAACCACTGTATTATATATGAGCGAAACAAACAAGCACGATATTGAAAGTCAACGAAGAAAAAGTTTACTGTATCATCGAGTCACGATGCTTGCGATCTAAGCGGCGTTCGGTCAAACCTGATGTCGGGTCGGTTGTGGTCAGTTGCTGCGCCGGACACACAGACAGACGTTCAGGCAGCAGAGCAGTGCGCCAGCTTAAGCTCTTTGTTCCGATCACGTGAGCTCGAAACGTCACTGTTGTTGCTTTTGTTGTCGTCGTCGTTGTCGTCAATGTTGTTGTTGTTGTTGTCGATGTTCTTGTTGTCGATGTTCTTGTTGTTGTCGATGTTATTGGCGTTGTTGTTCTGTTGTTGTTGTTGTTGTAGTTGTTGTCGTCGTCGTCGTCGTTGCCGACACAATACACAAGTGTGGTCCGATTATATTCCAAGAGAGCTGCGTCCAATCCGAATCGAGGCAACTCCGAGTTCAGCAAGCGACCACCACCCTAGCGACCACCGGAACAAGCACACGATCCGTTTCATGGTAGAGTGGTCCGTCACTGTTATTCCTGATGCTGTTGTCGTTTCTGATGTTGTTGTTGCTGCTGCGGCTTCTGTTGGTAATGGTGGTATTGGTGCTGATATGGCTGTTGTTCAACTGTTGTTAAGGTTAGAGGTGACTCAGTTAGGTGGCAAACAAAGCGGCTCCAGCCGAGCTTGCTACACAACCGAGCTCGTTAGCAATATGATTTCCGATGCTGCTGCTGCTGCCGCGGCGCCATTGCTGCCTTGTCGAAGAAATCAGTAGAGAGGTACGTGACTACTACTCGTAGAGTAGTGCGTTGAAATCGTACCAGTATTCGTCGTCGAAGAAATAGTTGCACGGGTGAGACGCATTCAATGCAGTAACAACATCATCAACAACAACAACAACGACACCAGCAACGAGAGTCCCAAACACAACAATATCAACCACAACGACAGAGAATAACAAAGACAACAATAACAAGGACAACAACAATAACAACAATAACTGCTACTACTACACGGTTATGAATATAAACAACAAACGCGCGCACACACACACACACACACCGAAACACGCGTCACCATCCGTCATCTCCGGCTTTGACTATCGTCAACGTAGTGAACACCTCCGACGACTCACTCACTTACGCACTGGCTAACTGACATGACAGATATGTATACATATAGGAGAACTCACTCATTCGAATCAAAGTTTTTGACACATTCCGCACGGCAAACTGGTCGCGCTTTGGCTATCCGCGCCGCTGCTGCAAATGTACTCTCACTCGACAGACTCGTGATATGACCATTTTCGTCGTCGTTGTCGTCGTCGTCGACGTCTTCATATCGTAGAGGGATTTAGGGACAAGCGGAGGGACGTTTTTTTCTACTCATTAAATCGTACTTTTCGTCATTCGTCGTGTTGTTCGCACGCAGGCGGGCGCGTTCAGTAACGCCCAGGACAACGACCACGACGATGACGATTTACCTTGGCTGTACGCAAAGCTGAAATGCGAGAAGACCTACGGCGATGAAACGATTGACGTTCGGGCGCGTGGGAGGCCGCCTCCGCCGATGATTATGACGACGACGACGACGAAAACAACTGGCCGGACAAAACATCGGCCGCCAGGACAACGCGAGGGCAGCGTCGAGGCGCTTCGGTCTAGCGTTACGCAACGGCCACGACTATGACAGCAGGAGGAGAAACAAACGCGCCTATAACGTGGCCGGCTGCTGCTGCTGCTGCAGCCACTTTGGCAGCAAATCTCCTCTAGGTCTACGTCTCGCCATGCGTTCGATGGTGTTGTTGTTGCTGCTGTTGTTTTGTTGTTGTTGTTGTTGTTGCTGTTGTTGTTGCTATTGTTATTGTTGTTGCGGTTTTTATTGTTGTTGCTGTTGCTACTGTTGTTGCTATTGTTGTTGCTGCTGCTGCCACCGCCACTGTGACCGCCCTACGTTGTCATTTGGCTAGAGAAACGACCAGGTGAGAGAGAGGAGGAGGAGATACGGCAGAAGAGAGAAAGTAATAGCGAGAGGTAGAAAGTTAGAGAGAGAGAGAGGGAGTGGAGAGAAGAGAGAGAAAACTGCCTATAGACAAACCGACAAGACAGAAGGCGGGTGTGAGCGAGAGAGAAAGCAAATGCTGGCGGCTAATAGGAGAGGAGAGTGAATGGTAGGAAATGCAAGGGGACTCTGCGCAGTGGCGGCGGCGGCTTCTACAGCAGAGTAAACAGAGAAATACCGAGCGGACTAGCGGACATATAAGCGGACAGGCGACCGAGACGGAGAGACACATCAAATGTGTGTGTGTGTGAGAGAGAGAGATAGAGAGAAAGAGCAAATGGCCAGGAAAGAAGGAAACACTTTGTGTCCCCCTCTCTCCAGGTCTCTCAGCAACGTCATGCCTAACGTTGTTGTTGTTGTTGTTATTGTCGTCACCGTCATTATTGTTGTTGTTGTTGTTGTTGTTGTTTTTGCTGTTGTTGATGTTGTCGTTGCCGTCATCATTATTGTTGTTTTTGTTGCTGCTGTAGTTGTACGCCGCGGTGGCAGCGGTTGCAGCCGTCTACGGCGGCTGACGTTACGTCGATTCTGCGCGCGCGGACCGATGGATGAACATCACCGAACAGCATCACGACATGGCGACATCGGCGACGACGACGACGAAAAAGAGAAGCGGGCTGGGGGGTGGTGTGGAAAAGACGTAGACGAACGAGCAAGATGAGCGGGAAATGGAGGTGAGGATGTCGTTTGTGGTGGCTGTAACTTGTATTGTTGGTGTTGGACAACAGAGTCTTTCCCGCCAACATCTTCTCCTCGTGCTGCTGTGGGAGTGTGGTGTGTCTTCTTTTGTGTGTTGATTCGATACTGCCGTGTTGTTAGTATAGTATATATATATATATATATATATATATATATGTATATATATGTATATATATATGGACGAGTTTCACTTCTCCGTCGCTATACGTCGTATATGCGTCTGTTCTCGTTGTCACTTTCATGCGAAAGCGCGCAGCTGTCAAAGAGCCTCCTGGTAACACTGAGTCAGCAGCAGCAGCCGCTCTACGACGGCCGCCTCTGCTCTCCTGCGTTCTGCTACCGTGCCGACGTCGCCATTGTCCAGCATTAGCACAGTCGGCCAGCAGCAGCAACAGCAACATCACCACGATCATCATAATCATCATCTGCACGATCTACATCAACGTCATTATCTAGAGTCAGCAACTGTTGTTGCAACAATGTTGCCATAGTAGCAGCGAAAACAGCATCAACAACAACAGCAGCAGTAGCAACAACAACAACAACATACGACACCAGCAACGTAAACAACGAGAGCATTTCTGCCACGACGTTTTGTGGAAGACTTCTGTGTTGTTGTTGATTTTCCCTTTTCTTCTCGGCGTTCACTTTTGTTTTTGCTGGCATTTACCCCTCTCCTCTCTGTAAGTCGCTATTTCTCTCCGAATATATCTCTCTCTATCCATATCTCTCCTCTCCCCTCTCACTCTCTCTTTCTCTTTCTCTTGTAATCTTAAGCCCTCCTGTCAGCTTGGCACCATGCTGGTGTGTCTTTTGGCATTACTCGTGAATTTGCAACCAACCAAGTCATCAAGTCGGTCCGTGGCGGGAGCGAAAATCGCTCCATCGAAACGAACTAAAAACAGAGACGAGCATGCAACGAGTACTCGTATAACAACAGCGCATCTGAGTAGCGCTGAAGTCGATGATGACGTCGGGCGATTACTCGGTGATAGTAATCAAACCAGCTGGCTTGAGACAAACGAACGAAACAAATTAGCAGAAGAAAGGCCAGCGGCTGGCCCATAAGGCAGGCATAACCACGAGCGACACAAATTGCAACTTCCTGCACCTCTGAGGCTGGTGCCGTTGCTGCTGCTGCTGCTGCTGTAGCGACTAATGGCTGAGCAAGACAACAAACACTTCTCTAAAAATACGGACGACATCATCGTTGGCATCGAACGCTCGAAACAAACTACGTTTAGCTAGAGCAGACTGCCTGCTTTGTCAACAGCTGTTGTCTTTACTCTACCAGCTTAATTATTATTATCTTACGCTACTCCACTCCATCGCTGCTCTACGCTAAGAATTTAGCAACATGAATAGAGTTATTTAAGTGTGAACGTCATTTAATAGTAACTATAATGATAAATAATGAATCTGTTGGCTACAAGCTCTTCCACGACGGTGGCAATAATACGCTGACGTCGGCGTCAACTGCTACAACGGGAACGTCTGCTACAAGCTCTTCTACAATGGTGACTATAACGGCGGCGGCGGGGATAACAGGGAGATTCAGCATACGGAGAGCGGCTGGCTGCTTCCCCCCGACCCCGCGGTCACGCTATTCCATTTCTAGCCGAAGCAGGCACGCTTCGTCGGTCACGCGGCGGATCGATCGCAGTCTCAGTGACGTCTGTTGTGTCAGTGCTGTCTACGATACGCGTGCGTCTGCATGCGTATCCCATCCTCAGAGCATTCTCGCCGTCAAGCAGCGTCACCGTTGTCATCACTGTAAAAATGATGATGATGATGATGATGATAATAATAATAATAATAATAATTTCGCGCACATCGGCAGTCAGACTCAGTCTGGTCGTCGCAATGGCTTTCTTCATACAGCGTGGTGCTGCTTACTGTTGGGGTAACCTGGTCGAAAATGGCTTGCCATAACGGCCAAGTTAGAAGTCAGCTTGGTGTTTTCATTGCGAGAGCTCTTGATAGGAAGGAGATAACGAGCATGATCGCGCATGTTGCGCGGGTGGATGGGCGGTTCGTGCTAATGTTTGTTGTCACTTATTCATGATTATCTCTATTATATCTCTATCTTTGTTATTCGTAGTGTTACGCAGGTGTGTGCCTGTTTCTCGTCGTTTGACGTCGTGATCACCACCGATGTGTGAATGGCACAAATCAGCTCCACCTCACTTAGACGCCGTAGCGTTTAGAGGCTTGTATTTCTTACAGGCATTTATATCGAGTGGCATTCGATCAACGAGCTCAGCCGTAGGATCACACATGACACGAATACATAGAATACATACTACAAGAACAGAAAATACGGCAACATCTCAAAAGCGCCAGTTCGTGTCTAGCACTACGAACGATAGGAGAGCAAACTGATGGCTATTGCCGATCATTGCTAATCATAGGAGCGCAATGCAATAAAAGGGCAATGGGTGAAGGCATGATAATAACAATGATAATAATAATAAGATAATATGGAAGAAAAATTAAGACCTAGGAGGAGACCAGAAGTACACGTTCACACCTCACAATTGTAACGTTTATATAATAATAATAATAATAATAATAATAATAATAATAATAATAATAATAATAATAATAATAATAATAATAATAATAATAATAATAATAATAATAATAATAATAATAATAATAGTAATAATAATACTTGGCACCTTAAGCATGTAACTTTGACTACTTAGTGCTCTTTGCTGACTGATGGTGTCCCTAGCTAGGTATAGGAGCAGTAGCGTATATGAATCGAGGCTAAAGAGAATACTATTCACATAAAGTATCAGCTATACGCGTAAAATACAATAGTTAAGTTAACAGGTGTTGCAAATGTGTAGATCTAGTGTCGGTATACACTAACAGGTCTACAAGCAAACTTTTCAAACTATTAGCTATTCGACAAAACGTCAAGCGCGTTATACACATGCATATATCGTGTCAGTTAGAAGGTTCTATCGGTCAGTGAGCTCCAATTTATTTAGCTAAACCTGGTGGAGGCGAGCGCGTGTCTGACGAGAGTCGCCTGCCATTGTTATGGTCTGAGTATGTCAAATCAGCTCCTGCTGAACATATCTCAATGCGACAACGCTGTGTTGTTTTGTGTGACGAAGAATAATAGCACACATATAGAGACCCATTTGTGTCAAATTGTGCTTTTCTTTTGCTAGAATGAATCAGCCGTGAATGCGACTATCTCGGCGGCTTCAATTTGTGCTGCATACGGACTTTAAACTGTGTGTGGGATCGTACCACAATGCGGTGCTTCGATCGCTTTCGTGGTGGAGATTTTTATATGACGAATCAGAGCGCCGGTCTTCTTTCCACGATAGATACGGACGAAATAACTGCTCTCGTTAATTACAATACACACTTGACGCTCGACAATATTGCATCCACACGCACACACACCCATGTCAGCATAAATCAGATCATTTGCATCTTACCAGCCGTGGAAACGTTAAACGTGGCAATGTATACGTGCCGCGCAGGCGAACTAAATAGCTCCTCATGCTTTTATGAGTCAGAGCATGCTGTGTGTTTGATAAAATTCGAAGCATGGTATGCTATGGGAGCCGTCCTTGAAAAGCGTCTCGAAGTGTGCAGTCGTGGAGGCTTCGTGTTCCACCGTGACGACACACCTGCCTGCATACATCTGTGTCAGCCTGCCACAAGTTGCTGGACGAAGCAGGAGACGTTTTATCTCAGCGACCTTATAGTACTGACTTTGCTCCTTTGATGAATGTCCGTTTCGCTTACTTCGGGGTTCTCTAACAGGAGAAAACTCAGCAAGTTTTGAGGGCAATAAAAGCCACCTGCAGAACTTTCTCATTAATAGAGCTTTGCGTTATATAGCGAAGGTGTGTGTACGATTAAATAGTTACTGCATCGTGTTTAACGAGTGAAGCAACAAGTGGCTAGGGAGCATAGCTCATTTCCTGTACAAAGCAATTGCAGGTTTTCATGGCACTTCATCGTTAACGACGAATGAAATTAAGTAACTGCAATATACGTGCTTGAAACAAGCGAGAATATTAACACTGAGTAAATGGCGCTTTTTATGTGAACTCTAGGGTAAACTCCGGCATAGTAGGAGATGCAGCAGACCAGAACAGCAACCGTTTTCGCGCCACTATTTTAAAAACTAGACAGTTCACAACAGCGGAATGAGCAAACGGTGAGTAAAACGAGCAGATTCTGCACTTACGAATCGCCTCTCTATGTCCCTTTATGCGTAGGCAGTTTGCAGATTTCTCATAACATACTAACTTTGTACATTAGCTATCGTACTTAGGTAGTTTTCTTCTTAAACTTTGTTTTCGTAATGTTTTGCTTTTGTGATTTTGCCTTTAAACCTACTCTAGTGTAGATCACTTCTGCATCCGCTTAAGCGATAGTGTGGTTTATAATAGACATAAAATCACCGAAACCAACATGTCTACCTCTGTACGCTATTTATGTTCTCGTAAACTAGCAAGCATCTGCTTAGATATACGACTCTTTAAAATTAAAAAATAAAATACCTATGCGCCGTTGTTGGAACGAGAGGTCATGCGTTTTGTGTGTCACGTCTGACGTGGACAGTCTGGAAGCTAAAGTTGGGAAAGTAAAGCGTATATAAAATTAAAATGACCACATTTCCGCCGGCTAGCATTTGCCTAGCCTATGTCTGACTTGTGTCTGTAACGGGGGATCTATTTGCCTATGTTAATGATGATTTGTCAAAATCTATTTTTTTAGAAAAATCAATAGTAATTTTATCACTTATATAAAACTCTGTGAAGTGTGCAGCATAAATCGTATAATATGAGTAGCTTTACACACTATGCCGGGAAGATTAAGCGACTATGATTAGGTTTTTCCTTATTTGGCTAAGCAAGGCTTAGAGACCGGGTAGCAGACCCCGCATTTCACATACGTGGACAACTTCTGTTAATTGTCGGTGCGCCGGCGACTTTAAGAATCGTTTTCAGGCAATAGGAGTTTGCACAAAAGGTTATCTTAAGCGACAACATTGTGCCTGTTTTCTCACTTCAAATATTGCTGCGGCGCCATAGACGGAGTTCTCTCTATCTCTATTGCTTTCTCTCTCTGCGTCCCCTTGTGCAGAGGTTCGTCTTACAACGCCACGACACTAGGTCGCATGAGCTTAACTTATTACCGCAACGTATCTTCGCATTGCGAATTTCACCGTGAGTTCCTGCTTCAGTAGTTTTACAGAAAATTGCTAGCGTACGTGGATAAATTTGTAGTTAATTTAATGTGCGTTTAATTAGAATTGTCAGGAAATGTGTGAAACCAATCTGCTAAACGTGTCGCTTACCGATTCGACCATTTATTTATTTGGTCGGATGTGCGTAGGTATGCCACTTTCCCATGCACTGATCGCCAATATATATTGCATAGTCCATCTATTACTCAATAGTTGAGTTATCTATTACTCAATAGTTGAGCATTTCTCTACAGAAAAGGCCGAGGGGCGCCTAGTGGGCACTCGTTGTGAGGTGTGACTGATCACCGGCAAGTTTGCAGCGTTCGATGCTTTTTTCGTATGCCAAGAAAGTTTCTTAGGGTTTCGCAACTACTGTGTTGTCTCCCTGCAAATGGTGAGTACAGCACGCCAATAACACACGTGGCTACAATCGAATAGGAACACGTAAGAATTGAAAGTTACTCAAGCAATATGAGCAAGAACAATTTTTAGAAATAACTAAGTTTCGAGACTACTTAGGACCTGCTTATGACTAACGTACTTACCCTCAGGCCACATTTTGGCAAAGGGCAAAGTTTACAAAAAGCTGATAATCAATTAGAGTTGAGCCTGTTTGCAATGCAAATCCACTAAATGAAATATTGGAATGATTAAACAATAATGCTGAATTTACCGCCCCAGGTAGCTTAGTGGCGAAGCCTTTGTTTTGCGTTTGGGGAGGCCGTTATTTCTTAGGTTCTAGGTACCTATCCCAAAACGGGTTTTCATGGTTTTCAGTTAGACAAGGCGAATAGCAGAGTGAACTATTATTGGCTATGATTTGACACGGAAGAATAGAAAACACAGATTTTTTAATAAAAGTACTAAACGTTGGAGTTTTTGCTAATAGCGAGCCCGGCAAACGTCCTCATAACTCGCCCAGCCCACGCATATCAGCCACCAGTTGCACGAGCCAACTTTCGGACACAGATGATGTTCGTATCTAGGCTTGAGGATTGTGTCACTGCCTCCCAATTGAATACTCACCTTACAAATAACAACATCACCGCGCTGCGAGTACGCAAAATCAACTTTTGCGGAACAGATCAAAAGTGCCGACTTATTTGTTGTTATTTTTCACCTACGGGTTCTGCAACACAACTTGCTGAGCAAATGACTACACTTTGTGATTTGCTTGATGAGCTCTTGCAAGTAGACTTTCCGGACAATCTGACGGGAGATTTTAACCAACCTGATATTCATTGGAGATGTATTGACTTGTCCTCAAGTGAAATCATCCAAAGAGTACATTTTTAGCTCTTTGTTCCCTTAGTGGTTTATCACAACTTGTGAACGTACCAACTAGACTACGCAGCGGTACCATTTTAGACCTTTTATTTACTGACAACGAAGATATTATAGCAGAGCTTTTAGTAGACGAGCCGTAAAGTCAGATCACCTCGCTGTGTATTTTAAAATACTTATTGACACACCTCAAAAGTCCGCTAGCCCTTCCCTAGATTACATCCCATTCGGACTATGACGCAATTGCGGCTAACATTGCAGCTACCAACTGGCGTTCGTTTTTATCTCACTGTGACTCCATCGAATCATAGTATACGTCATTTGTGAATGCCATATACTTCTCATGGAGATGTTAACTCCGTCAAGAAAGCCTACACCATATACCTTGCAAATGTTCATAGAGGACGCATCTAGGCGCCTACATAGTCTGACGCCATCGTCCCGTGCACACTCGCGCTTATCCACTCAATTGGCACGAGCCGCAACCCGCAAAAGGCGGCTAGAGGAGGCCAACCTAAACATTCGTAATGCCAAAGACATTTTTAGATATGCTGGTCGCCGTTTAACACTGCAGTCTGGAGTGGCTCCACTTATAGTTGGCAAACACACGGTCACAGAAAACTCCGACAAAGCGGCAGCTATGAAAGATTAATTTGAGAGCGTATATGTTCAGCCGTCTAGAATTCCCAACACCGTTAATCAGATCCCGACCGTTCTTATAAATTACATTGCTTTTAACAAGGAGAAGGTAATAGTGCACCTTAACAGCCTTAAGAGAAAATGCTCCCGGACTCCCGACAACCTTCCTCCAATTTTATTCAAAGAGCTCTCTGTCAGCTTGGCTGAACCATTAACATCTATATTTACTCGCTCCTTCGAAGACGGTGAAGTACCGAGTTTTTTCGGCAGTCCATTATCACCCCGACGCACAAAAAGAGTTCTCGTGCAGCGCCAGAAAATGACAGACCTGTGTCTCAATGTTCAATACCTTGTTTGCTAATGGAGAAAATAATTGTGGCTGAGCTTTACACATTTCTTGATTCTAAAGACCTGTTGGACTCTTCACAACATGGTTTTACAAAGGGTCGATCAACGGGTACCCAATTATTGGAAGTAGCTCACGATTGGGCGCTGGCCCGAAATCGCAACATCCCTCTGCATGTCGTTTACTTTGATTTTGCGCGAGCATTTGACCGCGTTGACCATCATCTGCTTTTGACTTTGGCTCATTGGCTTTTAAGATGTCAGCGTCAGGTATCGGCCCCAGAATCATAAACTGGTGCAGAGCATACCTGAGAGACCGTACATTTGTCGTCGAAGTTGAGGATAGCTATTCCGCGGTCGGCAGGTGTGTATCTGGTGTCCCGCAGGGCTCATGCTTAGGCCCCTAATGTACACTATATTTGTGCAGGATCTCGAGGTAATGCTTCGAAATATTGGTGTTACATATAAGCTGTATGCGGACGATCTCAAAATCTATGTTGAGGCAAAAAACGACAGCAACATAGCTATACTACAGAAAGCGATTGATACCGTATACCTATGGGCAGAGGAAAACAAATATCGTCTTCCAAATCTGCTGTTCTCAAGACATTGCCAGATACTACTCAGTATATGCTAAACAGCCCCATTCCTGAAGTCTCACGCTACAAGGACCTCGGGGTAATCTTCGACCGCCAAATGAAGTTTAGACCTCACATGGCTGAGGTTGTCAAGGCCGCGTCTCGAATATGTAATCTCATAATGCGGTCTTTCATTATACAGGACCATAATGTGTACCTAAAGCTGTATCAAACCTTAGTGGTACCAAAGTGGACTTATTGATGTCACGTATGGATGCCATTCTATAAACGAGATATTGACTTTTTGCAGAGCGTGCAGGATAAGTTTGTGAAACGAGTTGCTCGTCGGTGTTGTCTACCACGCGAGCGTATCACATTGCCTAGTGTTAGTGAATACCAATCCCATGCCGATTACCGCATGTTTAAACAACTAGCGCGTCAGAAACTTATTACTGGGTATGTTGTTCTAAGACCAAATAATCTCCGGAGCGGCGTTTCCATCCACCCCCACGAGATTGCTCGGGTGGACCTTGTGAACAACTCATTTGCCTGGAGGATTGCACGTCGTTCACAGATTCAAAACGACTCTGCTTCTATTGTATAATAATACCCCTTTTTCAATAAAGGTGATATGATATGAAAGTTTGTTCATTCTAATTCACCCCTATAATTATTTGAAAAATGGCGGATGGAATGAATTCCAAAGCGGAAAGTTTTCATCATTTCAAAAGCTACCATTTAAAAAAGCTCGAGGAGGCATAGTTAAGTGCATAACTTATTACTGTCCAGTACATGTTTTAGAAGCAGGATAATTCCATGCTATTGTTGCGTTCCATGGCTACCACTTAGAGTAAGTACAATCACAGACCCGTACGAGATATTACAGCCCTTGCTAAACAGCCAACCTGTTATTAATATTTTTTAGCGCGCGAGATCACATGCCAAACCAACGTATTACAGAATAGTGCAACTACTATACGACTTTGTACCAACAGTGTGGGAACATCAATTAACGCAGGAAAAATTCAGAAGACCGGAAGCACATCGGGGTGCTTGGGTAATGCAACCCAGAAATTTAAGTTCACTCGATCAAGAAACTTGTGCTTCCGAGGGCGTTTCTTGAAATCCAAATTCTAGTTCCGGTCTGGCAGTCGTCGAGTGCGGTCACGCGCTCCGCCTGCTACGATTTGCAAGGAATTTGCGTCGGTTTCTCGCGATTCCCATAGACGTCTGTGTTATGCTCGACATCAGTGGTGCAATTGTGACGGACTTTTGGATGCTTCTCGTGGACTTTGGTGTGTGATAGTGCTTGAAGAGCTTCGCAAGGCGCGTCCGCCCACCTCAACGGCCTACAGAGCGAGCTGCGAAGCTCGATCAGGGAGGCCGTAAACCTCCCGGTGTACGTGTGCGGAGACTTTAACGCAGCTAGCACGAAGTGGAGTTCGACGGTGATCGACGGAAGGGGCCACAAACTCCTCGAGTGGATGGCCGAGCTGGACCTCACGACAGTGAACGACGGCGTTGAGCCGACATTCGTAGGGACGCGAGGTTCCTCTTTTGTCGATCTTACAATGGCTCAGACCACGCAAGCGACACGGATCAGCGGGTGGCAAGTGCTAACCTAACGAGATCACTCTGTCGGACCATCAAACGATCGAGTTTTACGTGGACGCACCCCTGCCACCCCGACCCCGCCCCCGGGATAAACTACGTTTTCAGGGGCGCGTTTCGACGATTGAGGCCATACGGACCGAGCTCGCTCGTTCAGGCGCCCCCGCTGACGCCGAGGGACTGCAACGGCTCCTGGAGTCGGCCTGCGCAACTGCCAGGGTCCACCCAAACGGCGCCACCAGGTGTCCCCGAAACACTGGTGGACGGAAGAGATCGCCGGAAGGAGAAGGGACTGCCTCCGAGCCCGCCGCGAGGTCAAGACGCTACGTTCGCTAGTGGGGGATAACGATGACCGGATGGCGAGAGCTGTCGGGGAGCTCCGGAAGTGCCGTGCCTTGCTACGGCGAGAAATCGCCAAAAGTAGGAAACGCGCATGGAAAGAGTTCCTGGATAGCGTGGAACAAGACACATGGGGCAAGCCGTACAAGCTCGTTCGGGGGAAAATCAAGGGAAGGTGCGAGACAACGTTAACTACCGACGAAAGAAAAGCAGCCGTCGAGCAACTAGTCTTGAGGCAGCCCGAATTTGATCGAACCCCGTACGAGCGACCTCTGACTCCCGACGAGGAAGCACCCCCGGTAACACGCGCCGAGATCATCCTGGCTGCTGAGAGAATAAAACCTGGCAAGGCTCCTGGCGAAGATGGGGTACCACCGGCGGCCACCAGGGTGCCCCTAAAGGAATTCCCTGACATGGTCGCCGAGGTGTTCACGGAGCTGATTCGGAGAGGAGCCTTCCCGACGTCGTGGAAACGCGCCGAGGTGGTGTTGCTGCCGAAAGGCAATGGGTCGTTCCGGCCCATCTGCTTACTAGACACACTCACGAAGGCCTTTGAAGCGGTGATCGAGGCACGGCTACGGCGGCACGCCGAGGAATTTGGACTCCTGTCGGATGGGCAGTTTGGCTTTTTCCTCTCTCCTATCCCCAGGGTCCTGTCCAAGGCGGAAACCCTCCGGAAAGCAAAGCGTAAAACCCGGGAACTGTATCTGGTCATACTACTCGACGTACGTAACGCGTTCAACTCCCTTCCATGGAAGGTGATTCTACTCAATCAATCAATCAATTCCATTTATTCACCTTTGTAGGTAGCAGTCAAATACTTAGTCAAACAAAATCCATGTACTTCTACAAGGGTAACAACACAAGACTAGAGTCATTTCAGGAATAAAAACATTTTAGCCAAGTCAGCTTGCCAGGCTTCCCAGCGATTGTACTAGGGGGCAGTTAGCCGCGTGGTATCTATCACAAAAACTCCCACATCTAGAGCATTTACAACTATCGCAAGGGTCATGGAATCCCCGCTCCGCACAGAGCTTGTGGTGAAAACCATGAATGGCGAATCGGGTCACAACATGTCTGTTTAGCCTATGTGTTCCTTTCCATTCACTATTCCTCATTGCCCCCGTGTTAAGGAACTCTACGTCAATGTCCGCCACTTTGTCCTCCCAATCCCTGCGGTTTGCAAGAAAGGCCTTCGTCACGGGTAGATTGAAGCGACGTTGCAGGTCCTCAGAGAGCAGCGGCGTGTCCGCGAGGAGATATACGTAGCGGTTCCGAGCCGTCAGATGTAGACCTAGAGCTCGTTTAAGGAAGGAGGCCTTGACGCGGTTTAATTGTTCGAGGTTCTCTGCCGTGAGGTGGTCCCAGGTGACTCTCACCCCATAGGTCGCGATCGGAGCTATCTTGAGTTCGAACAGTCTGAGTGCCGTCTTCAGCGATAGTCTGTTCGGAGATTTGATCGCCCATGCCGCCGCCAGTGCCTTCCTGCGCCTCTCAGATATGTGCGCGGAAAAGCAAGTACCGGTGACAGAGAAAATCACCCCTAAGTATGGGAAGCTGTTGACATACTTAAGTGGCGTTCCGTTGAGGCGTAGCGTGTCTTCGGCTGCTGTCCTTCCCCCTCTTCTGAACTTCATGGCCACGGTTTTGGAAAGGTTAATTGTCAGGCCTAAATCGGTGACCGCTTTGTGAAGACGGGCTAGTGCTTGTTGCACCTGAAACCTACTAGGCCCGTAAAGTACTAGATCGTCCGCGTACAAAATGACCTTGATTAGGTTTCTGGGTCCTTTTATATGACTCGGGAGGTCTTTTAGGAGTACGGAGAATAGGAGTGGGCTTAGGTTATCGCCCTGCGCCAGGCTCGTTGTCTGTATGAAAGGCTGGAGCTCCGCTATCCCGTCGTCGATGGTGATCCTATTCTCCTGGAGAATTTGTGCGAGAAGCTTCAGCACCTTCATTGGGACCCCTACCTCAGCCAGTGTGCGCAAAGCCTTTTCTCGAGGGGCCGAGTCAAAGGCCGCCTTGAAATCCACGAATACCGCATACAGCGGGTTACGTGCGGAAGGTGATTCTGCGAACGCTGAGAGCCAGGAGAGTCCCACAGTACCTGACCAGGATGATCTCGGACTACCTAAAGGAGAGGGACCTAACCAGCGCCGGGACAGAGCTAACCATGACGGCGGGGGTGCCACAGGGATCGATCCTTGGTCCACTGCTGTGGAATCTGGCGTACGACGGAGTTCTGCGGCTCAGAGACCTCCCCCCCGGAGTTGACCTGCTGGCCTATGCAGACGACGTTGCGGTGACAGTCCAAGCGCGAAGTCCCGGCAAACTGGAAACCAGGGCCAACCTGGCCCTGTGGGAAATTTCGCTGTGGATGAGGCAAAACGGGCTCGAACTCGCCCCGGAGAAGACGGAGGCCGCCCTCCTCGTCGGCAAAAAAGCCTGCCGCGACCTAGATATCCGACTTGACGGTACGGCGATAAAGACGTCCAAAGTTGTACGATACCTTGGCATGCACCTGGACCGAGAACTGCGAGGGTCGCCTCATATACGGATCGCGGCGGCGAAAACGACGATGGCTGCCGGACAGCTAGCCAGGATCATGCCTAACATCCGAGGACCCAAGGAGGGCAAACGCCGCCTGCTGGCAAGCGTCGGCGAATCAATCATGCTTTTTGGAGCACCGGTCTGGGCGGAATCTACGCTCCGGACCGAGTGCAATAGAAACACGATGATGAAGTCCCAGCGCATACTTGCTCTCCGGACGGTCCAGGCCTACCGGGACGTTAACGGAGAGGCGGCGTGTGTCCTTGCGGGCACAACCCCGTGGGACCTCAAGGCCGAGGAGAGGAGAAGGAAATGGGCGGACCCGACACTCGCCGCAGAGCAGCAGAAGGCCGAAACATTGCTCGCGTGGCAGGCCCGGTGGGACACGGTAGTCGGAAACCGACCCGGCGCCTCCACACGCGACATCATTCCGGACATAGGAGAATGGATCAACAGACCAGGTGGCGGCACGACGTACTTTATGACGCAGTTCCTGACTGGCCACGGCGACTTCAAACAGTACCTGGCCAGGTTTAAGGATATTGCTGAAAGCTGTACACTGTGCCCCGCCTGCGACGTGGACTCCCCACTGCACACCCTGCTACTATGCAGTGCGCTGCAGGACGTCCGAGCGGAGCGGATGGATCAACAACTAGCCCGAGAGCTCGGCGCACACGGAATGAGAGGCTTCGTCAGGTATATCTGCGCGTCGGAGGAGCACTGGCACAAAGGAGCCCAGCTTGCGGAAGAGCTGCTGAAACGCAAGGACCACCTGGAGCGGGCAAGGATCGCCCGGCTGGCCGCCACGGGGGCCCAGCAAACCTGAGGACCAACCGCAAGATAAGACAAGGTTGGCGATAAGCGCCGACTGCTGGTCCCTGCAAGGGTGCTATTCGAAGTAATATTCAACTTTAGTACGGAATGGCATCCCCAAGATACTTACCGGTTGGGGGTTTAGTCAGTAAGAATCTGACACTACCGCGGCGAATACCCAACGTATCGCCCGGTGTCTTATGCAAGATTTACCTTCAACCTCAGGTTATAAAAAAAAAAAAAAAAAGGTGATGTAGAAGTTTAGAATTCATGCTTTGTTGTTCGCGCATAAGACTGTGCCCTTGGCAAAACGCTACGATGAATTAAAGAAACCGTTCGACAAAGCCGTCGACGGAACGGCGTGGTGAAGACGTTCTGTGACTCTGATACTCTGAATGTTATGATAGTTCGACATGCCATAGACTTATGTGAGACCCTTTTCCAAAGTTCCAAAAAGTGCCTCCTATCTAACTTTTCAGGTGCCTTTTATCTAACTTTTCAGGTTATTTCAGAAAATTTCGCTACCACTGTGGCCTAAAACGAGTACGATTATTGTAGCTGTAAATAGATACTTGAAATTATTGGTTTTACTCGAAACCTAGGAAAGGTCGCATAAACGGTCGCAAGCTTACAATTAGATTGGCATCTAGTTGTAAGACGATAAATAGAATAAGAGGAACCTGTCTGGAGAAGAAAGGCTGACGCACTCGAGCACCCAGTGTCTAAGTTCCCTATGTGTGAGAAGCAAGCTTAACTATGCAATTAGTCTTAAAAGTTTGAATGGATTTAAAACTTGAAATAATTTATAAAAGGCGATGGCAGTGCTAGCGCTTACATATGCACGGGCAGAGCCCGGAATGTCGAAGTCTCTGGTAAGCAAGCTCAAACAGCGTCTCTGCTGCTACTATGGACAGTCGTTACCTAGGGCACTAAAACAGCGCACGAGCTTCGCCGTCACGACGATATCTCGCTGTTCACAAGGCAGATATAGCCAGCGAAAACGTTCATCTTCACTCCCTGAAAGACAACAAATTCATCCTCAGCGATCTTTATTCCAACCAAGCCAACTCGCTGCGTGTACAGGTGACGCACCACCGCTGGATCTACCTCTATCAGCTTGTGTTGTTGAGAGTGCGTTAACTCGATTGAAACCAGGAATATCCGCGAGCCGAAGTACCCACGTCTCCACAAGAACTAAAACACCTAGTCTGTTAAGACACGAAAGCTGAGGAGGCCAAGAGACGAAGCCTCTTTGCAGTTCTACTGGAAGATTCTAATTGGTTCGAGCTGGAGAGGGTTCGGCGAGAACCGAAATAAGCCTTGCTGGTCGTTTTTCTTGTTCAGCGTCGTCTTCCGGGTGGCCTCAGTGATGGCTTTTTCAACGGCGTGCCAGGGTGGTGGGTTGTACTCTGGAATCTCCTGCCGTCTGGCCTCTGTACGAGCAATGGACTCAGTCTATTGCCCTTCACGACGTCTGTGGTTTGGGTCACCCCCCACAATGCCGGCATCGCTAAGTTAATTTGTGGTTCTGTCAGTAGCATAGATACTGCTATTTATGTCTTTACTCGATCTTAAGTAAGCCTTGGCGTGCATAGCTGTTCCTGTGGAGAATGAGCAAGGCAGACACGCATTTTTGCATAATGGTCTATCGATTGTCCGTCCAATGTTAATGTGAAAGTTAGTTACTAAAACTTAGTTAGCCTCTACCTTCAAGCTAAACGACATGGCAGCGCAAATCGACACCCTCGCATTTGAATCTCAATTTCATAAAACGGTCTGATTAGGTAAGTTTTGTTTCTTTCTTGTTGCCGTTTCTAAATATGCTTCCTCGGAGAAACTTGTCACTCTGTACTGGCTAGGGTGCATACCGGAAACGACCCTTTAGCTCAATGGAAATTATCAGTGACTACACGCCAATGGCTATAGTTCTGAGCAAAGGCAAAGCTGCCTGGTGTTTTTCTCTCTAGCGCTAAAAACCTTTAAAGCTTGTTTTCATTGCGCGTTGAACCAATACGTTCAGACAAATGGACATCTTAAGTGAATATTTTCGGTGCCAAATTAGTAGGGCTGACGTCTGTGGTTGCAAAGTAGCTCAAGCCTCCCTCAATGGCCATATCGGATGTGAATGCATACATGCAGCTACTATGATTGCTTTCTTTGTCAATCAAGTCACTCGCGAAACCTGTAGAAGTTCAGAAACGTATTTATTTTAGTTCCAATCTTGCTCGAACAAACGCCCGTCAGCCAGTAAGCCGCGTCTTCCACGCATACGGATACCTGCTAGCACAATGCTCACGCGACTACATCGTTTGCTTCGCGAAACTGGACCATTTCACGCCCGTTTGTTGGGTCAATCCATACGACGCCGGACGAGATACGGAGGAACACATTGTTGCTCGCGTTGCTTAACAGAGGCTGCTATCCTAAAGACACAAGGCTCAACGACCGCACCACTCAGCTCGACGTCTCTAATCACAGCCACGCATTTGGCCGCCCCATAGAACGACAAAACAAATAATTTTTTCTGAGCTTCTACAGGTTTGGCGGTGACTTCTACAGTGACTTGATTGATCAAGAACGCGAACACAGCAGCTGCATGTGTGCACTTACATCCGATATGGCCATCGGGAGATTTGAGTTACTTTGTAACCACAGACGTCGGCTGTAACAGTTTGGTACCAAAATAATTCATTTAAGATGTATTTGTATTAAGGATATATTTGTCTCAACGTATTGGTTGTGCACGCATAGTGGAAACGTTTCGGAAACCGGGACGTGAAAGTTCAAACATTGTGTGCAAAAGATAATTTCGCGAACTCTTCCTAATATCACAATAGCTCCTGCTCTCGCTAAGCCCAGGTATAATTCAGACAATGTAGAATTTTCTCCCGAGTGCGCCGGTTTGTTGTCTCACAATCGTGCATTTTGTAAACGTGTGTCGGGACAGCCATCCATTAAATCACAACTCAGAAAAATGCATAAAAAAATCATCTCACTTCTATACGAAGCATTTCCATTCCCCCTTCCATTGGCAAACATTATTTTTTCACCGAGCACCACAGTTTCAGCGAATCAAACGGCCACCCTTAAGTTGGCTTTTGTATATTTTATTTTGAAAAGCACGAATGCTGGAGAAGGATGTATTATCTGCACGGTTATATATAATTGCTTGTAAAAGAAACAGCAAATTCAAAGATCTCGACAAATAGACGTTTTTCCCATCAGTTAGCACTGAAAGTGTTTGTATCCAGCATAGTATAATGCATTCTCTTACCAAATATGTTGTGTTTAAACGCCTAAACTACGCTTTTCAGTAAAAGTATAAAATGATCTAATCCCTGTTATCGTTCCGAACATTTAAACGTAAGTGGAACCCGTGTTGGCCGTTCAGTAATTGCGCGAAAAGTAGTAAAAAGCGCTCAGGGTAAATCGTAAATCTCAGTGAAACTTTTGGCGAGGAGGTGTTGTCGTTATGCAGTGAGATATTCGGGTTGTACTCTAAAACCAAACCGGTATCTAAATTTAGTTTAATATATGTGTGGTTCCACCCTGTCAACGTTATGCACGTGTCGTAACGAATTAGCATGCAAACCACAATGGTCAATCTTGCTATTTAACGTAAACATCTAGATGTAAACAAGCAGATAAATGTGCTAATTGCCGAGGCTCGCACCCTTTGTCATCTGCTTCGTATCCATTTCGAGCTTGTGAAATAGCAAAAAAAAGAGTAAGTCTTTGTCAAAGCGGCATCGCATGACACAGGTTTCCTGGGAGCCTCTATACGCTACTAAGATGAAAGTGATACTTCCGCCGTTCCCACCACCTTTCCTGGTTGTACCGATAGAACAGCGCTGTCGTCCTTTGTAACACAACAGGTTCGATCTGCCCAAGAAAAACCGAAAAACTTAAAGATTATGGCGTCGTTCTCTAGGTGAAGATGCGTGACAAGTTTGCACCCCGAAGAAGACAAGAGCAGGCGCTGTTAATGCTATTCAAGCTCTCTTGCAGGCTGCCTAATATAGTCTCTCCTCTGTGCTCTATGTTTATTAAAAAATATATATAAAAGTGTATGAGTCTAAGTCTTGGAAACCTCCGCGCTTGTCAGTGCTGGAAGGATTGTCTCAAAGCAATATATGTTATCTACATCGACGTGGGAACCATTGTATTTAATGAATCGGAGTGCTTACGGAACGGAGAACTCATCGTTTTTCCTGGAAGAGAAGGGTTTGGGTCTTGACGCGGCCGTTATTATGGAGACATGGTTTGAGAACTGTGGAAGAGCCACACAGTGTATTAAAAGCTTCAGACACAGGCTTAGTGGCCATGTAGGCATTTTTGCGCGATGCAAGCATCTATGTCCTTACTACTTTGCTCAGTCTCAGAGCAGGTTCGAGCTGCTGTATTATGGGCGTGCCGGTGTTTTTGCTTGAACTTGCTGCCCTGTCTTAGCTAGCCTGCATATAAAATTATTAGTCATTCTCTCACGATTAGAGTATTTCCTTTCCAGCGTAATGACATGAGCGTTGTACCACTGTAGAACACGAAAGATGATTGACGCATAGCCGCCATTTATTGGCATTAGACAGCAGTGCCTTTATGCTAGTTCAGTGGAATTTCGTGTTTTCAGCCAGTCGGGCGTTCTCAGGGACTGATGTACCGAACTTGCGTTGGCGAACTTATGGCAGGCGGTCCTTAAGTCGCTTGAGACCAATCATTTATGTCTGTGCGTCGTTCCAGACGACGCGGCTGCCTTCAACTATGATATTCACTTGTTTCTCCGCCAGATATTGGACCGGTTTCGGTCCTATTTCTCTCGGTAGGGACAGGCGGTCTATGTTACTGAAGTTACGCTTACATGGTTGTAGGTAGATATTGGAACTGCGCAGGGCTTCGCGCTGTGTCCGTTCGTGTTTCCGATTGTCCGAAACACTAAATGTTCTATTGACGATACAGGTGGAGAAGCTGGGTTTAGTTATCACGATCGTAGTTTATTTTTAATTTTGTTTAGCCTACTTTTTAGTATCAAAAAGATCAAGTATTGTTCACCCCCCCCCCCCCCCAACGCAAATGACTCTGAACACGCACGCCGACTTATATATTTACATCCCTTCAAGTGTGCATTACCCTATTCTAACCCGTACTTTAATGTAATGGTAATATTTAGCGGGTGGTTTTCGGTGTAATACTCTAAAATGTCAGAGTAATGTAAAATCATGACTTCCATAGGCCATAATTTTGAAATTCCACAGAGACTTAGTTATTATCCTATGCAAGACATATGAACTTCTCACAATTGGTAAATTGTATGCGCTGAAGTAACTGAAGTAGCCATATTCATATGATAGCTCAAGGAGTCACGCCCTGTGACACATACTGCTACAATGTATCAAATTAGCCAAATTATTGTTTCATGTAACACAACATTACTTGAGCAACATCGTGGTGGTGACAAACGCGCAAAAAATATTGTTTTTTGTGAAATACTGTATATTCATGTCTCGTTTATAACTTCTTATTGCGTATTTCATTACATGCGCATATGGGCTACTAAAACGCACGGTAAACTTACTTTACACTGGAACAATCAATTAACTGGTTACTCAGTTACTTATCTGGCCAATCAGTTAACTGACCATATTTGTTGACTCACAAAACAGGACGCACTTTAGTGCCTAGTAGCGAATGTTTTGTATGTGCTGAGTATCACTAGCTAAGTGCTTGTTGCTAGAAAAATTCAAGCTGAATACAATTACATATTACACACAATTCGAATGTTTATCGCACAGGACCACACAATCTACACTAAGTTGGACAAGTGCTAAGGCTTACGTGAGGCGAGACGATGACATATTGCAACAACAAAGACGAAATATGGTTCGTCACCACGTGGTGTGCCCCTAGCTTTTTACGCAATGACACGTGTATTGCGCTGGCTCACTTCTCGGACGTCCTATAATATTAACCGAGACATACGGTAGGCGCGTTTACTTCAACGTGCTAAGTACGCACAGGTACTGACTGATTCGGTCATATTCGCCTGACGGCATCACGCATCCTAGATGTGCGAAGGAAACACCCACCATTCATATTCTATCCGGCACAGAGTTTTGTACAAACATTCTAATGTTTCTGGTTTAGCAAGAACTAGCTTAGTTGAAATGATAACGTATTTCGTTGTTGTTAGTCTCAACGTGCGAAGTGTGTGTGTTCATGTTTAATAAAATTAATTAAATTAATGTGCAGCACAACTGCACTGCACGTTTATTCTACAACTCCACAGGATTCTTGAAGCGGTTCATGAAAGCGGTTCTGCCGTAAGAATTCGCGGTTGCATTCATTTATTTTGCTGCTTCGACAGGGTTGGCTAAATGAAATACATGCCAGATCTTAGAATTTGTAGCTGTGCGACTGGCCAAAAGCACTGCCAATTATTCGGAACTTACAGAATATTTCTGCTCGAAGAAGATTTCAGAAATGTTTTTTATTTTTGAATTTTTAAGTAGTACAAAACTGACAACCAAAACAATTTGATTTACGTTCTACATATATATATATATATATATATATATATATATATATATATATATATATATATATATATATATTTAAGTAGTATAAAACTGACAATCAAAACAATTTGATTTACGTTCTACATATTAGCCCATATCACGAACTTAACCATACTATGGGAGCCAGTGTAAGTGAGAACTCGATTTGAACCCACAACTTCCCAGCTACAAGAAAAGCAGTGGTGTCGCTACAGAACTATTTCGCCTATTTAAACGAACGTGGTTTACCTAGCGTACGCACGAACATAAAAATATTTTAGTTATGGGTGGATGCAAAATGTTGATAACCCGCTAACCGATTTAGTTGTCATGGATGCGCTAATCGCTGACACTAATATCCAACGCTGCCGCTCGGCTCAAATGACGCGCTCATTCCAACTGGATTGAACGTTCGATGGATCTAGACAACGTTTTTATGTTGGCAACGTTATTATTATTATTATTAGAACAATACAATTGTGAGGTGTGAATGTTATTTTATGGTTTCCCACTAGTTATTCTCAGCCTATCGCACCTAATATCGACGCGGCATTTCCTACGAAAACTTCCAATGAAAGCAGCTGCCTCAGAAACTCGCCTTCGCGTACATCCCCGATGTTTAGGGATTTTATTATTTTTAGTCTATGCGCAGCAATTTCTATGTGGTATGCACGCTAGTATTTGCGCCTAATAAAACCAGATGCAAATTTGCTTATCAAAAAAACGCCATTGCAATAGAGAGCCAGCGAATAACTGCCGATTATATATTGCAGTTTTTCTTTGCAACGAAGGATCGCTTAACCACCTTAGCATACAAACGCGAATCAGATGTAACGATAAACATCCCCTGCAACCGCAAACAAATATTATATTTTTATGGCGTTTGGAATTGTTTTGTACTGCTATACTGCATAACAATGCACACGCACGAAACGCCTATACATATACATACATATGCAGCTTCAAGAGAACACAATCGCCAATTTATTGTGTAAACCTCATTGGACGAAGACGCTATTACGAAATCGTATGTTGGGGTCAGCCTATCTGCGCGGCAGAATTCTTGGCTTGATTGACGGCCGTTCTCTTTGAAAAGAGTTTTCAGACGATATTTCTGCGGAAGGCAAATGGTCTCTTCAACATCGCACTTGCTGGCTTTGGCCCTTGCAGTCTATGCTTGGGCTGTCCGCTCAGCCCATCCGCACGCTTTCCGTGCACGGCACAAATATTTGCCCTTTTGACCTCGTCGTATCATTGTAGAGAATGTGTCGACATTTTAAACAAGTGCGCCTAACTGCGCCTCCTCCCCCCCCCCTATTCCATTGGGAAAAATTGATTTTCGGAGCAAGTTTTATCCCCTTTCAAAATGCTTGTTTCGGATCACAGGACACCTTGTATATAAATGCATATAATCAGATATCAATAGACGCCTATATGTACACATAATCGGCTATAAGCAAATGCGTCTGTTTTCTTTTAATCAATGCCCCAGTAGTCGTTGCGTTTGCAGCATAAAGCTCGGCAGCAACTACAACGGAAAGTCTATAATAGATATCGAAAAGCTGGTGACAGGTTACGTTTGCCTGTGAGCAGTCTTTGTTCGTGCGAGTGGAGCATCGAATGGCTATACGCAGCCATCAGCCGTCTGTGCTGTCCGGTAGGGCCTGTGGAAAGGCGCACTAGTTAGGCTGCCTGCAACTTCAATCGAGCCTCACTTCCAGCCTATTCCTCTCCACAAGCTCTTCCTTTGCTCTATCCCTTTGTTTATTTCTCTTTTTATCCATTTCTTTCTCTCGGCCGATATATCTCTCTCTTTCTGTCTCGTAGTAGGTTCGTCGTTCATCGATCATAGTCAAGCTCCTCTCGTAGCAAGCGATTCACAAGCGTCATCGATGACAACTCAGACACGACAACGACAACAATGAGAACAACAACAACAACAACAACAACAGCATCGGCTTCCATTCCTTTACAAGCAGCACCTTCACCATGACCGCTGCCGTCTTTCCCAGCCCAACATAAATGCCAGTACGAATGGATCAACAACAGTCGAACATATACTACGGCCCGGCACGGTACGACAACAGAACAACCTACGTGACAAGCGTCACAGCCCAGCCGTCCCTGTCGTTCTCCAGGCCAACGTCCATATATTACAGAGAAACATGTTGTGTCTCACACCGCCGCTCTCATGTCTCGTTCTTTCCATTACAGCGCTTTTTCTACTACTCTAATCATAGCAACGAACGACGCCCAGTCATAACACATTCTTAGCAACGACAATAATAAGTCTTAATCGCAATTCTGCTCGACATGCTTGTATATATAGAGAGGGAGGTGTTAAAATAGCTCTGCCATTATCGCATTTTTGTGTCCTTTTCGTACTGACTAACGTAATTGAATTGTAGATATATATATATATATATATATATATATATATATATATATATATATATATATATATTTGCCACACGCAATCAATTTATTACTTAAGTCGAGTGTATGGTATATAAACCAAATATTTATTAGAGTGCTAATGAGTTCCGGCAATGCAATAGATGCACAATAGATGCTCTGCTCGTCTGACCCGTGGATTTTTTTGGTGCACACGAATTTTCGTGCACAATGCATGATGAAAGCCGTGCATTGCATGACGCACAATGCCCGCACACATGTCGAGTTTTGTGTTGGGTATCCTTCTTCCAAATTGCGCATCATTCCTATCCCCATCTTAGCTTAGACAGCTTAGCTTTCCACTTCTGTAAATGCTCTTGGTATTCAAGAATTAACCGCAGATTAAACTTTATTATTTAAGATACTTATTTAAGATTAAAAAAAATACACCGATCGGTTGCGGCTGAAAGAATAGATTTCGAAAAGCCGGTAATCGGTTACGTCTGCCTCTGAACAGTCTTTGTTCGTGCGAGGAAGGCGCACTAGTCAGGCTGCCTGGAACTTCAATCGAGCCTCACTTCCAGCCTATTCCTCTCCACAAGCTTTTCCTGCCACCTCTTTCTTTCCTGTTCTCTTTTTAGCTATCTCTTTCTCTCGGCCTATACATTTCTCCTTCTGTCTCGTAGTAGGTCCGTCGCGCTTCGTTTCGTAGCAAGCGATTCACAAGCGTTATCGATGACAAAGACAGAGAGAAGGTGAACACCCATAACCTGTTAAACACACGTTGCCTTCAGTTGGTGGAGTTCGTCGAAGCTCGAGGCTTTGACATGTTTCCAGACGAACTCAACTTTGCATAGCAAAGATAGGTGACGACCATCTGAGTTGCTGGTTTGGCACCAAGGAGTGCGGATGACCCTTTGCACCTCCGTAGGCACACGCCTACGGAGGTGCAAAGGGTCACGTTTGCCTGTGTGAATGTGGACAGGAGCTGCGAATGCTCTAGGACGCTCCAGAGAAACCCAGAGAGGCGGCCATGAGAAAGTGAGAAAGACGACGGAGACAGCTTATAGGTTGAACTCCATGAGAGAAGCACACTAAAAACTAAAATTGCATAAAACTGGTATCGGATAAGCTTCACAGGGCATCCAGGCGACTTCGGGAAGAAAGCCGTTTCGATCTGACAGAGTTGCGAAATAAACTAACAGAGGCTCTAAAGTTGAGAGTGAAGTTCTAGGAAGTTTCAATGTCGATACCAGTTACAGAGGCACCTGGTGATCTGCAAATCTGCAGCACATGCAAGAGATAAACGCTTCTCAACGGACATTGTGAAGGAGAAAGAAGACCAACACTCAACAGAGCTACACAGGTGCGCTTAGGGGGCAACGAGTAAGAAGGAACTGGTCGCACTGTTAAAGATAATTGACCCATACGGCTGTGGAGCACTACCAAAAAATGTTCACGCAGTTAATGGGACGGAAGGTGAGGGCGGTGATAATCCGCAAAAAATCGGCCAAAGACTCGGAACTCGTTTCCCGTCCGACGCCCTAGTTCCCGACCGTAACCCGAGTAAACCTGAAAACCGGGCAGTTATTAGAACCGGAGCAGAAAATGCGCGGGACGATGGAGATCCCGCCCAGAAGAAATTACCGGAGATCACTACGACTCTCGTGGTCGAAAAGTTAGAGGCAGGGGAAGTTGCGATTAAAAGCGTGGTAAGGCCCTTCCGACAGATGATCACGCATCTACAGCGAGCTGAACGAGACGCAAGACCACAGAAGCAGGACGCCGGCCCAACTGGCCAGAAGAGACCAGAGAATGGCGTTTCATTTTCCGGCCGACTTGGATGCAGTGATATCCCAAAGGGTCGTAGAGGTATATTAAGGAGCACACCTCGACGCTCCAGCAGACTTCTGCCATAAGAAAAAACAGAAAAGAAAGCAAACGGGGCAGGAGGTAGCTTTAAAGTTGTCCGAAGAAAAGGTGGCTCTTACTTCGACATCCCCAAGGACCTGAAAACCAAAGTCTGCAAAGAATATAATGGAGACGTCACACCCAATATGCGAGAAAACGAGGCCAAATAATGCGAAAAATTTGCACACTAGGGGCATCAGCGAATGTGTGTTCTGTGAGGACGCACGATGAAGCTGGTCATCTACGGCCTCGAGCAGGGCACTTCCAGAAAAAATTCAGCAATTCGGGATACAAGCTACGGAAACGATACGCAACTGTAGGGGCGGATTGACGGGAGCGCGATTTTCTAACTGCTAATTATCAAAGGCCAAGAAGAAGTTTGTGAGTACCTTGAGGCTCCAAACGTCAGCGTCAGAACATAACACCATCAGAGTCAGATTACCACTGGCAACTTCAGTTCGGCATCTGCGCTTTGGAGGAGTCAACGCACAGATTTTAGAGGGCAATCCCAGATGGAATGGTTGATCCGAGCGAATCCGAGCGGAACCTTCTCGTGAGGAACAACACGAAAGCGTCAGCGACGTTACCCCGTAGAATCGGCCTGACGATTAGCGCCGCGGACACAACCTGCAGAGTAGTGGACTGGAAAATACTCGAATACGAGGAAAACCTCAGTGTCTTAGAATACTGGAAAGAGACTGGCACTTATTTCAACGCGTGGGAGGGAACCAAGCTCAGCCTCAGCCTACAAGCCCATCTGCCTCCTTAACACGTTTGTAAATGCCGTATAGTCGTCGGCAGACCTAACGACGCAATTAAGGAATATTAAGTGTTTCTGTCAGAGAACCAGTACGAGTTCCGTAAAGAGAGGTTAACACTCCAGGCCATGAGCAAGATACTCGCTAAGGCCAAGCAGAAGGAACAGAAAATCCTCAAAGCCCGTGATCTTTACCTTCTAATATTGCTTGTCGTGAAAATTCATTTAACAGCGCAAACTGGAGGTGATAAAGAAAACGGTGTGGAAAAAATGTAGCAGAACCTCCGGAGTGCGATAGCCTCATAACTGGCTAAGCAAAGGAAGTTGGAGGACCAAGCAAACGGTGCGTTACAGGGGGCTAATCGGTGGATAATGACCCACCAGCTTATGCCAGCACCGGAAAAACATGAGGCGCCTTTACTTCCTGAAAAGAAGCACTGTCGGGAACTGGATATCTGTGCCGACGGCCACATACTCTAGAAAAACAAATAGGGTTAATACGTGGGTGTGATACTTGACGTTGATTATGTAATGATCAAAACGCATGACCTGGCAAACCTGACCAGATAAATGTCAAGAACAATTCCAATTATATTTATTTTACTCCGATTGAGTATAATATACATTTCAAGATGTTTCTTCATTATACTCTATCTTCTTCACGCTTTCGGCGAAAGAAGTAGTGCAACGATGTTTTGTTCAGCGCTGTGCATCTCACTGCATGGTACTTGGCACACCTCTGCAGGCAGAACCGGCAGGTGCACAACTCGTACTCCTCGTGAAAGGCTGCGTTTGGACATACCAGGTAATATCAAGATTAAGACATCTGAAAAGAAAGCGCCATCTTCTAGCATCAGTCACGGACCCAATTCTGCTTTACGGATCAACAGTATGGGGACCAGCTGCACTGAATATCCAGAAAAGTAAGAAACAACTAAGCAAGGCACAGAAAGTGCTGGTCATAGATACTACTTTAGCTTACAGGATGGAAGACTCTGGAGAGGTAGAAAGCAGAGTGAGCAAGCGAGAAGCAAATGGCACCAGGGTCATGGTCGAGCTCAATAATCCCAGGGCTCATAAATGGTACCGATGCGAGTATGCGGAAACTACGTACTCTTTATCATAGGAGTTTACAAATATTTATGGTGAAGATCGGAAAGACTGAGGTAGACATCTGTGTCTTGTGCTACGCGAGCGAGACCGATGACGTGGATCACACACTAGTTGCATGCAGGGCTCCATTTTGAAAGATGCTTAGCTCGAAAAAATGTGCCGTTTCTAAAAAAGAATTATCACTGACGACACCTAATATATGTACTAATGAATAGTGAAGAATATATCAAGCCCGGTGGCGTGGTGCGTTCGCGTCCAAAAATGTTTAGCAGTAGAACAAATATTTATATGTAATACAGAGATGTTGGTAGGCAGCGAGTAATTGGTGTGCCACTACGTAGAATGTGCCACTGGACTAGGTTCTGTAATCCTTGCTATAAACGTTGCTGTACAGTTTGCGGCCTCGTTTAACCCAGATATGAACATGATATATGTCGGTAAGCCTCAGCTACTTGAATGCTGGGCCTGTGGTACTTTCTGGATAGTTTTATATGTTGCATATATATGTTCTATATTAAGAAAAACGAATGCCGGATTCGAGCGTTAATAAACGCCCGCAGTATATATATATATATATATATTGTGATGAAGAAGGGTTACGCAACGTCTTTATTGCCCTGCTTAATAACGTAACCGCTGAAGCATCCCTACCGTATGCGGTAGACTATTATCACTACAATAAACTCGCATTTATTTAGCTTATGTGCAACGTCTTTTTTTCGGCAAATTGATGCGCCTTCATATTGTTGGCAACTGAAGTAATCCTCCAGGAGTCGCTCCGCCGGGATACCTCATCCAGGGCTCTATCTACTGGACCGTAAAAAGCGTATGTGTCATTTCCACGATGCACAAGAGATCCTGGCAGCGACAGCAGCAAACGGAAACGGAAATCAAATTGAGATGTAATAAATAACATGCATATTTGTTACTTTACGAATATAACGGAGACGCCCTGATAGCACCATCTGATCTAAATATGTAGGTCAATCTATAATTGTATGCACAAGTATATACAAGCTACATACACGTTGGTACTTATTGAAAATCTTAAAAAATATCATATCGAAATGTATCTATCGCGCCGAGATTGGAGTCGCCAGCTATATATATATATATATATGAGTCAAGTTCAAACGTGGTTTATTCAAGGGAACTGCATTTTGCAATGCTTAAGTTATCGGTTAAAAAAATGGTTACACAATAAATCAAAGACCGAGACAAAAGTCACGCTCGACAATATTTCAAATAATGACTTGCATAAGGGTATTACACAATACGTTTTATTACGTTATTAATAATCACAACAAGTTTTTTACAAAGATTTCTATACAGCATTTGTTACAGTGCGAGGCAGTAAGTGAGACAACACGCTCTCAATTATACGCGCAAATGAATTAATACAGTAATACAGCATCTACATAGTACACAACGGCATCAAGTAAAAACACGCTGTAAAATTAAAAACTAATTTAATCTGGGAAGGTATCTCCTTATACATACAAACTAATATTCCCGATTTAGGATATATATAAAAAAAACTATATATATATATATATATATATATATATATATATATATATATATATATATATATATATATATATATATATATATATATATATATATATATATATATATAGGGCTCAATAATAAAATATGACAGAATCTCGATTTTTGCGAACTTTCTCCTATAATATATAGCTATTTCCATGCCGTTAGCAATCTTTTTTAAAACATGCTCATATGCTCGAGTTCTCTATCAAACAAAAATATTTCTGTTGCAATGGTATTTTTGTCTATTTTTCTACGTAGTGTCTTCTTAGTCTCGCCAGTAGAACACCTTTTTGCAATTTCTTGTTTTACTAGCACATCTAAACATAATATTTCCCCCGTCCAAATGCGTGTCGAAATGGGCGATCAAAATGTGGGTATAATTGAACTCTTTATACAAAAGAGCACAACTATTCCGCTGGTTCACGAGCCAAAGAATGCCCTGTTCCCAGAATTCCTGCGACTGTGACAAGAGACGCATTCATTTCACTTCAATTGCATGCTGTCCCGTTTTGACGCTGTCTCGAAGTGATGTCACCAACTTTCGTCATTGTCCGAGACAGCTGCTCCGGTATCGTGAAGACTCCGATGCGCTCCAAAAATCGGAGTCTTCACGATACCGGAACAGCTGTTGCAGTGCTAGCCCTATACGCATGCATAAATGCATATTCTAGGACCTCTTAGATTTTTATTACCAATAAATTTGAATCTATAATAATATTAAAGATGTCTGGGCTCACCCCTCTCAGTTCCGGTGGTCAGATAAACTGGCCCAGGAGTCGGAATGAACAAGACGACCGTTTCTGTATGGCAAACGTTCGGTCTTTGGACGGACGCTTGGCCCAGCCAATGATACTGTGCCTTTCTTGCTGCTGCATATATCCCCAGTGGGACGGATGATACAAACGTGCAGGATACTAAAGGTAATAGCGTTACAGAGCAGCGTGTTAAAGAAGTGTCTCCCGGGCAGTTGCCAGTCGGGTCACCGATCGGGTACTGGTTGTTTAGAGACAGAACTTAGCGACACTTTTACATATATCACGATGGTTTTACAATATGGGCAAAATTTTGCCGACAAACTGCTTAATATCTCGGAACCTCAGCGCGGGCAAAATTCTGGGTGCTTTGTTCCGGTAACGGTATCCCATTTTGTTTTCCTCTGGGAAAAGCCTGAAAAGTCTCTAGCCGCGGCTAAACCTCAAGAACTCAGCACACTGCTTACAAGGAGGAGCGCCACTCGTTTAAGATTACAGTAAACCGCGCCAAGACAGCGGCATCCCGCCAAGTTTACCGAATTTGTGATCAGATGACTTGTCAAGGGCCGGCTCTATGCCCAGTGGAAAAACGCTCGTCCTGCATATCAACAAATAAGTCTACTGGGCACGGCAGGCAAATTGGTCGAAGAGGTTTTCGTTAGGCGCTTAAACACCGAGTTCTCTACATGGCAGGACAGGAGACTGCTGTCTCGCCTAACACTTGCTCGTTCGTGCCACTTGTTTTATTAGGTGTAAACAACGCGTTTAATGCCGCAAACTTAGACGCCATCACAACAACGCTACAGCATACGGGATATCCCTCTACCTACGCCGCACCTTAGGTTTTCGTAAAGCCCTGTAGCCCCTCGGAAAAAAAACGGAAACTCTTTATTGATCTTAAAAGAGAACCCGCGAGACACGGTGAAAACTGGCATGTCACCCGATATTAATTAAGCAACAAATAAAGTTCATCGGGGTTATACTGGCACTGACTTCATGGGAGGGCCACATGTCAACTACGTGACGAAGAAGATTTCTAAGGTAGCCCAGAGTCTCGCTAGAACTCCGCCTAGGTAAAGAGAGGCTTTGGCTGCTGGCCTCAGTTGCCGAGTCAACGTCTATATACGGGGCACCAGTATGGGGAAACCTAGCTTCTCGCATAGTCCGCGACAGGCGGGTCCTGCAGCGCTTCCGCTTGCTAGCCGCCACACCGCCGACATTGTAGTCCACATAATGGAAACCCCTGCTGCCTGGTCCGGGAATAGCTTACCTGGACGCCCTCCTAAGAAAGAAGACATAGTTAAAACCGGGCCGAAAAGCTCTAATTAAAGGTCGAAAGGAGTAGCCGAGAGAGCCCTTACTAAAGGGTGATATGCAACCAGGCTCTCCGCAAGGTCTTGACGCACCCTCGACTCCAGAAACAAACTTACCGAAAGATGAGCAGCTAGTAGCAAAAAAGTCCCTTTTCATGTCCGCGAAGTACTTACACCATTCCAAAACATAAGGGGTGTAGAAGAAGACGGGTTTTTGTGGATGAGAGTCTCACATCAAGAGCTGGTGATTATTAGATCTGCCGGTGCATAATGAATTTTCCGAAATCTCTGAAAAAAACACATCTCAACGAAATAAAGATTAAAGCTGCGTTAAACATGCGCATATATATATATATATATACATACATATATGCTGTTTGGCGATTGCCGACTTCCGGGTTGCAATGCGTGGGATGCACATATAGCTTCCACGCATCGTGCCTGTCGCCCTCGGGTCAAGCATTCGCCCAAGGCAACTCCCGGGCCTACAGATGCAGGCTTTGCCGAGTTGGCGAGCCCGCCGTGGGAGAGGCCGCACTCTCTCAAATCCACAGCCTCCTAGATGCTCTGGATGGTAACACTCTTGCGGACATCCTGTTTCTTGTCCTCCAAAGAAGCCGGCTCCTGGAGAGAGAGGTTGTCGATCTGCGGAAGGAGATCGTGGCTTTTCAGAGGACGCCGGTCGTCCCCGTGGACGCCTCCACGGCCTCGACGCAGGCCGCCCAGCGTGCTAAGAAGAAAGTCCTTCTGTTTGGTGACGGGTCTGTCAAAAAAATCCGGGTACACCTTCGCGGACAGCTACCCAAACACAGCCGGATCACTGTCTTGAACCTGCAGGGCAAAACTGGCCTGCAAATGCTGGAGGAGGCGAGGAACAAAATGGAGGAGGACCCCGGCACACACTACGGGCTCTTCTTCCACCCTGGACCAGGAGACTGCCTGCAGCTCGAGAAGGATGAGCTCCTCTCCGGGACCGCGGACTTTGTTTCCTGGCTGTCGGCGACCTCCCCGGGATCCCAGCTGACCGTGTACTCCATCCCGCTGCTTCACCCGGGGTGCAAAGCGGCCAACAACGCGCTTTAAATCCTGGCTGAGTCAGGGCCGATGACCTTCCAGCCGCTGACCAGGATCCAGCAACCTATGCTAATCAGAGCGGCGACAGTGTACGACGATGAGCTGGCTGCCACCGTGGCAAACGTGGCAGCTCGCAACATGGCCATTTTTTTGGGGGAACGCCTTTTCAAGAAGACGCCACCACAGGCTGTGAAGGGCGCACCGAAGAAGGACAAGAAGGGAGAGAAGCCCGGCAAGATGGACACGGTCTCCCAAGTCCCTCCGGAACTTCCGCGACTCTGTCACTTCATGGCCCAGGCGCTGAAAGAGTTCGAGGAGATCAAGGCGCAGCACCAACGCCAACCCGCGGGAGACCAGAGCCTCGGCGGGCGCCAGAAACAGGGCTGCAATGTCAGAGGGAGAACGGGACGTCGCTTCGGGAGCGCACCATGTCGCCCCCACTAAACTGTTGTCAGCGGAATTGCGAGGATTTCGCTTCAGTGATGAGCTGCATTCCCGCAGCTGATCTGGCTGCGTTCGACTTGATCCTTCTTGCTAAAACTTTCGCCACGAAACGTTTCGATGTTAAAAGTTTCTATGCTCATCACTGTCTCGCAGCGAAGCCCTCCCGTGATCGGCCAATAGGAGGAGTTTCACTCCTGATCGGCCCCAGACTTAGTTAGTCAGAAATTCTACTAGCAAAAGACAACACTTTGGTACTTTCCACTTCCGACTTCGCCTTCGTGGGAATGTACAGCAGTGGTGGCGGCGACACCACGCTGGATCTGCTGGACAAGATCAGCCGAGGGTTAGCCTGCGTCCCCGACGACCGCCCGGTGCTCCTGACCTCAACTGCAGGCTTGACAAGCCTTTACTCTCTTCTCGTACGGAGGCAGTGTTGGAGGCACTCCAAGAGTATAGGCTCTGGATTTGCTCAGACCGGTCCCTTCCCACCTACTACTCCGATTCCCGAGGCCCCCAAGATAACCCACGGCGACCAGGCAGCTCCACCATTGATATCTTCGCATTCAGGGGTGCCAGCTCTGATATTGGCTTCAGAGGCTGGCCAACGGGCTCGGCTATGATGGGACTCAGGAAACACATCCCCGTCGCAGTCGCCCTGGCTGTCAAGCCCGACGCTCTGGGCGCCAGGAGACAGGGCGTGTCTAAGGCTATCAACATCGGGCTACTCCGGGAAAAACGTTTGCGGTTCGATCCTGCAGTTCTGGTGGACCTCGATGTGGATGCCCTCTCCGCCGTTCTTACTAGCCTCATCATCGATGCAGCTCTTCCCCATGGACTCTGTTCGCGCAAATCACCGCCCTGGTTTGACAGAGACTGCTATCAAGCAAGGCATTACCTAACGCAGCTTCTGATGGCGTCTAGAGCATGCAGCGTGATGAAGAACGCCTACAGCGCGTTCCGACGAGACTACCGTCTCCTGCTGCAGATAAAGAAGGTGGCCTTCGTTGAACTACAGGAGCAACGACTGGTCCTACAGGCATAGGAGACTCCGTATTCCTACCTGAAGGGGCCGTTCAAGCTTACGAGCTGTCCCATCGCGCCCGTGAAACTTCGATCCTACTTCGAGCGTATGTTCACGAGTGCTTTCACCATCCCGGACTCCATCCCCGCTACAACTCTTCCCGCAACCGCCTGGGAACAAGAGTTTGCGCGGTCTCTTGAGTTATCGTTCTCTGAGGACGAGGTCTCCAGCGCCATTCAGCATCTCAAGAACAACAAAGCGTTTGGCGCTGACCGCGTGGGAAATGAGCACTTAAAGGTGGCCACCTCGCTGATCCCCCTCTGGACAACCTGGACAACACATCACAATATCCTGATAATCTCAAGCAATTTCTCTTACACCCAATTTATAAAGCAGGTACACACTCCAATATTAACAATTTTAGACCAATCGCACTCTTATCCTCTATTAATAAAATAGTAGAAAAGGTACTATCTAAACAACTGATTTTATTTCTGGAAGAAAACAATTTACTAAGCAACAATCAATACGGATTTAGAAGAGGACGAAATTGCGAATCAGCAGCCGAGGCAATGATCAATTATATTACGGACACACTTGAAAATGGCGATTCTTGTAAAGCAATATTCTGTGACTTGAATAAAGCGTTTGACGCTGTAAATCATCGAAGATTAATTAACAAATCGAATCACATTGGTATAAAAGGCAATGATTTACAGCTTATGAAATCTTATTTAACAGAACGAAAACATTATTTTGAAAGTAAGGGAGTTAGGAGTAATGCAGCCACTGTCCCGGGGGGTGTTCCTCAAGGAAGTGTGTTAGGTCCTCTGTTATTCATTTTATACACGAATGACTTATTCATAGACTCAAACCAATCAAGACAGATTTCTTTCGCTGATGACACAGTTTTGCTTCTACGAGGGAAGTCTACTGCCTCCCTATGCAAGGCCGCCTTGCAATATATTACAAATGTTTGTAATTGGATGTCAAGAAACGGGCTCGTACTCAATCTAAGTAAAACTAAATACATGGCTTTTTGCAAAAAAAACGAATGTCGACACATTTTCAAACAGTTCTATCATAGTCCACCACAAAGATTGCACTGAAATACATTGTTTGTGTCCCGCCTTAGAACGAGTATCTAAGTACAAATATTTGGGTTTGCTTGTCCAGGATAACTTAAAGTATGATAAACATATAACATCAATTTGCTCCAAGGTGCGTGCTGGTGTTGCTGCTCTTTCACGATTACGATCCGTTGCCTCCGTCGCGGTCCGTAAAATGGTGTATTTCTCGCTTGTAGAGTCACACAGAAGGTACATGGTGCCGCTATATGGTGGAACATTCCGCTCAACTATTGATCCCTTGTATAAATTACAAAAAAGAGCAATTAGATATATCGACGGGGCTCAATATAACGCCCGCACAAGTCCAATCTTTGCAAAATATAAAATTCTTGATATATTCAAGCTGTACGCATTTCTTGTAATGAAACTGTTATTCACTAAGACCAATGAGTTCCATAAACCTGACCATAACTATTCGACTAGATTTAAACAATTGGGCAATCTATCAGCACTGAGGTTTATGAAAGAAATCAGTCGCAAGACTGCCAATGCAAACTATATAAACTTATTTAATTCAATGCCACCTGATATTAAACAACTACTTGAAAATCCATTTGCAATAAACAAAATATACTTACTTACCAAACTAAAACTCCACTTTAGTTCGATGGACACAGAAACGGTGTAAATATACTTAACTAAGAATAAAATGATGTAGTGATCTTTGCTGACCGTTCTTGCCGACTACGGGCGATCCTAGCTAATGTACACACTGCTCTCAGAAGTCACATTGTTGACTGTAATATTAATGGTATACTATGTTCAACGCATTAGACTAATATAAATATATATTAGATCCCTCTACATACAGACTGCCCCCTTCCCCCTAGCACCCCCCCCCCCCCAGGATGACAAGACGATGTATGCGTTCGACGTCAGTGCCACAGGCCTTAAGGCCCATTGCAAGCGTCGAGACATATTTCTGTACTAAATATATGTTAAATAAATATGTATGTTATTAGTCTTGGGCTTACCGCGGAACGCCCAGAACCGACTGGTGTACGCGTTGGCCGGGACAGGACCATATCTAGAGGACCTCGTGCCACGCTTCCAGCTCCGGCCCACACCTGCTCTTCAATCGTTCAGGACTACCTTCGCAGAGAAGATGCGCGACATCCCCACGGATTTCTACCGAACTCGAGCCATGACATCCTCTGCTTGAAAGGAACCCCTGCAGGACCTCCGACATGTCATCACTCGATACGCTGTGCATGGCCTCCATCACCAGCTTTGTTCCCGAAGAGACTTTCATGATCCGCAAGCAAATTGTATATGTAGATATTGCCTTCAGCATTGCCCCCGATATCATTTCGAGGGGTGTCAGAGCTTCGATAGCCTACGACGGTTAGCAAGAGAAAGTAGCTAATTAACCATTGTTTTTAAATCATATGACGTGTAATATACCTTTTTGGTCAATAAATGAGAAGATGATATATATATATATATATATATTTTTTATGTATATATATATATATATATATAATGCAGTTTCTTGAAAAATAAATTCAATTTAATCTACAAACGGGCATGGTCGTTAGAGTAAACTCGATAATAGTGTATTATGCGCAATGAACCTAAAGTCATGTTAAATTAAAATGATTTTAATGAATATTCTGGTGCGAGCTCGAGGACTAATACATGCGGCAAAGCTAGGTCTATCCAGTATGGCTGCTTACCATAGTTTTAAAAACTAGATAGAACGCCAAGAATGTGAGTAGTTTGTTTTTGTTATGTCCCTATACTCCTTTAATTTTTCATTGGAGGCTTATGCCGGTCAAAGGTCAACCTTATATATATATATATACATATATATATATATATATATATATATATATATATATATATATATATATATATATATATAAGTGCGTTTTAGTTACAATATCTTGTGTGTATTACAATATTATAGTCGTATAGTTCGTAAGACTGAAAGCCCGCATACGCAGCGATTTTTTCATTCTTTGCACCGTGTTACCTGAATCTTATACCTATGTTTTTAAAATAATAATAGTAAAAGCAATAATAATAAGTAAGTATCATTGCTATATCAATGGTAACTGTATCAAAAACTTACCACTCAATAACAACATTAGCAGCAGTAGCGATAACGCCATCATACATATTTATTCACCATAATAATGGTAGCAGAACACATCGGATGTTGTGCAAAGTCTACACTAATGCTATGTAGTGTGTACGAGATTGTAGTGACGCTGTGTACATTTCTGTGCACACAAGTATACGGTATCTATCTATATCGCAATTTCCAAAAAAATTACACACACAACCATCGACCTCAAAACACTGTCCACTCAAACGCATGTGGTGATGGTATTCGTGCCATGCAACTCGACAAACTAGTGCTCGGTTCTTCTGGACTCCTCTCTTCTATTTGTCCGAGCAAAACGCTGGTCCGTTCGTATAGGTATTGGACTTAGCAAACTTCACGTTGCGTATCTCCCAAAACTCTCTATATACTGTGAGCACGGCTTCACTAAGTGGTAGTCCGTATAGGGTAAACTCATCTGTAAGGGTTCGTTCGCGACATAGTTTAAGAGCGAAGGTAGCAGATGCCCTAACACGCGCTTAATATAAAGTGCCTTTAAACGGTCTAGCCTTTTTAGATCACTAACAGTGAGAAATGGTGCTATTGCAGACAGGCCGTATTGTATTATAGGGGCAATGACAATAACACCAACCGAATTTAGAGCGCGGAAATATTTTGAATGTCATTTAGTAGCAAACTCTCACAGCTTTGTTAGCTTAAACAATTAATGCAATTCAACTAAACATTGTTGAACAACATAAGCACACATGCTAGCCTTATTTGTTTATCTATTACCCCATCCCGAACAGATCGGTAAGGTTCGCGTCTGAGCGTCCACGCGAACGATCCTGTTTCCCCCAGGCATATTCCCTACCGTTCTCTCGAGCTCTCCCCCCTGACTCGCCTTTTTTAACGTGCAAACTATATCGGAAGTGGGCTGCAATTAAATACGCAACCGACGACGCTTCAAGAACTCAGGCCTCAGATAAAAACCCTTCTCCTTCATTCCTCAAAATGGAACCAATAGTTATCCCTTTGGACTGTAGTCAGCGCATTGTGAATACGAATCAGAATCTTTAATTGGCTATTACGGCAATTCCTGGAGTCAAACCAGCGAAGGTTGAATATTGCAACGCTAATTTATTCATGACTTTAAATACGGAACTGAACGCATTCAAACGCAACCCGCCAGTCGTGATTATCTAAAAGCAACCAAGATGCAACTTTAAAAATATTAGAGGTAATCCTGACATATTTGCACGACTAGTAGTAACTATAGGCCAATGACCTGTTGTTTACGTGATTCGTGGGAATTCCGAATAAACGCACCTTAATTGAAGTGTTAATATTATTGCTTCCTAATTCGCCGGTTCGATCCCCGTTGTTGATCGGATTTTTTAACGATGTGCTTTGAGAGTAGATGATAAACCATATACCGCTGAGAGTCGGCGGCTTCCACAAGGCCTATTGGGAAAGCCCTATATAGCTTAAATTAACATTTTAAAATTAAAAAAAAAGTTTAAAAAAATCAATATACAAATTCGACCCTCGATATATTGAAAAAATGTCTTACGGTGAATCCAAGCCTGTAGGGGTCGGAGGATGGTCTGGAATCAAAAACAACCACAATAAAAGCTACTTACCCTAAGTAGCCAGAACCTGCTTTGATTCAGGTCTACGGAGCAGAGCTACCGTTAAAGGTTTTTTGTTTTCTATTATGTTGACTCCAAAGAGTAGGATAACTGGTTCGCGGTACGGGATATTTTGTTCAAGTTCGTAGGACAACTTGAAATATTTGCATTTTCTATATTTTGGAATATTCGATTTAAAACCAATAAAATTATTAATTAAGATAATATCTTGAATTTATGCGTAAATATTCGTAGAGTAGTGCAGAACTTGCAAGTTAATTGGTTGAAAAAACACCAAGTGAGTCGCTCCAGAAGCAGGCCAACATGAAAAGTTGTGCATTTATGACAGTTACCACACATACCGATATGGTGTCGTACTCGTTATCATAGTATAGTCGGCCTGCAAAACTAGTATCAACACATGCGAAAGGTTTAGTGGATTCCCGGCTAAGTGTTAGTGACAAAATAGCCTGTTCAGAGTCTCCGGAGCTGCTCTAAATTGAAGACACGCTCTGCAATTTGTGAGACAGCTTGCAACTGCCCCTTGAATTGTGCATAATGATATTGGCCCTAGGGAAACCACTTTGGGTTCGTTCTTTCTTCAGTTAAGAAAAGCTCTTATGGTTAAGAAATTGGTTAGGCTATGGCCTTGATGAGATTACATTTGTCATCCATTAATCTCTGCCTTATAATATTTTATTTGTAAGTCCTGTACTAAAAGTACTTTTTCCCAGGTAAATAGATTATTCGGCGTATATTGAAACATTGTGTTATGTGGTAAAAAAACATTGCAGTCTCGGGAACGTTGAAAGTAATTGTTATCACTTACAATTGCACCATTGAAACAGTTCTTGTGCGTATAAAGACTGTTGTAAATAAATGCGCTTTTTGAGAGGCTCTAGGTTAACGCAGCTTAATACAGGAACGTAAACCAGCACTAAAGCTCGCGTTTATATCACAGTTATATCGTAGTTAAAGTGCCCTCAAAAAAAGCACGAACATCTGCGGCATATATTCTCCAAATACTAGCTAGACCTATGATTTAAATACTGTAATTAGCTCGGTCCGCATACTCATCCCACGGTAAAATCAATGGCTCAACAACACGCGAGAGTATCTCATCGGTGGGAGCTACTTTTGTACTTGCCAATAATTAAAGAAGACAACTTGGTCATCCTAATTAGCAAAAGACCCTGACTAGGCATAAAGTAGTCTATCTGAGTGCTAGCCGATTAATAGCGATTCATATTATTAAGTTGTCTCGTCGAAAAAATAGAAAAAACAACATTACCTTTAAGATACTAGAACGTATAAACGCAACCATGATGAGAATCACTAAATAGAAGTTGCAGTTCTATTGTAGCTAGAGCGTTGAAAGACGAACGAAGCATCCGGCGCTGACAGTGCTCATTGCCAAAGGTAACCGGGCGCGAAATTTCTACAAGCAGTTTCCGCAATCTCCTGAGAACAAATGCACCATGTGTGTTAGGCACAAGAGCAGCAAAGCTTTCTCAGGCAGCAATTTTCTCGCTCGAGACGCGTAGAAGGCGCCCGTCCCAGATGTACACTAGACGCTGTCTTGCTGTATCGTCTGGACGAGTCGACACGCAATTAAAGAGAGAAACTTTGAACGCAGCAGCAGCAGCAGACAATGTTGGACCAGACTTATTCTCTCTGTCCTGTCAGAAGACGTCGTAGATACAGCTAACAGCTGGCGAAGCCAACATGCAATCGTTTCAGATTGCGGCAGCTTGTTTCAGAGAATGGAGAAACTAAACTGCGTGGGGCAGGTCAGCAGTCTCTCTTTAGAGAAAGTTCCGAAAATCCATCGTAATTCTCATGATGATTGAAGCCTAATCCGATCGATCAGCCCAGCACAGCCAGATAATAATTCGTTTTCGCTACATGTGCACCGTTGGCAGAACATGTATGCATTTATTATTTGTAATCGAATTGAAAACAATTTGCGTTGCTCATGCGCTTGGGGTCGCGCGTAGACCCGACGCCAAACCGGCTTCAAATTCATGCTTACCGAGCCGCGTTCTATTTGCCTAAAGGCATTTATTTGGATAAATTAAAGGCAAGTCAGCCGCTTCGCAGTTTGCTTCGAGTTAAATCACGAGGTTTTAGGTTTTGCGCTATGCCGATATAACTAAGCTTTTGGAATTATCGTTAGTATCTAGTAGCGTTTATCTCATTGTGTGGGGTGAAAACGAGCACAGTGGTGATGATCGACCGTCTTCGGGCAATCGCTCTAGAATTAAAAAAAATATTTAAGGAGTTTGTTTTTTAATTGCGCAATTGCTCTGCACTTATATATGTACACATCTGAATTTCTAGGCACAAACTTATCGTTCTACGAGTATGGACTCAGGTTTAGCGTGCACCGGGCCAGCTACGATCGAGCAGGACGAGATATAGCAAATACCTAGATACGGATGAGCAAGCTAATCAATTAAACACGTTAGAAAAGGGCAAACTCATATAGCAAGAATTTACACACTTGTTTGGGACGATGTTAAATAAAATTGCGCAAAAGAGAAATTCTCATTTGCAATGTCGTAAATTAGACACCGACCCTGTTTTATTTTTAAGCTATTTTTCAGTCTCCTAAAGCAATTTGCCGACGCCATTTGTCAACTGGTGGAAAGTAATTTAACTGTAAAATATACAGGTGTAATAATTTGACGTGTATGTATTTAATTATATATATATATATATATATATATATATATATATATATATATATATATATATATATATATATAATTTGCTTCGCTCGGGCTACCAACTAGACAATCTGAGATTCCAACGTTCACTTCTGATTTAAAAAAATGTAGTAGAAACTAACCTTCTAACTGTACTATAAACGCCCTATTATGCGTCCTCGACCCATTTTTAGCTGGGTCGGCGTAGGTGTAAATACAACCATTAGCAATGAGAGTAACATCTCAAACGGTAGAGACCTAAAGCGGATGTCAACAGCATGACGGAAGGGATAGTAAGGCAAGCTTCTCTGGACATTAGGTGGCGGAAATGCCAACTGATTACCCCAATATTTGACGCTCCCGCCGGAAATTTGAAGTAGACATCGGCTCCCGTTGCTGTTAACGGACGACTTTATTAGACCATAGGTGAGTGACACTGTTGTTGCCCTGCATTAACCCACTATTCGTTCTACTTGCTTCCGCCAATTTGTTTCTTGTTAGATGGTGAATATTTGGGGAGCCCGCCAAAAGCCATTTGACCTTGATTTGAATTTTCATTATAAGCATTGATATGGCAATTTATACAGCGGCGACGAAAGCCGTTGTAAATGCGAGGCAACTGTATAGGTCGACTGCTGTTTACGCCAAGAACGGCAAACAAGGCTACTTAAACGAAGGCAACATATAAGAAACAAGCGCAGAAGCATAGCAAAAGGAGAGCGCAGATAGCCAGAATATCCACGTTTAGATCATTGAACGAAGAAGAAGCAAGTGGTGAGTCGCTGGGGAGACGGAAAAACGCAAATCATTTTCAAATTATTTACCTGTATCAGAGGCTAATTAACGTTTAAAACGCCGGTTCAATTCCAGATGACATTGTGCGTGCCCGTGGCGTTTTACTGCAAGTCCCGTTCGTACAAAGCCAACCGAGGTCTCTACCGACACGTCATATAGCCCGGATAGCGTCAAAACAAGAGCAGTTGTCGCTCAGGTACTTCGCAGAGAACCTCCGACAATAGCGACACGCGTAGTTAAACAAGCCTGATTAGATCCCGGTATAATAATAATAATAATAATAATAATAATAATAATAATAATAATAATAATAATAATAATAATAATAATAATAATAATAATAATAATAATAATAATAATAATAATAATAATAATAATAATAATAATAATAATAATAATTAACCCGATTGGACCCGCCTTATTTACTTTAGGAATCTCAGGATAAGTGTCCCGCATAAAAAGTCCACTAAATGTGTGGTACCTGGACAATGGTATACTAGGCGGCCCGGCGAGCGTAGTGGCCTCCGACATACGCGAAGTGCTACAGTTTGCAGATGAGGGAGGCTTAACTCTCAACGCCTCTAAATGCGAGCCCATAACTGTAGGTGGAACCTCCTACAAACAAGAGGAGGCATGTAAAATCATTGCAGACGCCCTGCCCGAAAATCGAGTTGCCTGACTTGGAAGTCTTAGGAGCGCCCGTTGGCTCTCGGAAGATCCCTAGAACAATCATGTATAAGAGAGACGCCCTTCGGTTTATAAAAACACGGCTGTTGAAGATGCACTCACAGGCTACACTATGCCTATGGAGATACAGCCTAGGGTCAATTAGATTAAACTAAATTCTACGCACTTCGCCCACAGGCCAAAACTGTGATAATGTGCAAGCATTTGACGAGGTGGCAAAGGAGACACTGAGTGAAGTTCTAAATGTAGCCCTTACTGACAGATCCTGGAAAAGGGCCACACTTCCTCTCAGCGAAGGAGGGTTGGGACTAAGGTCCGTAGCAGAGCTTGCTTCATTGTGCTACACTGCTTCTCTCATAGAGTTTTCAGAGCTCGCAGAGACGTTTTTAGAATCGCATGTTCGTTCTATTCTCCGCGCAACAAGGGACGAAGCTGAGCTGGCAGCGAGACAATCGATAGGCCCTAGCCCCTGGGTACAACACCCTACGCAGCATATACTTGACGGCTACAAGTGTCAAACGACCGCTCGCAAGATCTTAGATGACACCCAATCTCCGACAGAGAGAGCGGTATTTATAGCCGCCCGTGAGACCTTCAGCAGAGGCTTCCTAAGGGCACTTCCTTCATCGCAGCTTGGCACCATGCTGCAAAACACCTCCTTCCGCATGGTGGCCGCCCTAAGAATAGGCGCTCCTATATGTGAGCCATACGAGTGCAGGGCGTGTGGAAAAACAGTGGATAAGTATGGACTGCACCCTTTAAGCTGCTTTAAGAGCCCTGGTAGGACTCTCAGACACGCGGAAATCAACGCAGTCCTAAAGAAGGCTCTTCGTAGAGCCAGCATACCAAGCACCTTAGAACCCAGGTTGGGCTTCGAAGACGACAAAAGACCCGACGGCGTTACCATTCCGCCATGGTCTAAGGGCAAATGCCTGGAATGGGATGCCACGGTATCATGTACAGTGGCTCCGTCATACTTGATGCACAGTGCTACCCGGTCAGGGTGGGTTGCTGAACATGCCGAGATCGCAAAAAGACGCAAATACTCTAACCTGGAGAAAAGATGTCACTTCTAACGTACCCGTCGCCATGGAAACGATGGGCCCAATCAGCAGAAACACAAGTATCTTCCTCAAAGACCTAGGTATCAAAATTAGTGCTTACACGGGTGACGAGCGCGAGGGTGAGTTTCTGCGTCAGCAATTCTCGCTCGCAGTGTGTAGGGGAAACGCCGCCGCTGTCATCGGCTCTATGGATTGAGGAGTGGGGGTGAGCTTAGGCGGGTACACGTTTAGGTTCCACAATTGTAGGTAAATAACGAAAAGTTAAATAAATATTAATAATAATGATTATTATTATTATTATTATTATTATTATTATTATTATTATTATTATTATTATTATTATTATTATTATTATTATTATTATTGTCCAGTCCAGCATATAAAAACCAGAAAATAGTTTAAATATGCTGGACTGGAAACAAGATATATATTTGTGCCCATCGCCATGGAGAAACTAGGACCAATCAGCAAGGGAACCGAAGCATTTCTCAAAGATTTAAGTAAGCGAATTCAGGAGGTCACGAACGACCGAAGAGAGGGTCAATTCTTGAGGCAAGCGTTGTCCTTGGCCGTTTGCAGAGGAAACGCGGCATCTATTTATAATAATAATAATAATAATAATAATAATAATAATAATAATAATAATAATAATAATAATAATAATAATAATAATAATAATAATAATAATAATAATAATAATAATAATTCCTCTCAGCGAAGGAGGATTGGGACTAAGGTCCGTGGCAGAGCTTGCTTCGTTGTGCTACGCGGCCTCTATCATAGAGTTCTCGGGGCTTGCGGAGACGTTGCTAGAACCGGATGTTCATTCTGTGCTGCGCGGAAGGAGGAACGAAGCTGAGCTGGCAGCTAGACAAGCGATAGGCCCTGGGCCCTGGGAGCAACACCCTACACAGTACATGCTTGACAGCTACAAGTGTCAAACGACCGCTCGCACGATCTTAGATGACATCCAATCCCCGACAGAGAGAGCGGTATTCATAGCTGCCCGTGACACTTTCAGCAGTGGCTTCCTAAAAGCACTTCCTTCATCACAGCTGGGCACCATGCTGGACAACACCTCCTTCCGCATGGTGGCCGCTCTGAGAATAGGCGCTCCCGTATGTGAGCCATACGAGTGTAAGGCGTGTGGAAAAACAGTGGATGAGGACGGACTGCACCCTTTGAGCTGCACTAAAAGCCCTGGTAGGGCTCCCAGACACCGGAAATCAACGCGATCCTAAAGAAGGCTCTTCGTAGAGCCGGCATACCAAGCACCCTGGAGCCCAGGTTGGGCCTCGAAGACGACAAAAGACCAGACGGCGTCACCATCCCGCCATGGTCCAACGGCAAATGCCTGGTATGGGATGCCACGGTATCATGTACAGTGGCTCCGTCATACCTGATGCACAGCGCCATCAGGTCAGGGTGGGTTGCTGAACATGCCGAGATCGCAAAGAAACGCAAATACTCTAATTTGGGGAGGAGATATCACTTCGTACCCGTCGCCATGGAAACGATGGGCCCGACCAGCAAGAGCACAAGTATCCTCCTCAAAGACCTAGGTGTCAAAATTAGTGCTAACACGGGTGACCAGCGCGAGGGCGAGTTTCTGCGTCAGCAACTCTCGCTCGCAGTGTGTAGGGGAAACGCCGCCGCTATCATCGGCTCTATGGATTGAGAAGGGGGGGGGTGAGCCTACGCGGGTACACGTTTGGGTCCCACAATTGTAGGGAAATACTGAAAAATTGAATAAATAATAATAATAATAATAATAATAATAATAATAATAAGTTCCGATCACTCGCCAATGCTTTCCCAACAATTATTTATTTAAGATATTTGTGGGAAAGCAGTGAAATCTCTCCGCGGCCTACGCATGCATAAGACCCGTGTGCATAGGACACATACTCCACCCAGCAGACTTCCTTTTGACAGTGCAAGGAGCACAGAGCCCCAAGAGCACGCCGACGCGATTTCAACGATACAAAATCACGACCCTAATCTTCCTGCACCAAATCCTCAGGAAAGATTTGTTGCGCAGGAGAAACTAATAGCCGACGCTGTACGATATTTTGCGCTGGCATCCGGCCCTGGACTCGACGGACTTCGGCCTCGTCACCTACGCGATATGCTGGATTGTGTGGGGCCTTCTTCCGAGAGATTATTGACGGAATTGTGTTTCCTGGTTAATTTGGCTGTGAACGGTAAACAACCATCCTTTTGCCTTCCGCATTTTTACGGAGCCGAACTGACAGAACTAAAAAAGAAAGACGGCACCATTAGGCCCGTAGCAGGCGGCCTCACCTTGCGGAGACTGGCTGCAAAAGTTGCAATCGTGGTAAATCGACGAGCGATTATTAGTGCCGTTACGCCCCCTGAGCTGCATCAAAAGCCAAGGAAGAGCCGCTAGGCACGCGGAACTGAACTCGATCATAAGGAGAGCCCTGCGTCGTGCAGGCATACCGAGTACGCTGGAGTATCGCTGGAGCCCAGACTCGATACAAGCAGTGACAGGAGGCCCGACGGAGTCACTATTCCATTGTGGTCTTGCGGTAAGTGTCTGGCATGGGATACAACAGTATCCTGCACTGTTACCCCGTCCTACCTGCGACACAGTGTCCTTGAGGCCGGCTGGGTCGCCGAACATGCAGATCGAGAAAAAAGACGAAAGTACAGGGACTTAGAACCCAGATACCACGTCGTGCCTATCGCTATGGAAACACTAGGTCCCGCTAGTAAAGGCACAAGAAGAGTCAATAAAGAGCTTGGCGAGCGGATACAGGAGAACACGGGCGACCGACGAGAGAGCGAGTTCCTGCGGCAGTTGCTCTCGCTGGCCGTATGCAGAGGTAGCGCTGCCTGTATAATCGGGTCAATGTTTTGAGAGGAAGAGACTGCTACCGAGATATTTAATTATATATTTATACATGTTCATACCTCACAATTGTAGGATTAGCAATAAACAATAAAAAAAAAAGATAATAATAATAATAATAATAATAATAATAATAATAATAATAATAATAATAATAATAATAATAATAATAATAATAATAATCATCATCATCATTCAGCTCAGGTACAGCGAAACTCCTGGAAGATATCGGAAAACGCATAGAAGACGTTACGGGTGATCGACGCGAGGCCATGTTTTTGAGACAGGTGATGTCTTTGGCCATTTGTCAAAAGAACGTGGCTTCAAGCGCAATAATAATTTTAAAAAAATAATAATTATAATAACGTAACATGAAATCACTTTTATTGGGTGTGTAGTACAATCATCATGGTCACACACGCATATAATATGTGAATGCAGACATGACGATAATTATGCGAGTAATGAGTGTGGCGATCTACGCAAACGCATCCAGTGATACGTGCATTTTGCAGGGCCTTCCAACCTCGGACGATTCACCTTGAGTTGTCATCGGGCTCAGCTCTGCTTCTATTTGCACTTATGTCCTCTCCTCCCCCTTGCCGATACATTGGCCTGCCATGTCTTCGTGATGGCATCGTTGGCGAGCATCGTCGAAATCGGGTCAAGGGACCATCCATCGTATCGTTGTTGGGTCAAGCCTTTTCTATCGGAGTCCGTTGTAGCCGCGGTCGATAACGCGGACTTTTTAGGACAAGGGGGTTGTTCGGCTAGAGCCGAAACGGCAAAGGGCAACTGTCCCAGTGGCGGATTAGACTATGTTCTCTTTTGCCGGAGCTGCTTACGTTCATCGCATATGGCAAGCCTAATGATGAACGACCACAGTCGCCAGCCAGACCAGATTGACCTGTTTTATCGCACAAACGTAAGGCAGCATGCTTAGCGTAGCCGAGTTTGCTACTAACGATAAGAAATCTGCCAACCTTTCAGGCGGCAGGCAGACCCTTAGCCGAAATCGACCGGCAGCAGGTAAGTAGTCGAAAGGTTGAGCTGGTGCATCAGACGGTCCCAAGAACACACGACACGGCCAGTCCTATAAGCGTCGAAAAAACGAGCCCTTTTAGAAATTGTATTTGCTTTTTCTGTCCGTCTTGCGTCCTTGGCCGGATTTGCTAGTGAGCATAACAAAAATAATGTGCAATGTGATTTCGACAACATACGGCACTCTGTTATGCTAGGGCAGTTTGACAAATTCAATTGTTGGTTCACGAACCGTATCTATTTATTTCGATTTCGTGTCAGTACAAAAATCTAATCGGTCAGTTTTCTAATCAAAGTTTGCTAAGGTAAAGATGCTACGCGCAATTATCTTTAAGACATTCATAAAATTCACAATTAATTATTAAATTACATTAGTGCTCTAAGAATTTGACCTGTTTTTAACAAACAAGCCTACTCAATTTTCAGAACGTTTGAAGGTAGTCGTAGTGCGTTGTGACTGTAGCATTGTGCGGCATAAATTAACTATGTGCATTTGCTTTGCAGTCAGCATGGCCCTAAGACACTGCGGAATATTTTTCGGCAATGTTCCCAAGGGCTCGCGGACTACTCGCGGTCATCTCTGATAGTTTTGTGTCCGTGCAACATCGACAAAACATAATCAAAAGAATGTTAGCATGATCCCAAAAGCGTTCGGTAAATATCAACCATGTTCGTTGATATACGATAAGATAATAAGGGTTATAGGAATAGTATAGTATCTAATATTATAGTTATACACTTCGCATTTAGCTAGTGCAATCTATAGTTGTTGCAGTCAAACATAAGTCGTTTGTTAAAGAATAAAATAGAAAAAAAATGATAATAGTTGATAATTATTGACTTCATGAGAATATTAAAAACATATGTAAGATTTAAAAAATATATTTTAACTTTATAAGCGCTTAACAGCCAAAGCCGGTTACAAACACCGGTACTAGAACTGCACTCGTTAAAAACTTGTGCTAAAAAATGTTGAGATGACATTTAAATTTTTAATGCATTTAATGTCTATTAGATATAGAGATTCGCCGTTCTACGCCTGGGTACTATTAGGGAAAATCACGCCCAACTGTAAGGCAACTCAGCACCTTACGTCGCACTCCCGCTTTAATGTTTGCAGTAACCTGCAGCACGCATTATTAGCAAAAGTAAACAAAAAAAAAGAGACTGAAAGAGATCCAAAACACTAAGTAGGCTTTAACAAAGTCATCGGCATTTAAGCCACTATGGTAGATGTTAATTTTATCCTAAAGCTAATGGCACCACCGAATTATTATCAGACTGACCGGGAAATCGATTTTTTTTTGTTGCTCATATTTTACTATCCGCTTATAATATTAAAAGCTATCATGAGTCTAGCGCTTACCAAGTACTCTAATAGATTATCTTCACGCTTTATTCTATGACTAATTGGGATGCGGAATTGACATGAACCCAAAACACCATGACAGGCTTATGCTTTTATCAAGAATACCTAAATTAACGATTAGTGTGCCATGTCTACTGACAGAGCAGATATCCTGCGCTGGCGTCTAACTACTAAAAAAGGAAAACAGTGATGAATGACAAAATCGAAGGCTAGATGATAAACCATAGCGGTGAGAGTCAGCAACCATGCTGTTACTCGAACTGTTGGGGAACCCTAGATATGTCCGCTTATGCTGCTTAAGCGCCCTTAACATACAAGGGTGATTTCCGTACAATACGCATGTCAAGGAAATATATATATATATATATATATATATATATATATATATAAGTGCAAACGCATGTACAATAAATGCATGCATACATGTGTGCACAAGACTGCCCAGTCGACGCTGTGCAGTCGGGCCGATCCATGAGGTGAGCGCTTGAACTCGCATCATCACTGTATATCGAAAGTGTTCCAGCGTTGTTTTCTTGCTAGGCTCGATCAGACGTTTGCTGAGCTCGCCGCCCTGGTCTGAACGAACGAACCTGTGACACGCCCTTCAAAAGCAATCCATTTCTGGTGATCATCATCCTCAACAGTAACAGCAACAGGGGCAGCAGCAGTAACAACAAAGGCGGCTTCCAGGTTGCTCTTTTTGGCTGGGCGTCGCTTCCCATCAGCCCGAATACCGAGCTGCCTACCCGGCCTGGACGACCACGCGTGTTTGGAGAAAGAAAGCGCGTGAATGGGGGGGGAGGGGGGTGGCGAGCATGGGACGCCCATCTGAGCCGACCCTATACGGGGCAAGGAGATAGGTCGCTAAACAGACAGGTTTTGTTTGCGCTCGTTTCGTTTTAGTCGCAACAGCCACGCTCTTCTTGTCTTGGCGAGGGGATGGGAATCGGACGATGGGTAACGACGTCGTGTGGGTGGGGTTGTCTGAGGCTGCGTATGTGTGTGTGTGTAGGGAAATGTCTGTGTTGGGGGGTGTCCATGGCATGTGGGTGTTATGGCAAGTGTACGTAGGGGCATGTATGTGTTGGGGCATGTGATGGGAGGTTGGGTACCTTGGGAACAATGGCAAACCGAGGTCGGGGACCCTCGGTGATCGCTATTCCTTCCTGCCCTTTTACCAGCCATTGTTGTTGCGGCCGACGTCATCGTCGACTTCTTATCGGCCAGCGGCTGCCATTCGCCAGTCTTACTAAGCCGTTGCGCCGTTGCTGTCATTGCTGATTTTGCTGCTTCTGCTGATGATGTTGCTAACGCTGCGCCCGCCTAAACTGCCGCGCTGCATTGGCATCACGCTACGGCTCCGAGTCAGGGATTGCCGACATTTCATTCCTGCAAAGCCTGGGGGGTGGCCGACGTCAAAACCGACGCAACCACCACCTGGCACTAAGCGCAAAGACAACCAACTTAAAGACAACGCGGCTGCAACAACAGAAAGCATAATAGCAATAACAGCAACAACAACAACAACAACAACAAAAAGCCGGTTGCAGCCGCAGAAGCAACAATCAAATCGAGTTGCGGAAAGTTCCGGTAAGGAGAATTCCCTCAACTTTTCGTTTAGGATTACAGATTGGGTTTCGTGGAATCTACTGCATTGATGTATATATATATATATATATATATATATATACATACATACATACACCATTGATTCTTTCATACATTGATAAAATGATTGTCGGTAGCATCATCCTATGGCTTCGCACAAAATGTACATCTGTGCCCTGGGAATACTTTGTGAAACCTTTTACACGTGCGTGTCCTCATAGGGAAGCCGTAGAGTGCGGAGCCGGTTATTAGCTGTCGCTTTCCATATTTGCTCTCGCATAAAGAGGTATTCGTTGAGTGCATCGGTCCTTGGCAGGTTGTGTGTTTTCTAAAGGTTCTCCGCAAGGAGAGATGTAGAGGCAAAAAATACACTGGCGTTTGGATGCATCCCCCATTTCGCTTCTTTTTTTTTGAGCCGCGGACGCGCAATTGTGCACCGCTTCCACTTTTTCGTCTTGTGTTTTATTTCAAAGCTTGCTTTTTTCAGCCCATTCTATATAAGCAAAAACCAGCTGCACTCCAAAAACATTTCGATTGCTTGAGCATTGGATACAAGTATGCAGATAGGGGCTGGCAAGGTGTCCTACTGTTTCTGTATAATGTTTTGCTCATCAGTTGCTCCATGCGTAACAGTTTTTGCGGGCATAGGCCTCACATACATGGTACATTCTAGTAGAAGTTGTGCTCTCTTGTATCACTGTGCGCGCGAATCGATGCGCCGCCGTCCAGAGCGGTGTGCCTGGCTTACACGATTTCCGATTTCGCTCGCTTACACTTGCAGCTGATTGCTGTTTGCCTGTGGTAAAGAGAACACTTTTCATCGACGACCTGATCGATGAGATTTTGCTGGGTCCGGACATCCGCACTCGACCGTGTTGGACAATAATACTAATATTAGGTTACCCAAATCAGTCCAAACAAAGAAAAAATAGCAAAATGCCCCAAATCCGAACATACTTTCCGTATAAACTGCGTAAACGCAAATGCGCTAAAATGCTACTGCTTTAAAGTCTGGCATGTGCAGAACGCACAACAGCAATTATGCGCCAAGCAAGCATATATCTCACGGTACGTTCATTGCCATAACAGCAAACCGTTTACTCCGCCTTGTACCGCAACGGACACAGTTCACTATACGAATAAATGTATTGTCATTTACTTTTCTATCTTTGCACATACTACGACCTAAAAATACTAGGCTAAGACCCTTACATTTGATTTGCGTGCGTGCAAAAAAACTATGCGTCCCAGGAGCATAACGTTTAAACAACGCGGCAAAGTATTGACGTCAATGATAGTAGCATACAACTTAAGTTCATGCGCATATATTTCAAATTATGTTGCAAAATGAGTTTGCTTAGAGAAGAGAAGTCAAGCATAGTTCCTCCAAGGATACATACAGATGTCGCACTTGCACTTTGCGACAACGTCTCACCAACTTTAATACAGAAAGTTATTCCAAGTAGAAAGATTGCAGTCCAGTTATTGAGCCAAAAACAGCACTGTTCTACACAAGAGCGTCCATTGGTTATTGATGAGTTCCACATTCGAAGGCCGTCTTAAAATCGAGCTTTGCAGCGAGACTCATTTATGCACATCGCTCAGTCATGCTAAGTCACGAGAACTTGTCGAACGTCCCGGACGGTAGGTAAAGTGCTCTCTGGTTATGAGCGGCTAAATTTATTTTATAGTTAAATCGTTTCACCTATTACTGATTTTGACAATTTGCAGAGGACGACTGTATATACAGGTCGCTTGTTCATTGCCTCCATACTAGAGCCCTCTTTATGCACCGGCGCAATTTTATCTGCATGAAAAATGTAAGTTAAATTGCCACCTTTCAGACTTTTTTGCAGTATTGTAATTAGGGAAACGCATATCTTGTACCTACAGTTTTTATTAAAACAAATGTCGGGAGGCTTTTAGGGGTGGTGCTCATCTCGGCTTCCTGTTTATCGATTTTAGTAAATTCACCGAAAAACCACCACATCTTTAACAGAGTTTAAGATTCTTCGCGGTACAAGCTCCCGGCCGGAGTATAACATGCTTCGCCGAAGTTAAAAGGCGTCCGTATAGGTCTCCATTAAGTATCTTGTACCTCAAAAAATTCATTTTCTGAGAACAATTTTTCAAATCCAGAGCATTTGTGTAACGTGGTTACTAATAGGACCTCGAGTCCTCTCACATCTCAGTGAGATGTGGTTGTCCACAAGGGCAAGTATAAGCTCGACTTCATATTTCTACTTTTGATGATCCGATCTTGATTGTCCATTTGTTATCTCAGTATTGTGGACACTACAGAAAAGCTCGTCGCGCGCTGGTACGGGAAATCAAAAAGAGTAAGTCTGAGTGCTGGCAAAGACTCCGTAACGATATCCAGAACAACCCCTGGGGGCAAGGATATAAAATAGCCCGACACAAATTGAAGCACGCACAACCACCACTGCCTCCCGACCTCGCTCAAAAAGTCATCGGCGGGCTGTTTCCCTCGGACCCCCCACCACTGAGGCCGAACTTCGACGCCAAGGAGTTAGACTTCCCCGCCATCACAATGGAGGAGGTGAGAAAAGTCGTCAAGAAAATCCGACCGCGTAAGGCACCAGGAACAGACGGCATTCCAGGAGAAGCCGTTAAAATACTTATAGAGAATCATCCAACTGTTTTTATGAAAATGGTGGAGGCCATCTTACGATCGGGCACATTTCCCGACGACTGGAAAAAGGCCGACCTTGTCCTGATTCCTAAAACCGCGTCGCCCCAAAGTGACCCCTCTGCTTTTAGGCCTATCAGCATCCTTCCCAGTCTCTCCAAGGCAGTCGAGCATTTTATACATATGCGGTTGACGAAGGAGTTGGACGACAAGAAAGTGATCTCAGAGGACCAACACGGCTTTCGCTCGGGCCACTCAACACATGACGCAGTTCAGAGCCTTTTAACCATAGCCGAAACCCAGAGAGGTACTCGCTCAGAAACGAGATCGCATTGCCTAGCAATTCTACTTGACATCAAGAACGCTTTTAACTCAGTTTCATGGAACTCCATTAATGACGCATTAGCAAGGGCTTCTATCTCGCCCTATCTTAGAAGGATTTTAGCATCTTACCTGTCACAACGTACGGTGGTCTATCAAGGCAAGTCATATCCTGTTACCGCAGGGGTACCTCAAGGCTCCGTGCTGGGCCCAACTTTATGGAACATTGCATACGACGATGTTCTACGTCTGCCTCACCCTCCTAACGTTAAATCAATAGCCTATGCGGATGACCTGGCTATCGTGATTACGTCGCGGGATGCCAGGGAGCTGGAGAGGACAGCAATTGGCGCCTTGCAAGACATCTCCATCTGGCTCGCTCCGCACGGACTCCGCCTGGCTCCACACAAAACGTTAGCAATATTTCTAAACGGAGAGAAGCGCACTCCCCATCTCAACTTGACCTTAGAGGGACACAACATTGCCCTCTCCAGCGAAGCAAAATACTTAGGAGTGCTTCTGGATACCGGCCTGACAGGCACGCCTCATGTGCACTATGCGGCTGCAAAAGCCACCAAAGCTACTACCGAACTCGCAAGATTGCTGCCGCGCACACGGGGTGCTTCCGATGATCGGAGGTGTCTCCTGGCGACGGTAGTAGACAGCATTATGCTTTACGCAGCCCCGCTGTGGCAGCGTACGGCTAAGCGGGCTACGTGCCGACGGCTTTTGGATAAAACGCAGAGGCCGCTGGCCCTCAAGATTGCAAGGGCCAACAAAACTGCGTCTACCGCGGCCATTCAAGTACTCTCCAGGCAGATCCCCTGGGATCTCCGTGTTATGGAGAGCGCAGTCCGCCGCGCGGACTCCTCTATCTCTAAAGAAGACGCCCGTCGTCAGACACTAGACGAGTGGAACAATAGATGGATGGAGATCCAGGCGGGCCAGCCGGGTTTCTGGACTCGCTCTATTATCCCGGATCTCCGAGAGTGGTTCAAAAGGCGAGAGGGATCACTGTCGTACCCTCTAACCCAATTTTTGACGGGCCACGGCACCTTCAGAAAATATCTACACCGCATAGGACGTGCTCCGTCGCCAGTATGCATTCTCTGCGACTCAGGAGAAGAAGACGATGCCAAACACACCTTCGAAGCATGCACGGCTTTCAGCGCGAACAGGGCGGAGCTGGCGCGGCTCTTAGACCGGGAAACCCCGGTAACCTGTGAACAAATGGGTCAGGCCCTTCTGCAAGACACCCAAAGCTGGCACATCATAAAGGATTTTGCCGCGACGATTATTGAACAGAAAGATCTGGTACAGACCGCGATGTGCGCTCTGATCACGCAACCCTAAGGAAGAAGTAGGGGTTGAAGTAATATTAAAGAATGGTTCCAGCTCCTCGCCTCTTCCTGAGGCCATTTAGGTGAGAGGTTTTTAGTGGGTATTATGCCAACAACATCGGCATCGAGTCCCACACTACCCGCTCTGTGTGTGCGTAAACGCATTTTTCCCTCTCACCATTAAAAAAAAAAAAAAAAAAGTATTGTGGACACTGTCAATATTGCATGGTAGTCAGTCTTGGATGTTACTATCAACATGCACAGGGCATTCGATGAACTGAGATAGACCAACTGCCATAATACTGTTGAGAAACATCTTGCTGATAGCTCGTTATGTACTGGAATAGCAAAACCCGTTCGAGTATAGTAGTAGTTAAGTGAGTTAATTAATAACTAATAGTCAAACACAGTAACCACCCGGGAAGCCCAATTCGGCATAGCTAAGACTTTTATTGAGCCATGTTTCTGCAAATGGAGTCTCATCTAATTCAGCCGGGCCACCCTGGATACTGGACATAATCAGCACCCCCTGATCTTAAAAGGCGCAGTTTTACACGGACTGGCTACCTACCTACTCACGCAATTGCTAACAGGTCACGGTGTTTGCTTTCAGCAATATCTACACTGCATTAGTTAAACTGACTCCCCTGTATGTTGTATGTGCAACTCAGGAAAGGCTGACGATGTGAGGCACTGCTACGAACGTTGCACCATTTCAACGCTAAGCGAGAGTTACAGTTCCGCAACCTACGGCTGGACAACTTCCTGACATGCCAAGCCCTTGCAGAAGCGCTCCCGACAAGGCGAAGAAAAATCGCAAAAATGTTCTCCAAGGTAAAAAATTGTCGCACAAAGTCGAGCGGCCTAGGTGACACAAACAGTGACCATGTTAAGCTGTCTCGAGAGGATAGTACTGCGGCCACCCCCGACAAGGGGCAAAAAGGGCAACTAACTACTAGTGGGTTTGTGAGTCCTACACTACCGCAGCTTCAACAACGACGTTTAGTGCGCATCATGCTTTTTAGCGGTTAACATTTAGATAAAAAAAAAAAGTCACGTCAACACTATTGCAATCAATTTAGGGATGTAAACAATCAATAGTTCTTTTTTTGTGAATTAAACGAGCATTTCAGCATGTTTTAGTAGAGGCAGCGGTGTGACAACTAGCAGATTTGACAAAATGTACTTAATTTACCGTCACAAGCACATTAATTACGTTAGCTTACCCTCGTAATATATTTTCCTTTATAAATATTCCATCTTCCCATAGGTTCCTAAGTGGATGTGCTAGTAAGAGTTCTGCAACGAGCTATTCCCTGAGCTCTATTCCTATATAACTATGACGCATCGAACAGCCTTATTTAGCTTTATAATATTGTTCTTGTACATAGTGTTGTTACTGTATATTTCGAAGTTTCGGATGTATCTTTTTGGTGCCCACCTGACATGATTTAAGATAACTAGCGCCTTAGTCTTCTTTACTTGTAAGCAAGCGCTGTGTAACTCAAACGCGTTGGGAAAAGTTTCGAGGAACTATAACAATTGCACGCTTCATTCAAAGGCTTATGTACAACTCTGTATGCAAATATATCGTATAGGACTCAGCCAACGATATTGTAAGGCGCCCTCTTGACTCGCGTGGACCGTATTGTTTGGCATCAGCGAGCTATCTTTTGCGAGACCTTAGTAGCTTTTTGCGGCTGCGAGACGTATGCGGGGTGTGCCTCACATATGTCTCGCATACATACACCCTGGCAAGTTGCATCCCAAGATAACGGGCGAAATTGACAACCTTGATTTCCTGACCACGTAGAGTTAGTTTCAACGAATGACATTTCCTTGGCCCAATTCAAAGGACGGCTCCACTTTTACTTGGCGCCAGCGTCAGGCCAACCCCCCTCATCCAGCGATCTCCGCAATAGTGTCGTTGGCCCTCCGTTCCAGTTGCTGGGGTGAGCAAGACTGGACCATCAATGCAAGGTCGACTGGTAAGCCAGCAGTTCAGTGCCTTCTGGAAGGTCGTCTACTCGTAAAACGTCGCCGTATACCAGATTCCATTGAAGGGATCTCAGGCTTCAATAGAGCCTGATTCGAGCCTTGGGGAACCCGGCCGTCATGTCGAACTCGGAATGACAGGACTCTCTTCTTAAAAAGTGTGCTCAAGATTGCCTTGCAGGTCAGGCTGTTGAATACGTTTGTAACGTCCATCAGTACAACCAGTAGCAAGATTCTAGTCCGAGACTGTGATTGGCGCAGGGCTTCTGCTTTTGTAACCATCCGCTTTGTGACCAAGAGGGTTGATCGGCCCCTTCGGAACCCATATTGCGTTGGCAAGAGGAGGCCGTGCTCTTGAGAGCACTGCAATGTTCTGCAAACCATTGCATGCGGAATACTTCTATCGATTCTACCTTTGGCCAGCATGTTGACTAGGCAGATTGGCCTTTAGGAGCTAATTCCTTTGTGATTTAGTACAAGATCCGCTACTTTCCAAGCCGAGCAGCCACTGCGGAGCACTCGTGTTACGTTAGCCTCCACATCTGAGAACTCTTTAAAAGTACCTTTGTGGCCGACATTGGAATGCCATTAGGGCTTGGTGTCCTGCCGATCTTCAATATTTCCCCCGCAGCGAGCATTTCCGCCAAAGTTACCTCAGGGGTATAATCATCGGGCGCTCTCACTTCATATACTGTCCTGTCCAATGGAGGATGTTGTGGGAAGAGCGTGTAAGTTACCCGGAGACGTTCATCAGGAGGAAGATATTCCTCCATTGGGATTCCCGATAGCCGCGTATCAACTTTTAGAGCCGTCGCCATTAAGAACTGCCTCCAACAGCGATCCCCGCTCTTCGCTACAGCTCTGCGCAGCGTGTGCAAACTTACGCATTCCCGCTTATTCCACCAGTACATTGTTGGAGCAGGTGCGCGGTCTTCGTATGACCTGCTACAAACCTCGTGTAACATTGTTTGCATGTTTTCCTCTTGGGCCCAGAATCTTTGTCAGCTTGGCCTGAAGCGTTTTGTTAATCTTGTGTTCTCCAGCCCGATGTCCTATTTAAAATCGAAGAAGATGTTAGGATGATAATTTTCCCAACGTCATATTCTATCCAATAGTGGTCGCTAAGATTTTCTTTGTCAAGTAGTACGGTTCAGTTTAATACTAAAACAGACGATTATATTCCACTGCGGTGGCAGGTAGGATCCGAGCATAGGCATTACACATGTATTAGGTTAGTTATAAGGTTGTAAACTTTTATTGTGTTAATTATGCTTAATTTTGTTGCTCTATCGCTTACACAGTACTGATGCGTTAATATACTCGTTGTGTATATTTTGAACGAAAGGTGACAGATTGCTAACATGTTAAGTACGGCAATAAAACGTGATTGATTGAAAAGGCGACGAGAGCGACGACGACGATGATGATTATGACACTTTGCAGTGACATAGCAACAGCCAGCTGGAGTAAAGACGATTGCTGAGACGACGACAGTTCTCCACTACGCAGCCCACCACCCTATAGCAGCACAAGCACCATCTGCACCGCACAGCTGGTTTTCAAAGCCGAGCAACTCTCATATGGAGGGTGTTGCGGTTAGATTATACATGAATAACTGGGGTTCGAGCGGCAGGTGCCCAGAGGTGCTTCAGGCCGCTGTTCAATGGACCGACAGCGACTCTGTATTAAGATTTTTTGCCCGTAAGGCTATTGCCCGTGTATGGTTTTTTTTACTGTCATGGCTAATTTTAATCCACTCCGACATTTACCTTGTCTAACTTAGAACCCATACAAACCAATTTAAGGGTGGCGGGTCTGGGTCTCGAACCCAGTCCTCCGAATGCAAGGCAAATGTTTTGCCACTAAGCCATCTTGCTCCATTCTTACAATATTACCCGAGTAGTAGCATTAGCAAACCTGTGTTTGAGAACGAAATTGCTACTAGTTATTGTTCGCTTGCCGACGACACATAACATAGCATCTATATTTAGTAGGTCCTGCGGTCTTAGCACTATCATATATACAAACACGTGTTTTTAATTCAATAATGTGTTCGTTATTATTTGCAGCGTCGTCAGCAGCTTTTGCAAAATTTCTATTTGCCTAGTGTGATTTTCTCAGATTTTGTCTGCTAGATTCCGGTTCCTGCTCATTCGAATCGGTGTCTAGCGGACCCTCCTCGTTTAACCTTAAGCTATTCTAGTTGCTCGAGCACTTCGAGTGTTGTCTTATCCTCGAGGATCTGTTTGAAGCTGGTTAGACCCATGACCTTCGCACTATCGTACAAATCACATTATTTCAATTCAGTCAGCTTGTTTAAATTTTTCCTTATGTACTTTTCAGCTTTTGACCAGCAGTATGTGCCTCGTCAAAGATAGAATAAACGCAAACACTAACAGCATATGCATTATATAATGTAGGTACGTTATCTTTAATGGAATGTTTTAAGTCAAATCCCTTATATTACAAATTACGTAGAATATCTTGTGTGCTTTAGTTGACCAAGGTTTTCTAACTAGGCGTACCATGGGAGCACCTTGTCGTGACCGTTTCTGCTTTTCTAGCCGGTGACGGACTAGTCACAGAGATCGCCCAATTAAGCAGATGCACTGACACGAGTGCACACGCATATGTATTGACTGTGTTATAAGTGTCAGCAAAAGAGCTTTCTTAAAGTTTTTTGTCTGTGTCAAATTTCCTTTTAATAGACTCTGCTTATTCATTTGGGGAAATTCGGGGTTACGGCACTTGACATCACCTGCCTTGAGATAGTGACATGTTGCGCTATCACATAATCGCCAATGGGTAGAATGATTGTGCATGGTAAAGTGAAAGACAGGCTGACCACATTTTTATGGCTCTTCCGGTAGTATATATGTATATATATATATATATATATATATATATATATATATATATATATATATATATATATATACATATACACCATTTCATTTTGAAAGCATGTTTATTTGATGCTAAACCTGTAACAGATATTTAAACGAGTTTAGTACTCGTTGCCGGCAGGTATATACTTAACATACGTTTTTATTCAATGGAATCCCCGTTCACACGAATTTCAGTCTTGATGCAGGGCCCAAACCGCTTACAGGCCCGTTTCAAAATATACCTATAGATGCTTGCGAATGCCTTTTTAACTGAAACAGTGAGCAAGTGGACGTTGTCATGTCAATATTTGTTAGACCCGCGCTCAATATATTTATAATCTAAAATGTCCCGAAACACTGTATGTACCTGATATTGTCGATTTTGCGACAAACCTGAGCATACCGAAGAAGACCTGTTCGGGAAAGCCTTCGATGTCAATAACAGAAGAATGCGTTCTAGTGTTCGTGATATTTCCTCAATAATTGTCGAATTACTATCAGTGAGGAAATTAAGAATTGGGGATATCTTATGGATCAATCTTGAACAATATTTTATTCTACAGAAAACTGGCAGCGAAGTTCATTCTGAAAATGTTGACTTTGCAGCAAATTAACGTCCGTCGGAAAATGTTCGAATTGAACCTTCAGACGGTGGCAAAAAACCTTGGGTTACTTCAGAGAGTTAATACAGAAAATTAGTAATGGATATCTGGTTACGACATCGAGACAAAGGCCCAATCCTCCCAGACTTTCCGAGGAGAGAGTCGGTCGAAGACATTTAGACAAAGCAGATCCAACAGCAATGTTGTTTTAACTGTTTCTTGTCGACTACAAAATAATCATCTCCTGGAATTTTTGCTATCTGGTGTCACGGTCAATAGGGAACACAACCGTGAAATTTTAAGAATATTGCGAGAATGTCTGGCGTTAGAGGCCCAAACCCTGGGCAAGTAACTCTTGGATCCTTCATCACGACGACGCACCGGCGAACACATCGTTACTGATTTAGGATTAATTAATGGAAAAATGTTTATTTTCAATTTTCTTATTTAACATCTATATTTTTGCAACCTTCTTATTCGTTAGGTCTGGACCGCGCAATTTTTCTGTTTTTATGGATAAAAAAATTAAAAGAGCTACGTTTAGAGACTATAGAGGAGATAAACAAGAATTCGCTGAAACACCTCAACCCAATTCTAAAAGGCGGGGATATAAATATTTCGAATATATATATATATATATATATATATATATATATATATATATATATATATATATATATATATATATATTCTTCATAAATGCTATGGACTTTTGAATTCGTTGTTGCGAGAAGTACTGAGGTTTTGAGCCGACGCCACCCTTCTCCCAATTTTGTTTTCGCTAGCTCCTAAAATATTTATCTTCTCTGGTCCTCGAGCGTTTCGAATGTCATACAAACGAATTCGAAATCAGACAGCTCCAGCTTCCACTAAAAAGAAGGCAAGCATGTCACTGACCGTTGAACCCCAAATGAGGATCTTACTTCTTCTGAAACGTAGCATCATATAATGAGACTGCGTTATTGTTTTTATCATAACTGCACGTTATTATTTCCTCTTTTAAGAGGAAATCACGGGGTGCCAAGCAAAAGACTAAGCCAACGATATTTTGCCAATTTATAAGTGAACTCAACAATATTCGGCGACCGCTCCGAACGCGCGACATTCTGTTGCTAGATTAAACGTCGACCAGGTTTTCACTTGAACAGGCAATAATAGGATGAGTTTTGCTCCCAACCTTAGGCCTACAGTCCTCCTTTTTTAAATAAACATCTGCGGTCAGTTAGTCCGCCATGGAGTCGGCTCTAGGCTCCCGCGCTTTAGCTCTCGTTTGCACCACCACACTGCCCAACAGCTGCATTTGTATTTGGACCAGACAGTTTAAAAGAGTCGCAAACACGCCTGAGCAAGGAATGCAGTGTTTAATTTTGTGCGGCCTACGCTTTGATTTAGGCAGATATGATTTAAGAAAACCCGCTCATAGTGCATCGACAACAACAGCAGCAGCACATCCATACAGGTATATATATATAATTCGGTCTTCCTTCATTGCGTCAATATCATTCTTTATTGGCAGGCACACGGTGTCCAGAGCAGTCTTAGGAAATGTTTGTATCATGCTTCGATAACGGCATCTGTCTGTTCTGTAGATCTTTCTACGTCTAAAGACAAGACGAAATGCGGTCTCACTCTTGGTCAAAGTAGTGGTGTTGTTTTTGCTGATACTTGCCGTCCTTTTACATACATTTTACTGTTGGCTCCGATCCTCCATGGGATCTGGTTCATCCCTTCTGCGTTGTAATATCGACATACACCTCGAAGTTTTATAAAGGCTCATATTTAGCTAGCTTTTGCCGGTGTGTATTGTATGACATAAGCTTGCATCGTGCGTTTGTATCGGCTGCACAGCTGTATTAGGTGCAGTTATTCGCCGCAGAGAAGCGGCGCGTTTTGTTTGACTGGTGTCGCTGCTTTTGCTGGTGTTTGGCCTTTTGCGGCTAGCTGTTAATTGTTACTAGTTTGCGGCCGAATTCAATCGGTTTTCTAGTTAGTGTGATGAGTTTATCAGTTAGTCCCTTTAAAGTTCTTGCTGCTGTTGCTGTTATGGTTGTGCATTGATAGTTGTGTTTTATGTTCTTTTTAACGATTTGGCACACTTACTTGTATTCCATCAGACGGAGGAGCGGCAAACTGGGTCCATAGTGTTGTTGTCTTGGTATCGATTTGCGATGGCTTGATGATACTGATGCTACGGGCTGATCACTTAATACACACTTAAATTATTGTAGCATATCGAAAACGCATTTATGCTTGTATTTAAATTTTAAACACAGGAAATGTTTTAGTTTTTTGACTAATTTTCAACCCCAAAAATGTGTGCAAAAAGGTTAAATTTTTGGCTAGTTTAACAAAAAATCCGGGAGCTTTTCTCAAAATTAGACAAAAGAGTTTTCGTATGGTTCGTGATCCAGTATGGTTTAGTAGGAACGCGGGCATTGCCTTTCACATGTAGTGGATGTGTAAATGGATAGCTTCTATTCTACTCACATGCGTTAAATGTTGCATTACAATGCACTTGAAGCACGAGCCGAACTTATGCCTATGCAAATTGCGCACGCACCAACTTGAATTCACGCTATTTCTATATTGACGCATCGATACACGACTACACAACATACTTCCACTATGACTAATAATGACTATGTAATGGGCAACAAGATTTAAAAAACTCTATAGAGTATACTATAGGTTTGAAGTTGGATATATTTAACTTAAATTATACGCATAGTTCGAATGAGTCTGGAACCCCTCTGAACGTAGTGCTTTATCAAAGATTCATTTGCTGCACGACCAGAAAACTTGTCACATGCATAGAGTATGCAACATAGTTTGAGCAGATCACCGGGCGGGCCATTGCCTTTAGTCCTTCTCGCGGTACGACGACGTCGCGGTGTAAGGTTAAATGATTACGGCACTTCGTTTAAGAATATCTGAAAATAGCAGTGTTGATGGCTGACCAGCGTCTTAAAGTGGCATTCCGCAGACGTAATAGCAAAAAACGCATTCAATTGTCCTACAGAGAACAGCAGATGCATCATTCCGTGTTGCGCAGATATTTTATTTTGTCGAAGCCCTTCTGTGAAGCAGAGGCTATTACTAACATGCTTTCGTCACGTTACTAACAATAACACTTAATGTCCTTGTGACGTCGCAAAAATAGTCAGTTTTTGAGCAAAACCAGTAGTAGTGAGCTTTCTGATTTAATATGCTGTAGCTCGTTGACAGTAAGTTACGACATAATACAAAATCAATTGCGACAAACATTTAATTAAATGTTCTAATTTTTTTTGTAAACGAAAGTAAAACAATCTCAGCTCAAACGAAGCGTCGTCATTTCCTAAATAATCTGCGCTTCTTAGGTATTTATTCTCCTCACTGGGCTAGCATTACGCAATTGCTGTAAAGTTTCTAACGAAACTTCTTGATTTACAAATAGTCGGTGGCAAGCCTGTTCAAGGACCTCAAGCAATCATTATGGTTTTGAGTGGCGAGCCTTGTAGAGCATGTTTTCTGCAAGGACGGTGATAGTTGCATGATTGTAATTGAAGAAAGTTGTTTGCGCTGCAAACACTTACTTCTAGGCAAATGGCCTAAACTCGATGCGACTTAGACCAAAAGCGAGTTTCTCGCGACTGCAAGGCTGCGTGGCAGGTGACAGAGAAGTGGTGGACTGACATCCATTAAACTGAGACCGCAGCAATGGCGGGGATTACAAAAGCCACGTAACTCTTCATCATGGTGACAACGCACGTTTCGGAGCCGGCAGCGCTCTCCGTAACGCGAGGACATGGTCTCGAGTTTGTGGATTCATTTGGGTCATTTCGGAAGCCGCGCGGCCCTCGTAAAGATTCAACGCACAGTATCTCACGTCAAATAATGCGCTGTATCGCAGGAAACTCGTCTATACTTTATATCGGCTGGCGGTAGCACTGAACTAAGCTGATTCCAAAATAATGCTGAAGCTCGTTCATATAACCGGCTCTCTCTTAAAACCGGCTCTTTCTTAGAACCTGCTCTTTCTTAGAACCTGCTATTTCTTAGAACCTGCTCTTTCTTAGAACCTGCTCTTTCTTAGAACCTGCTCTTTGTTAGAACCTTATTGTCCTTAGAACCAGCTCGTTCTAAATACCAGCTTGTTCTAAGAACCAGCTCATTCTTAGAACCAGCTCGTTCTTACAACCAGCTCGTTTTTACAACCAACTTGTTTTTATAACCAGCTCGTTCATACAACCAGCTCGTTCTTACAAACAGCTCGTTCTTACAACCAGCTCGTTCTTACAACCGGCTCTTCTTTAGAACTAGTTCGTTCTTAGAACCGGCTGTTTCTTAGAACCGGCTCTTTCTTAGAACCAGCTCATTCATACACCCAACTCGCTCTTAGAACCGACTCTTCCTTAGAACCGGCTGTTTCTTAGAATCGGCTCATCCTTAGAACCGACTTTTTCTTACAACCGGCTGTTTCTTAGAATCGGCTCTTTCTTAAAATCAACTCGTTCTTAGAACCAGCACGTTCTTAGAACCGGCTGCTTCTTAGAACCGGCTGTTTCTTATAACCGGCTGTTTCTTAGAACCGGCTCTTTCTTAGAACCAGCTCGCTCTTAAAACCGGCTCGTACTTAAAGCCAGCTCGTCCTTAGAGCCAGCTCGTCCTTAGAGCCGGCTCGACCTTACAACCAGCTCGATCTTTGAACCAGCTTGATCTTTGAACCAGCTCGACCTTACAACCAGCTCGATCTTAGAACCAGCTTGCTCTTATATCCGGCTCGTTCTTTAAATCGTATTGTCCTTACAACCAACTCGTTCTTAAAACGAGCTGGTTGTTAGAACCACACTCCCTTTTTATGGCTTCGAAGTAGTAGCACACAATTCCGAACCTTGAGAAAGTGCGGAAGAAAACAAGTTTTAGTGGGTGAGAGTTTCACACTAGAAGCTGACGGTTGCCAGCTCCGTTTGTGCGTAATGCATTTCCCAAAACGTCCGGAAAAAAATATGCGATTGACAGTTGCAGAAACCGCAGGGGTGCCTTTTCGTATCTTTCTTAGAGGCCCTCATAACCGGGGAGAAGCTTAAGCCTCCCGGGATGTGTCGATACTGCGCATATTTATGATAAAAGACTTGCTCTTTCTTGCTTAGAACCGGCTCTTTCTTAGAACCTGCTCGTTCCTAGAACCGGCTCTTTCTTAGAACCAGCTCTTTCTTAAAACCAGCTCTTTCTTAGAATCGGATTTTCTTAGAACCGGCTCTTTCTTAGAACCGGCTCTTTCTTAGAACCGGCTCTTTCTTAAACCGGCTCTTTCTTAGAACCAGCTCTTTTTTAGAACCAGTTCTTTCTTAGAACCAGCTCTTTCTTAGAACCAGCTCTTTCTAAGAACCAGCTCTTTCTTAGAACCGGCTCTTTCTTAAACCGGCTCTTTCTTAGAACCAGCTCTTTTTTAGAACCAGTTCTTTCTTAGAACCAGCTCTTTCTTAGAACCAGCTCTTTCTAAGAACCAGCTCTTTCTTAGAACCGGCTCTTTCTTATAACCGGCCCTTTCTTAAAACCGGCTCTTTCTTACAACTGGTTCTTACTTATAACCGGCTCTTTCTTAAAACCGGCTCTTTCTTACAACCGGTTCTTTCTTATAACCGGCTCTTTCTTAAAACCGGCTCTTTCTTAAAACCGGCTCTTTCTTACAACCGGTTCTTTTTTAAAACCGGCTCTTTTTCAAGCCGACTCGTTCTTAGAACTAGCTCGTTCTTAGAACTAGCTCTTTCTTAAAACCGGCTCTTTCTTAAAACCGACACTTTCTTAGAACCTGCTCTTTCTTAAAACCTGCTCTTTCTTAGAACCTGCTCTTTCTTAGAACCTGCTCTTTCTTAAACCTGCTCTTTCTTAGAACCTGCTCTTTCTTAGAACCTGCTCTTTTTTTAGAACCTGCTCTTTCTTAGAACCTGCTCTTTCTTAGAACCTGCTCTTTGTTAGAACCTTATTGTCCTTAGAACCAGCTCGTTCTAAGAACCAGCTCATTCGTAGAACCAGCTTGTTCTAAAAACCAGCTCATTCTCAGAACCAGCTCGTTCTCAGGACCAGCTCGTTCTTATGACCAGCTCGCTCTTAGGACCAGCTTACTCTTAGAACCGGCTCGTTCTTAAAACCGGCTTGTTCTTAGAACCAGCCCGTTTTTACAACCAGCTCGTTCTTACAACCAGCTCGTTCCTTAAACCGCCTCGTTCTTACAACCGGCTCGTTCTTACAACCAGCTCGTTCTTACAACCAGCTCGTTTTTACAACCAGCTCTTTTTACAACCAGCTCGTTCTTACAACCAGCTCGTTCTTACAACCAGCTCGTTTTTACAACCAGCTCGTTCTTACAACCAGCTCGTTTTTACAACTAGCTCGTTCATACAACAAGCTCGTTCTTACAACCAGCTCGTTTTTACAACCGGCTCTTCTTTAGGACCAGCTCGTTCTTAGAACCGGCTGTTTCTTAGAACCGGCTCTTCTTTAGAACCAGCTCGTTCTTAGAACCGGCTAATTTCTTAGAACCGGCTCTTTCTTAGAACCAGCTCATCCATACACCCAACTCGCTCTTAGAACCGGCTCTTCCTTAGAACCGGCTGTTTCTTAGAATCGGCTCATTCTTAAAACCGGCTCTTTCTTAAAACCAGCTCGTTCTTAGAACCAGCGCGTTCTTAGAACCGACTGCTTCTTAGAACCGGCTGTTTCTTAGAATCGGCTGTTTCTTAGAACCGGCTCTTTCTTAGAACCAGCTCGCTCTTAAAACCGGCTCGAACTTAGAGCCGGCTCGATCTTACAACCAGCTCGATCTTTGAACCAGCTCGATCTTTGAACCAGCTCGACCTTACAACCAGCTCGATCTTAGAATCAGCTTGCTCTTATGACCGGCGTGTTCTTTAAATTGTATTGTCCTTACAACCAACTCGTTCTTAAAACGAGCTGGTTCTTAGAACCACACTCCCTTTTTATGACTTCGAAGTAGTAGAACATAATTCCGAACCTTAAGAAGGTGCGGAAGAAAACGAGTTTTAGTGGGTGAGAGTTTCACACTAGAAGCTGACGGTTGCCAGCTCCGTTTGTGCATAATGCATTTCCCAAAACGTCCGGAAAAAATATGCGATTGACAGTTGCAGAAACCGCAGGGGTGCCTTTTCGTATCTTTCTTAGAGGCCCTCATAACCGGGGAGGAGCTTAAACCTCCCGGGATGTGTCGACACTGCGCATATTTATAATAAAGGACTTGCTCTTTCTTGCTTAGAACCGGCTCTTCTTTAGAACCAGCTCGTTCTTAGAACCGGCTAATTTCTTAGAACCGGCTCTTTCTTAGAACCAGCTCATCCATACACCCAACTCGGTCTTAGAACCGGCTCTTCCTTAGAACCGGCTGTTTCTTAGAATCGGCTCATTCTTAAAACCGGCTCTTTCTTAAAACCAGCTCGTTCTTAGAACCAGCGCGTTCTTAGAACCGGCTGCTTCTTAGAACCGGCTGTTTCTTAAGAATCGGCTGTTTCTTAGAACCGGCTCTTTCTTAGAACCAGCTCGCTCTTAAAACCGGCTCGAACTTAGAGCCGGCTCGATCTTACAACCAGCTCGATCTTTGAACCAGCTCGATCTTTGAACCAGCTCGACCTTACAACCAGCTCGATCTTAGAATCAGCTTGCTCTTATGACCGGCGTGTTCTTTAAATTGTATTGTCCTTACAACCAACTCGTTCTTAAAACGAGCTGGTTCTTAGAACCACACTCCCTTTTTATGACTTCGAAGTAGTAGAAGATAATTCCGAACCTTAAGAAGGTGCGGAAGAAAACGAGTTTTAGTGGGTGAGAGTTTCACACTAGAAGCTGACGGTTGCCAGCTCCGTTTGTGCATAATGCATTTCCCAAAACGTCCGGAAAAAATATGCGATTGACAGTTGCAGAAACCGCAGGGGTGCCTTTTCGTATCTTTCTTAGAGGCCCTCATAACCGGGGAGGAGCTTAAACCTCCCGGGATGTGTCGACACTGCGCATATTTATAATAAAGGACTTGCTCTTTCTTGCTTAGAACCGGCTCTTTCTTAGAACCTGCTCGTTCCTAGAACCGGCTCTTTCTTAGAACCAGCTCTTTCTTAGAACCAGCTCTTTCTTTGAACTGGCTCTTTCTTAGAACCTGCTCTTTCTTAGAATCAGCTCGTTCTTACAACCAGCTCGTTTTTACAACCAGCTCGTTTTTACAACCAGCTCGTTCATACAACCAGCTCGTTCTTACAACCAGCTCGTTCTTACAACCAGCTCGTTCTTACAACCGGCTCTTCTTTAGAACCAGCTCGTTCTTAGTACCGGCTGTTTCTTCGAACCGGCTCTTTCTTAGAACCAGCTCATTCATACACCCAACTCGCTCTTAGAACCGACTCTTCCTTAGAACCGGCTGTTTCTTAGAATCGGCTCATTCTTAAAACCGACTCTTTCTTAGAACCGGCTGTTTCTTAGATTCGGCTCTTTCTTAAAATCAGCTCGATCTTTGAACCAGCTCGATCTTAGAACCAGCTCGATCTTAGAACCAGCTTGCTCTTATAACCGGCTCGTTCTTTAAATCGTATTGTCCTTACAACTAACTCGTTCTTAAAACGAGCTGGTTCTTAGAACCACACTCCCTTTTTATGGCTTCGAAGTAGTAGCACACAATTTCGAACCTTGAGAAGATGCGGAAGAAAACGAGCTTTAGTGGGTGAGAGTTTTACACTAGAAGCTGACAGTTGCCAGCTCCGTTTGTGCATAATGCATTTCCCAAAACGACCGGAAAAAAATATGCGATTGACAGTTGCAGAAACCGCAGGGGTGTCTTTTCGTATCTTTCTTAGAGGCCCTCATAACCGGGGAGGAGCTGATGCCTCCCGGGATGTGTCGACACTGCGCATATTTATAATAAAGGACTTGCTCTTTCTTGCTTAGAACCGGCTCTTTCTTAGAACCTGCTCGTTCCTAGAACCGGCTCTTTCTTAGAACCAGCTCTTTCTTACACCGGCTCTTTCTTAGAACCGGCTCTTTCTTAGAACCGGCTGTTTTTTAGAGCCGGCTCTTTCTTAGAACCGGCTCTTTCTTAGAACTAGCTCTTTCTTGGAACCGGCTCTTTCTTGGAACCGGCTCTTTCTTGGAACCGGCTCTTTCTTAGAAACGGCTCTTTCTTGGAACCGGCTCTTTCTTAGAACCGGCTCTTTCTTAGAACCGGCTCTTTCTTAGAACCGGCTCTTTCTTAGAACCGGCTCTTTCTTAAAACCGGCTCTTTCTTAGAACCAGCTCTTTTTTAGAACCAGCTCTTTCTTAGAACCAGCTCTTTCTTAGAACCAGCTCTTTCTTAGAACCAGCTCTTTCTTAGAACCGGCTCTTTCTTATAAGCGGCTCTTTTTTTATAACCGGCTTTTTCTTATGACCGGCTCTTTCTTAAAACCGGCTCTTTCTTACAACCGGTTCTTTCTTATAACCGGCTCTTTCTTAAAACCGGCTCTTGCTTACAACCGGTTCTTTCTTAAAACCGGCTCTTTCTTCAAGCCGACTCGTTCTTAGAACTAGCTCTTTCTTAAAACCAGCTCTTTCTTAAAGCCGGCTCTTTCTTAAAACCGGCTCTTTCTTAGAACCTGCTCTTTCTTAGAACCTTATTGTCCTTAGAACCAGCTCGGTCTAAGAACCAGCTCGCTCTTAGGACCAGCTTGCTCTTAGAACCGGCTCGTTCTTAAAACCGGCTTGTTCTTAGAACCAGCTCGTTCTTACAACCAGCTCGTTCTTCAAACCGCCTCGTTCTTACAACCGGCTCGTTCTTACAACCAGCTCGTTCTTACAACCAGCTCGTTCTTACAACCAGCTCGTTTTTACAACCAGCTCGTTCTTACAACCAGCTCGTTCTTACAACCAGCTCGTTCTTACAACCAGCTCGTTCTAACAACCAGCTCGTTTTTACAACCAGCTCGTTCTTACAACCAGCTCGTTCTTACAACCAGCTCGTTCATACAACCAGCTCGTTTTTACAACCAGCTCGTTTTTACAACCAGCTCGTTCATACAACCAACTCGTTCTTACAACCGACTCTTTCTTAGAACCGGCTGTTTCTTAGAATCGACTCATTCTTAGAACCGACTCTTTCTTAGAACCGGCTGTTTCTTAGAATCGGCTCTTTCTTAAAACCAGCTCGTTCTTAAAACCAGCACGTTCTTAGAACCGGCTGCTTCTTAGAACCGGCTGTTTCTTAGAACCGGCTGTTTCTTAGAACCGGCTCTTTCTTAAAACCGGCTCTTTCTTAGAACCGGCTTGTCCTTGAGGGAATTGAAGCTCTTTCTTGAAGCCAGCTCTTTCTTGAAGCCGGCTCTTTCTTAAAACCGGCTCTTTCTTAGAACCTGCTCTTTCTTAGAACCTGCTCTTTGTTAGAACCTTATTGTCCTTAGAACCAGCTCGGTCTAAGAACCAGCTCGCTCTTAGGACCAGCTTGCTCTTAGAACCGGCTCGTTCTTAAAACCGGCTTGTTCTTAGAACCAGCTCGTTCTTACAACCAGCTCGTTCTTCAAACCGCCTCGTTCTTACAACCGGCTCGTTCTTACAACCAGCTCGTTCTTACAACCAGCTCGTTCTTACAACCAGCTCGTTTTTACAACCAGCTCGTTCTTACAACCAGCTCGTTCTTACAACCAACTCGTTCTTACAACCAGCTCGTTTTTACAACCAGCTCGTTCTTACAACCAGCTCGTTCTTACAACCAGCTCGTTCTTACAACCAGCTCGTTCTAACAACCAGCTCGTTTTTACAACCAGCTCGTTTTTACAACCAGCTCGTTCTTACAACCAGCTCGTTCTTACAACCAGCTCGTTCATACAACCAGCTCGTTTTTACAACCAGCTCGTTCATACAACCAACTCGTTCTTACAACCAGCTCGTCCTTACAACCGGCTCTTCTTTAGAACCAGCTCGTTCTTAGAACCGGCTCTTTCTTAGAACCAGCTCGTTCATACACCCAACTCGCTCTTAGGACCGACTCTTTCTTAGAACCGGCTGTTTCTTAGAATCGACTCATTCTTAGAACCGACTCTTTCTTAGAACGGGCTGTTTCTTAGAATCGGCTCTTTCCTCAAACTAGCTCGTTCTTAAAACCAGCACGTTCTTAGAACCGGCTGCTTCTTAGAACCGGCTGTTTCTTAGAACCGGCTCTTTCTTAGAACCGGCTTGTTCTTGAGGGAATTGAAGCTCTTTCTTGAAGCCGGCTCTTTCTTAAAACCGGCTCTTTCTTAGAACCTGATCTTTCTTAGAACCTGCTCTTTGTTAGAACCTTATTGTCCTTAGAACCAGCTCGGTCTAAGAACCAGCTCGCTCTTAGGACCAGCTTGCTCTTAGAACCGGCTCGTTCTTAAAACCGGCTTGTTCTTAGAACCAGCTCGTTTTTACAACCAGCTCGTTCTTAAAACCGCCTCGTTCTTACAACCGGCTCGTTCTTACAACCAGCTCGTTCTTACAACCAGCTTGTCCTTACAACCAGCTCGTTCTTACAACCAGCTCGTTTTTACAACCAGCTCGTTCTTACAACCAGCTCGTTCTTACAACCAGCTCGTTCTTACAACCAGCTCGTTCTAACAACCAGCTCGTTTTTACAACCAGCTCGTTCTTACAACCAGCTCGTTCTTACAACCAGCTCGTTCATATAACCAGCTCGTTTTTACAACCAGCTCGTTCATACAACCAACTCGTTCTTACAACCAGCTCGTCCTTACAACCGGCTCTTCTTTAGAACCAGCTCGTTCTTAGAACCGGCTCTTTCTTAGAACCAGCTCGTTCATACACCCAACTCGCTCTTAGAACCGACTCTTTCTTAGAACCGGCTGTTTCTTAGAATCGACTCATTCTTAGAACCGACTCTTTCTTAGAACCGGCTGTTTCTTAGAATCGGCTCTTTCTTAAAACCAGCTCGTTCTTAAAACCAGCACGTTCTTAGAACCGGCTGCTTCTTAGAACCGGCTGTTTCTTAGAACCGGCTGTTTCTTAGAACCGGCTCTTTCTTAGAACCGGCTCTTTCTTAGAACCGGCTTGTTCTTGAGGGAATTGAAGCTCTTTCTTGAAGCCAGCTCTTTCTTGAAGCCGGCTCTTTCTTAAAACCGGCTCTTTCTTAGAACCTGCTCTTTCTTAGAACCTGCTCTTTGTTAGAACCTTATTGTCCTTAGAACCAGCTCGGTCTAAGAACCAGCTCGCTCTTAGGACCAGCTTGCTCTTAGAACCGGCTCGTTCTTAAAACCGGCTTGTTCTTAGAACCAGCTCGTTCTTACAACCAGCTCGTTCTTCAAACCGCCTCGTTCTTACAACCGGCTCGTTCTTACAACCAGCTCGTTCTTACAACCAGCTCGTTCTTACAACCAGCTCGTTTTTACAACCAGCTCGTTCTTACAACCAGCTCGTTCTTACAACCAGCTCGTTCTTACAACCAGCTCGTTTTTACAACCAGCTCGTTCTTACAACCAGCTCGTTCTTACAACCAGCTCGTTCTTACAACCAGCTCGTTCTAACAACCAGCTCGTTTTTACAACCAGCTCGTTCTTACAACCAGCTCGTTCTTACAACCAGCTCGTTCTTACAACCAGCTCGTTCTTACAACCAGCTCGTTTTTACAACCAGCTCGTTCTTACAACCAGCTCGTTCTTACAACCAGCTCGTTCTTACAACCAGCTCGTTCATACAACCAGCTCGTTTTTACAACCAGCTCGTTTTTACAACCAGCTCGTTCATACAACCAACTCGTTCTTACAACCAGCTCGTCCTTACAACCGGCTCTTCTTTAGAACCAGCTCGTTCTTAGAACCGGCTCTTTCTTAGAACCAGCTCGTTCATACACCCAACTCGCTCTTAGGACCGACTCTTTCTTAGAACCGGCTGTTTCTTAGAATCGACTCATTCTTAGAACCGACTCTTTCTTAGAACCGGCTGTTTCTTAGAATCGGCTCTTTCTTAAAACTAGCTCGTTCTTAAAACCAGCACGTTCTTAGAACCGGCTGCTTCTTAGAACCGGCTGTTTCTTAGAACCGGCTCTTTCTTAGAACCGGCTTGTTCTTGAGGGAATTGAAGCTCTTTCTTGAAGCCGGCTCTTTCTTAAAACCGGCTCTTTCTTAGAACCTGATCTTTCTTAGAACCTGCTCTTTGTTAGAACCTTATTGTCCTTAGAACCAGCTCGGTCTAAGAACCAGCTCGCTCTTAGGACCAGCTTGCTCTTAGAACCGGCTCGTTCTTAAAACCGGCTTGTTCTTAGAACCAGCTCGTTTTTACAACCAGCTCGTTCTTAAAACCGCCTCGTTCTTACAACCGGCTCGTTCTTACAACCAGCTCGTTCTTACAACCAGCTTGTCCTTACAACCAGCTCGTTCTTACAACCAGCTCGTTTTTACAACCAGCTCGTTCTTACAACCAGCTCGTTCTTACAACCAGCTCGTTCCAACAACCAGCTCGTTCCAACAACCAGCTCGTTCCAACAACCGGCTCGTTCTTACAACTAGCTCGTTCTTACAACCAGCTCGTTCATACAACCAGCTCGTTTCTACAACCAGCTCGTTCATATAACCAACTCGTTCTTACGACCAGCTCGTCCTTACAACCGGCTCTTCTTTAGAACCAGCTCGTTCTTAGAACCGGCTGTTTCTTAGAACCGGCTCTTTCTTAGAACCAGCTCATTCATACACCTAACTCGCTCTTAGAACCGAAAAGAGCGAAAGCACTGAAATAAGCTGATTCCAAAATAATGCTGAAGCTCGTTCATATAACCGGCTCTCTCTTAAAACCGGCTCTTTCTTAGAACCTGCTCTTTCTTAAAACCGGCTCTTTCTTAGAACCGGCTTGTTCTTAAAACCGGCTCGTACTTAGAGCCAGCTCGTCCTTAGAGCCGGCTCGACCTTACAACCAGCTCGATCTTTGAATCAACTCGACCTTACAACCAGCTCGATCTTAGAACCAGCTTGCTCTTATAACCGGCTCGTTTTTTTTAAATCGTATTGTCCTTACAACCAACTCGTTCTTAAAACGAGCTGGTTCCTAGAATCACACTCCCTTTTTATGGCTTCGAAGTAGTAGCACACAATTCCGAACCTTGAGAAGGTGCGGAAGGTGCAAACACTTACTTCTAGGCAAATGGCCTAAACTCGATGCGACTTAGACCAAAAGCGAGTTTCTCGCGACGGCAAGGCTGCGTGGCAGGTCACAGAGAAGTGGTGGACTGACATACATTAAACTGAGACCGCAGCAATGGCGGGGATTACAAAAGCCACGTAACTCTTCATCATGGTGACAACGCACGTTTCGGAGCCGGCAGCGCTCTCCGTAACGCGAGGACATGGTCTCGAGTTTGTGGATTCATTTGGGTCATTTCGGAAGCCGCGCGGCCCTCGTAAAGATTCAACGCACAGTATCTCACGTCAAATAATGCGCTGTATCGCAGGAAACTCGTCTATACTTTATATCGGCTGGCGGTAGCACTGAAATAAGCTGATTCCAAAATAATGCTGAAGCTCGTTCATATAACCGGCTCTCTCTTAAAACCGGCTCTTTCTTAGAACCTGCTCTTTCTTAGAACCTGCTATTTCTTAGAACCTGCTCTTTCTTAGAACCTGCTCTTTCTTAGAACCTGCTCTTTGTTAGAACCTTATTGTCCTTAGAACCAGCTCGTTCTAAGAACCAGCTCATTCTTAGAACCAGCTCGTTCTTACAACCAGCTCGTTTTTACAACCAACTTGTTTTTACAACCAGCTCGTTCATACAACCAGCTCGTTCTTACAACCAGCTCGTTTTTACAACCAGCTCGTTCTTACAACCAGCTCGTTCTTACAACCGGCTCTTCTTTAGAACTAGTTCGTTCTTAGAACCGGCTGTTTCTTAGAACCGGCTCCTTCTTAGAACCAGCTCATTCATACACCCAACTCGCTCTTAGAACCGACTCTTCCTTAGAACCGGCTGTTTCTTAGAATCGGCTCTTTCTTAGAACCGACTTTTTCTTACAACCGGCTGTTTCTTAGAATCGGCTCTTTCTTAAAATCAACTCGTTCTTAGAACCAGCACGTTCTTAGAACCGGCTGCTTCTTAGAACCGGCTGTTTCTTATAACCGGCTGTTTCTTAGAACCGGCTCTTTCTTAGAACCAGCTCGCTCTTAAAACCGGCTCGTACTTAAAGCCAGCTCGTCCTTAGAGCCAGCTCGTCCTTAGAGCCGGCTCGACCTTACAACCAGCTCGATCTTTGAACCAGCTTGATCTTTGAACCAGCTCGACCTTACAACCAGCTCGATCTTTGAACCAGCTTGATCTTTGAACCAGCTCGACCTTACAACCAGCTCGATCTTAGAACCAGCTTGCTCTTATAACCGGCTCGTTCTTTAAATCGTATTGTCCTTACAACCAACTCGTTCTTAAAACAAGCTGGTTCTTAGAACCACACTCCCTTTTTATGGCTTCGAAGTAGTAGCACACAATTCCGAACCTTGAGAAGGTGCGGAAGAAAACGAGTTTTAGTGGGTGAGAGTTTCACACTAGAAGCTGACGGTTGCCAGCTCCGTTTGTGCGTAATGCATTTCCCAAAACGTCCAAAAAAAATATGCGATTGAGAGTTGCAGAAACCGCAGGGGTGCCCTTTCGTATCTTTCTTAGAGGCCCTCATAACCGGGGAGAAGCTTAAGCCTCCCGGGATGTGTCGACACTGCGCATATTTATAATAAAAGACTTGCTCTTTCTTGCTTAGAACCGGCTCTTTCTTAGAACCTGCTCGTTCCTAGAACCGGCTCTTTCTTAGAACCAGCTCTTTCTTAAAACCAGCTCTTTCTTAAAATCGGATTTTCTTAGAACCGGCTCTTTCTTAGAACCGGCTCTTTCTTAGAACCGGCTTTTTCTTAAACCGGCTCTTTCTTAGAACCAGCTCTTTTTTAGAACCAGTTCTTTCTTAGAACCAGCTCTTTCTTAGAACCAGCTCTTTCTAAGAACCAGCTCTTTCTTAGAACCGGCTCTTTCTTATAACCGGCCCTTTCTTAAAACCGGCTCTTTCTTACAACTGGTTCTTTCTTATAACCGGCTCTTTCTTAAAACCGGCTCTTTCTTACAACCGGTTCTTTCTTATAACCGGCTCTGTCTTAAAACCGGCTCTGTCTTAAAACCGGCTCTTTCTTAAAACCGGCTCTTTCTTACAACAGGTTCTTTTTTAAAACCGGCTCTTTCTTCAAGCCGACTCGTTCTTAGAACTAGCTCTTTCTTAAAACCGGCTCTTTCTTAAAACCGACACTTTCTTAGAACCTGCTCTTTCTTAGAACCTGCTCTTTCTTAGAACCTGCTCTTTCTTAAACCTGCTCTTTCTTAGAACCTGCTCTTTCTTAGAACCTGCTCTTTCTTAAAACCTGCTCTTTCTTAGAACCTGCTCTTTCTTAGAACCTGCTCTTTCTTAGAACCTGCTCTTTCTTAAAACCTGCTCTTTCTTAGAACCTGCTCTTTGTTAGAACCTTATTGTCCTTAGAACCAGCTCGTTCTAAGAACCAGCTCATTCGTAGAACCAGCTTGTTCTAAAAACCAGCTCATTCTCAGAACCAGCTCGTTCTCAGGACCAGCTCGTTCTTAGGACCAGCTCGCTCTTAGGACCAGCTTACTCTTAGAACCGGCTCGTTCTTAAAACCGGCTTGTTCTTAGAACCAGCCCGTTCTTACAACCAGCTCGTTCTTACAACCAGCTCGTTCCTTAAACCGCCTCGTTCTTACAACCGGCTCGTTCTTACAACCAGCTCGTTCTTACAACCAGCTCGTTTTTACAACCAGCTCGTTTTTACAACCAGCTCTTTTTTACAACCAGCTCGTTCTTACAACCAGCTCGTTCTTACAACCAACTCGTTCTTACAACCAGCTCGTTTTTACAACCAGCTCGTTCTTACAACCAGCTCGTTTTTACAACTAGCTCGTCCATACAACAAGCTCGTTCTTACAACCAGCTCGTTCTTACAACCAGCTCGTTTTTACAACCGGCTCTTCTTTAGAACCAGCTCGTTCTTAGAACCGGCTGTTTCTTAGAACCGGCTCTTCTTTAAAACCAGCTCGTTCTTAGAACCGGCTAAGTTCTCAGAACCGGCTCTTTCTTAGAACCAGCTCATTCATACACCCAACTCGCTCTTAGAACCGGCTCTTCCTTAGAACCGGCTGTTTCTTAGAATCGGCTCATTCTTAGAACCGGCTCTTTCTTAAAACCAGCTCGTTCTTAGAACCAGCGCGTTCTTAGAACCGGCTGCTTCTTAGAACCGGCTGTTTCTTAGAATCGGCTGTTTCTTAGAACCGGTTCTTTCTTAGAACCAGTTCGCTCTTAAAACCGGCTCGACCTTACAACCAGCTCGATCTTTGAACCAGCTCGATCTTTGAACCAGCTCGATCTTTGAACCAGCTCGACCTTACAACCAGCTCGATCTTTGAACCAGCTCGACCTTACAACCAGCTCGATCTTAGAATCAGCTTGCTCTTATGACCGGCTTGTTCTTTAAATTGTATTGTCCTTACAACCAACTCGTTCTTAAAACGAGCTGGTTCTTAGAACCACACTCCCTTTTTATGACTTCGAAGTAGTAGAACATAATTCCGAACCTTAAGAAGGTGCGGAAGAAAACGAGTTTTAGTGGGTGAGAGTTTCACACTAGAAGCTGACGGTTGCCAGCTCCGTTTGTGCATAATGCATTTCCCAAAACGTCCGGAAAAAATATGCGATTGATAGTTGCAGAAACCGCAGGGGTGCCTTTTCGTATCTTTCTTAGAGGCCCTCATAACCGGGGAGGAGCTTAAGCCTCCCGGGATGTGTCGACACTGCGCATATTTATAATAAAGGACTTGCTCTTTCTTGCTTAGAACCGGCTCTTTCTTAGAACCTGCTCGTTCCTAGAACCGGCTCTTTCTTAGAACCAGCTCTTTCTTAGAACCAGCTCTTTCTTAGAACTGGCTCTTTCTTACAACCAGCTCGTTCTTACAACCAGCTCGTTCTTACAACCGGCTCTTCTTTAGAACCAGCTCGTTCTTAGTACCGGCTGTTTCTTCGAACCGGCTCTTTCTTAGAACCAGCTCATTCATACACCCAACTCGCTCTTAGAACCGACTCTTTCTTAGAACCGGCTGTTTCTTAGAATCGGCTCATTCTTAAAACCGACTCTTTCTTAGAACCGGCTGTTTCTTAGATTCGGCTCTTTCTTAAAATCAGCTCGATCTTTGAACCAGCTCGACCTTACAACCAGCTCGATCTTAGAACCAGCTTGCTCTTATAACCGTTCTTTAAATCGTATTGTCCTTACAACTAACTCGTTCTTAAAACGAGCTGGTTCTTAGAACCACACTCCCTTTTTATGGCTTCGAAGTAGTAGCACACAATTTCGAACCTTGAGAAGATGCGGAAGAAAACGAGTTTTAGTGGGTGAGAGTTTTACACTAGAAGCTGACGGTTGCCAGCTCCGTTTGTGCATAATGCATTTCCCAAAACGTCCGGAAAAAAATATGCGATTGACAGTTGCAGAAACCGCAGAGGTGTCTTTTCGTATCTTTCTTAGAGGCCCTCATAACCGGGGAGGAGCTGATGCCTCCCGGGATGTGTCGACACTGCGCATATTTATAATAAAGGACTTGCTCTTTCTTGCTTAGAACCGGCTCTTTCTAAGAACCTGCTCGTTCCTAGAACCGGCTCTTTCTTAGAACCAGCTCTTTCTTAGAACCAGCTCTTTCTTACACCGGCTCTTTCTTAGAACCGGCTCTTTCTTAGAACCGGCTGCTTTTTAGAGCCGGCTCTTTCTTAGAACCGGCTCTTTCTTAGAACTGGCTCTTTCTTGGAACCGGCTCTTTCTTGGAACCGGCTCTTTCTTAGAACCGGCTCTTTCTTGGAACCGGCTCTTTCTTAGAACCGGCTCTTTCTTAGAACCGGCTCTTTCTTAGAACCGGCTCTTTCTTAGAACCGGCTCTTTCTTAGAACCAGCTCTTTTTTAGAACCAGCTCTTTCTTAGAACCAGCTCTTTCTTAGAACCAGCTCTTTCTTAGAACCAGCTCTTTCTTAGAACCGGCTCTTTCTTATAACCGGCTCTTTTTTTATAACCGGCTTTTTCTTATGACCGGCTCTTTCTTAAAACCGGCTCTTTCTTACAACCGGTTCTTTCTTATAACCGGCTCTTTCTTAAAACCGGCTCTTGCTTACAACCGGTTCTTTCTTAAAACCGGCTCTTTCTTCAAGCCGACTCGTTCTTAGAACTAGCTCTTTCTTAAAACCAGCTCTTTCTTAAAGCCGGCTCTTTCTTAAAACCGGCTCTTTCTTAGAACCTGCTCTTTCTTAGAACCTTATTGTCCTTAGAACCAGCTCGGTCTAAGAACCAGCTCGCTCTTAGGACCAGCTTGCTCTTAGAACCGGCTCGTTCTTAAAACCGGCTTGTTCTTAGAACCAGCTCGTTCTTACAACCAGCTCGTTCTTCAAACCGCCTCGTTCTTACAACCGGCTCGTTCTTACAACCAGCTCGTTCTTACAACCAGCTTGTTCTTACAACCAGCTCGTTCTTACAACCAGCTCGTTCTTACAACCAGCTCGTTCTAACAACCAGCTCGTTCTTACAACCAGCTCGTTTTTACAACCAGCTCGTTCTTACAACCAGCTCGTTCTTACAACCAGCTCGTTCTTACAACCAGCTCGTTCTAACAACCAGCTCGTTTTTACAACCAGCTCGTTCTTACAACCAGCTCGTTCTTACAACCAGCTCGTTCATACAACCAGCTCGTTTTTACAACCAGCTCGTTCATACAACCAACTCGTTCTTACAACCAGCTCGTCCTTACAACCGGCTCTTCTTTAGAACCAGCTCGTTCTTAGAACCAGCTCGTTCATACACCCAACTCGCTCTTAGAACCGACTCTTTCTTAGAACCGGCTGTTTCTTAGAATCGACTCATTCTTAGAACCGACTCTTTCTTAGAACCGGCTGTTTCTTAGAATCGGCTCTTTCTTAAAACCAGCTCGTTCTTAAAACCAGCACGTTCTTAGAACCGGCTGCTTCTTAGAACCGGCTGTTTCTTAGAACCGGCTCTTTCTTAGAACCGGCTTGTTCTTGAGGGAATTGAAGCTCTTTCTTGAAGCCGGCTCTTTCTTAAAACCGGCTCTTTCTTAAAACCGGCTCTTTTTTAGAACCTGCTCTTTCTTAGAACCTGCTCTTTGTTAGAACCTTATTGTCCTTAGAACCAGCTCCGTCTAAGAACCAGCTCGCTCTTAGGACCAGCTTGCTCTTAGAACCGGCTCGTTCTTAAAACCGGCTTGTTCTTAGAACCAGCTCGTTTTTACAACCAGCTCGTTCTCAAAACCGCCTCGTTCTTACAACCGGCTCGTTCTTACAACCAGCTCGTTCTTACAACCAGCTTGTCCTTACAACCAGCTCGTTCTTACAACCAGCTCGTTTTTACAACCAGCTCGTTCTTACAACCAGCTCGTTCCAACAACCAGCTCGTTCCAACAACCGGCTCGTTCTTACAACTAGCTCGTTCATACAACTAGCTCGTTCTTACAACCAGCTCGTTCATACAACCAGCTCGTTTCTACAACCAGCTCGTTCATATAACCAACTCGTTCTTACGACCAGCTCGTCCTTACAACCGGCTCTTCTTTAGAACCAGCTCGTTCTTAGAACCGGCTGTTTCTTAGAACCGGCTCTTTCTTACAACCAGCTCATTCATACACCTAACTCGCTCTTAGAACCGACTCTTTCTTAGAACCGGCTGTTTCTTAGAATCAACTCATTCTTAGAACCGACTCTTTCTTAGAACCGGCTGTTTCTTAGAATCGGCTCTTTCTTAAAACCAGCTCGTTCTTAGAACCGGCTCTTTCTTAGAACCGGCTTGTTCTTAAAACCGGCTCGTACTTAGAGCCAGCTCGTCCTTAGAGCCGGCTCGACCTTACAACCAGCTCGATCTTTGAACCAACTCGACCTTACAACCAGCTCGATCTTAGAACCAGCTTGCTCTTATAACCGGCTCGTTTTTTAAATCGTATTGTCCTTACAACCAACTCGTTAAAACGAGCTGGTTCCTAGAATCACACTCCCTTTTTATGGCTTCGAAGTAGTAGCACACAATTCCGAACCTTGAGAAGGTGCGGAAAAAAACGGGTTTTAGTGGGTGAGAGTCCCACACTAGGAGCTGACAGTTGCCAGCTCCGTTTGCGCATAATGCATTTCCCAAAACGTCCGGAAAAAAATATGCGATTGACAGTTGCAAAAACCGCAGGGGTGCCTTTTCGTATCTTTCTTAGAGGCCCTCATAACCGGGGAGAAGCTTAAGCCTCCCGGAATGTGTCGACACTGCGCATATTTATAATAAAGGACTTGCTCAAAAGAGCGACGCAATAATTGTCAAGCCAGCAATGAGGCGCTCCTACGCTTGTGGTTGAAATGCTTCACAAAGATTCCGTGATCGATGGTCGGTCGTGGCTCGGTGAAGCCACACTGATGCCGCGAAGCTGACGTAGGTAGGCAAAGCCCAAATTGGCTGGGCGTCCTACCCAATTTACAAGTGGGTTATTGTGCCCGCATGCCAAACATGCTAAAAAGTTAGGCCTCAGGCACGATCCTGCACATTTAAGTTGGTGGCAATTAAGCGCTGCCACATTTGCGGCGAACTGAGCCACATCTCAAATGGATGCACGAAGGTCCCTTCGTGCCACTTATCTCAGCGACCACTACTGTATAGAATATGTCATTGGAAAAGCTATCACCTTGGCCCTCTTTTGGCCCCAATAGGACATCGAGGTTAAAGACACGGGATAACGCTCCAAACCAAAGGCTGGGGCACTAAATTACTGGTAGAACGAGGAAATTGCCTTAGCTCGTATATAGGGAGACCTGACGCCTGGCCTCGCTGCACCTAGGCGAGAAGAGAAGAAGAGAAGCCACCAGTGCGAGACGCAGAAGCACGAATGAGGCATGTGTCATACAACTATACTGTAAATTTAAGCGCCTCGAGGCTTCCCTGCGCAGAGCTAAAAGCAAGGAACGCTGTTGGAAAGGGTTCTTTTAGGAGCTAGAAGAGGGCCCATGGGTACTGCTTTCATAATTTATAGAAAAGAAAAAAAATCCCTTAATGAACGACTTCGGGTAACTAACATGGTCTTCCCCCAACATTTTCCATTTTATAGGACACTGTATGCAGTGGAAGCGGCCGATGAATATATCCCGGAGGTAACCTCGGTAGAGGTACTCGCTGCAGGGGAAGGATTAAAAGCCGGTAGAACACTAAGCCCTAATACCATTTTGGCTTTGGCCACGAGTAAACTTTGAAAGGCGATCCCGGATGTTATGGTCGTAACGTAGTCACACAAATACATTACAATGGCTGCCTACCCTTTGCTTGGAAGGAAACCGGTTGTGTACTCATTCTGAAAGTGATTAACGTCTATAGGCTAATCTGCCTAGTTAGCATGCTAGCCAAAGGTGCAGAGTCAATACTTAATTTAAGTAAGCTAAACAGTGGTAGAAGAGTACAACATTGATATATATATATATATATTGTTTTTTTTTAAGTTTTTTTTTCGTAAGGCAAATGCCCGTGTACGGTTTGAAGTCAACATACCAGCCTGATGAATTGACAAGAAAGTAACTGCTCATACTTAAAAGAGCGATTTTATTTAGCCGTCCATAAGTCAGTTCATTTTTGCTTCATCCACGGTTCCTTTAGAGAAGTGCTCCCGTACTTCATGTGTATGATCAAGCTAGCCACTTAGCAGCCTACAACACTAACCTCTTGTGTGTCGCAGACGTCACTGAGGACACACGGGTTCTTTTCGGCTTCCAGCGAATACATTACCGTCACTGGCCCACCTACGCGGGGCGACTATATAGGCAGTTACATTCCCATATATTCCTACAGGCTTTAAAAGGCAGAAAAGGGCGGCCTAAACTAATTTTTTTAATGATTGTTTACAGGTAGTTCAACAGGTTATTAAAATTAGCATTTAGAATTCGAATTTAGGCTCTTTCTTAGAACCGGCTGTTTCTTAGAACCGGCTCTTTCTTAGAACCGGCTCTTTCTTAGAACCGGCTCTTTCTTAGAACCAGCTCTTTTTTAGAACCAGCTCTTTCTTAGAACCAGCTCTTTCTTAGAACCAGCTCTTTCTTAGAACCAGCTGTTTCTTAGAACCGGCTCTTTCTTATAACCGGCTCTTTTTTTATAACCGGCTTTTTCTTATGACCGGCTCTTTCTTAAAACCGGCTCTTTCTTACAACCGGTTCTTTCTTATAACCGGCTCTTTCTTAAAACCGGCTCTTGCTTACAACCGGTTCTTTCTTAAAACCGGCTCTTTCTTCAAGCCGACTCGTTCTTAGAACTAGCTCTTTCTTAAAACCAGCTCTTTCTTAAAGCCGGCTCTTTCTTAAAACCGGCTCTTTCTTAGAACCTGCTCTTTCTTAGAACCTTATTGTTTTTAGTACCAGCTCGGTCTAAGAACCAGCTCGCTCTTAGGACCAGCTTGCTCTTAGAACCGGCTCGTTCTTAAAACCGGCTTGTTCTTAGAACCAGCTCGTTCTTACAACCAGCTCGTTCTTAAAACCGCCTCGTTCTTACAACCGGCTCGTTCTTACAACCAGCTCGTTCTTACAACCAGCTTGTTCTTACAACCAGCTCGTTCCTACAACCAGCTCGTTTTTACAACCAGCTCGTTCTTACAACCAGCTCGTTCTTACAACCAGCTCGTTCTAACAACCAGCTCGTTTTTACAACCAGCTCGTTCTTACAACCAGCTCGTTCTTACAACCAGCTCGTTCATACAACCAGCTCGTTTTTACAACCAGCTCGTTCATACAACCAACTCGTTCTTATAACCAGCTCGTCCTTACAACCGGCTCTTCTTTAGAACCAGCTCGTTCTTAGAACCGGCTGTTTCTTAGAACCGGCTCTTTCTTAGAACCAGCTCATTCATACACCTAACTCGCTCTTAGAACCGACTCTTTCTTAGAACCGGCTGTTACTTAGATCCGACTCATTCTTAGAACCGACTCTTTCTAAGAACCGGCTGTTTCTTAGAATCGGCTCTTTCTTAAAACCAACTCGTTCTTAGAACCAGCACGTTCTTAGAACCGGCTGCTTCTTAGAACCGGCTGTTTCTTAGAACCGGCTCTTTCTTAGAACCGGCTTGTTCTTAAAACCGGCTCGTACTTAGAGCCAGCTCGTCCTTAGAGCCGGCTCGACCTTACAACCAGCTCGATCTTTGAACCAACTCGACCTTACAACCAGCTCGATCTTAGAACCAGCTTGCTCTTATAACCGGCTCGTTTTTTTAAATCGTAATGTCCTTACAACCAACTCGTTCTTAAAACGAGCTGGTTCCTAGAACCACACTCCCTTTTTATGGCTTCGAAGTAGTAGCACACAATTCCGAACCTTGAGAAGGTGCGGAAGAAAACGGGTTTTAGTGGGTGAGAGTCCCACACTAGGAGCTGACGGTTGCCAGCTTCGTTTGCGCATAATGCATTTCCCAAAACGTCCGGAAAAAAATATGCGATTGACAGTTGCAAAAACCGCAGGGGTGCCTTTTCGTATCTTTCTTAGAGGCCCTCATAACCGGGGAGAAGCTTAAGCCTCCCGGAATGTGTCGACACTGCGCATAATTATAATAAAGGACTTGCTCAAAAGAGCGACGCAATAATTGTCAAGCCAGCAATGAGGCGCTCCTACGCTTGTGGTTGAAATGCTTCACAAAGATTCCGTGATCGATGGTCGGTCGTGACTCGGTGAAGCCACACTGATGCCGCGAAGCTGACGGAGGTAGTCAAAGCCCAAACTGGCTGGGCGTCCTACCCAATTTACAAGTGGGTTATTGTGCCCGCATGCCAAACATGCTAAAAAGTTAGGCCTAAGGCACGAACCTGCACATTTAAGTTGGTGGCAATTAAGCGCTGCCACATTTGCGGCGAACTGAGCCACATCTCAAATGGATGCACGAAGGTCCCTTCGTGCCACTTATCTCAGCGACCACTACTGTATAGAATATGTCATTGGGAAAGCTATCACCTTGGCACTCTTTTTGGCCCCAATAGGGCATCGAGGTTAAAGACACGGGATAACGCTCCAAACCAAGTCTACAAACCTTCTGGACTCAAAAGGAAATCCCGAAAACGTACAAGATTTGCAAAAAATGCTACAAGAGGTTTACCATGTTTGGCCATCTAAAGGCTGGGGCACTAAATTACTGGTAGAACGAGGAAATTGCCTTAGCTCGTATATAGGGAGACCTGACCCCTGGCCTCGCTGCACCTAGGCGAGAAGAGAAGAAGAGAAGCCACCAGTGCGAGACGCAGAAGCACGAATGAGGCATGTGTCATACAACTATACTGTAAATTTAAGCGCCTCGAGGCTTCCCTGCGCAGAGCTAAAAGCAAGGAACGCTGTTGGAAAGGGTTCTTATAAGAGCTAGAAGAGGGCCCATGGGTACTGCTTTCATAATTTATAGAAAAGAAAAAAAATCCCTTAATGAACGACTTCGGGTAACTAACATGCTCTTCCCCCCAACATTTTCCATTTTATAGGACACTGTATGCAGTGGAAGCGGCCGATGAATATATCCCGGAGGTAACCTCGGTAGAGGTACTCGCTGCAGGGGAAGGATTAAAAGCCGGTAGAACACTAAGCCTTAATAGCATTTTGGCTTTGGCCACGAGTGAACTTTGAAAGGCGATCCCGGATGTTATGGTCGTAACGTAGTCACACAAATACATTACAACGGCTGCCTACCCTTTGCTTGGAAGGAAACCGGTTGTGTACTCATTCTGAAAGTGATTAACGTCTATAGGCTAATCTGCCTAGTTAGCATGCTAGCCAAAGGTGCAGAGTCAATACTTAATTTAAGTAAGCTAAACAGTGGTAGGAAAGTACAACATTGATATATATATATATATATATATATATATATATATATATTGTTTCTTTTTTAATTTTTTTTTTCGTAAGGCAAATGCCCGTGTACGGTTTGAAGTCAACATACCAGCCTGATGAATTGACAAGAAAGTAACTGCTCATACTTAAAAGAGCGATTTTATTTAGCCGTCCATAAGTCAGTTCATTTTTGCTTCATCCATGGTTCCTTTAGAGAAGTGCTCCCGTACTTCATGTGTATGATCAAGCTAGCCAGTTAGCAGCCTACAACACTAACCTCTTGTGTGTCGCAGACGTCACTGAGGACACACGGGTTCTTTTCGGCTTCCAGCGAATACATTACCGTCACTGGCCCACCTACGCGGGGCGACTATATAGGCAGTTACATTCCCATATATTCCTACAGGCTTTGAAAGGCAGAAAAGGGCGGTCCTAAACTAAATTTTTTAATGATTGTTTACAGGTAGTTCAACAGGTTATTAAAATTAGCATTTTAGAATTCGAATTTAGGCTCGCTTTCCGCCGCTATTGGAAACGGCAACTTTTCGACTGCTAGCAGTCAGAATATTATGGTGATTGGCCGTTGCGATTTCGTTTGATCGCTTTTTCCGTGCAACGTATCGGCGTATTTTAAAAAATTGGAGAAAAAAGAGTTTCGAGTGGTTATCAAGCATTTTTATTTTAAAGGTTGGAAATGCGACTCAAGTGAAAACTGAGTCAGACGAGGTATACGGTGACTCTGCGCCATGTTTTGCTACTGTTTCCAACTGAATTAATGACGTTAAAAAGAGGTCGCAGGAGCACCGAGGATGAACTACGTCCAGGACGCCCAAAAACGGCAACTGATGAGGAAAACGTGGAAAAAGTACGGAAAATCGTTGCCGCAGATAAGCAAGTGAACATTAGGGAGATAGCAAAGGGCCTTGGGGATCAGTTTGGGTAGTGTGCATTTCATCCTGCACAAGAACTTGAAGATGAAAAAGCTCAGAGCAAAATGGGTGCCGCATTTGCTCAACCAAGGCCAAAAAGACGCGCGTGTTTCCGCTTCACAGCGGAATTTGGCCAAGATAACGAAAAATCCGTCATGTTTTTGGCGCAGATTCGTGACCGTCGATGAAAGCTGGGTCCATCACTACACTCCCGAGACCCAAGAAGCATCTCGCCAATGGTGTGCACCTGGTGAAGGACCTCCGAAGAGGGTGCGGACAACGGCATCGGCCGGAACGATGATGGCTACAGTTTTTTGGGATGAACGTGGAATAATTCTGTTCGACTACCTTAAGAGCGGTAAAACGATCACGGGAGAATATTATGCAAAACTGTTGGACTGCCTGAAGCACGAACTCATCGTGAAACGGCCCGCTTTGCAGAAGGAGGTTGTCCTGTTTCACCAGGACAATGCTCCTGCACACAAGTAGCGGCAAGCATCGGCAAAACTGGCCCAACTGAGGTTCGAACTTATTGAACAATCTTCCTATTCTCCAGACCTGGTCCCCTCTGATTATTTCCTCTTCGGACATTTGAAGAATAGTCTCGGTGGAAAGCGTTTTTCCAGCAATGAAGAAGTTAAGGCTGCTGTCAATGCCTAATTTCAGTCTAAAGACGCGGAATTCTACTCAAGAGGTATAAATGCTTTGAAATCTTAGTAGTAAAAGTGTATTGAGCTTCTTGGGGAGTATATCGAATAAGAAAAAAATTAAAACAAGATTTGGAAAATTATTGGTTTTCAGTTTAAGAAATTGTTGAACTACCTGTAAACGCTGTGAGTTAAAACTAGTTGACCAAGCTGCGATCAGTGTAACTAAGCTTCTATTGCTCAAGGAAATAAACTTAATCTGTTAAGCTCTAATTAACAGTGGATTTGATTTGGCGACCATTCAGGTGGATTTTTTTAGTAAAGTTTGTCAGAGTGTCTTCAAAAGACAATCGGATTGAAAATCAAATAGTACGAGCTAATTCAAGTACAACCTAGCTTGGCACAGCAGAGCGGAAGATTACAATCGAATGCGTTGTGTGAGGACTCTATAGATATGTGAGCGTTCCAAGCTCCAAATGCAATGTGTCACTGCGTGCGATTGGTTTCCTTGATAAATCAATTAACATCTATCTTATTCTATCTTATTCTTTTTTTCAGAGATGGACTTTTTTGTCGCTCATGTCGCTCATGTAACACAAGTCTGTGTTCCACGTTCTCAGACATATCAATATTCTGCGTGGGCATAGGTAGAGCCCGGACACTTTGCCTCAACAGGAACGAACATGGGTTGTTTATACAAGAGCCTACAGGAGAGCAGCACTGTCTTTTCTAGTAGTTGTTTATACGATTCGCGTGCGTATAGTTATGCCCTTTTTCGGTTACAACGCAGTATAGAAAGTGGTTGCATTTATCGAATTGACGAATGGTAGCCACAAATGGCCTTCGAAGAATCTTGCAGTGGCAGCATGCGCGCGTGGTCGATAGGCGTGACACAAATCCTGGATTAAGCCAAGTTGTTCTTGGAGCAATGAAAAGATCGACGTGCCCAGCCCGCCAACGAAATATTTACGACGATCTGCGTCAACAAAAACTGCTCAGCGGCAGTCGAATATTGGCAGTCGACATCCAGTCTCGAAAGAGGTCAGTTGCAAGTGAAAGTCAGCAAACACGCTCGCCAGAACAAAAAACAAAAAGTAGTTGCAGTTTACTTTCAAGCCAAGTGGCTCATAAGAGCTAAGTGTTTAGAAATGAAGTTCTGTCTAGCGGCCGTTGCCGTGGTACTGTACGCTGGCCTCGTCGGATTTGTTGTCGGTAAGTAAAGTTAGATCTAAATTCGTTTGCTAAAGCCTGTACGTCCAGTCGTTAGGGCACACTGCTCAATTGCAGTCCCTACACGATTTCAACAAGTAGAAAAACAAGTAGAGAAGAAAAAAAGCTCATATGTTATATACAAGGGTGTTTATATGCCACGGAAACATGTACATATTTATATATATATACATATTTATATGTATGTATATATATATATATATATATATATATATATATATATATATATATATATATATATATATATATATATATATTCCCAGAATTCATTCCCAGAATCCGCCTCTCTTGCCTGACAGCACTACAACACTCCACGCACCTTGGGGTCCAATGGATGCTAACCACCGAGCACTTTAAAAAAGATCTTGCGAAAACAAGACTTCTTTGCGAGCGCTTGGGAACCTCCATTGAGACCGCTACACAAGAGACCGATTACTGGTCTCAACAACTGCACAACACGTTCGATGGGGCACATTTTAAAAAAGCACACGAAACGCCCTTTGTACATTACTGGATTAAGGGTATGCCCTACCTATCTGGTAAGGAGTATTTAAACCTACTAAAGCTCAGGATCAACGCACTACCAACGCGTGCCAGATTGGCCAGGGGACGCCCGGGCTACAACAAACGTTGTAGGCACGGGTGTCATGCGCCTGAGACGTTGGCTCATGTCGCTCAGATGTGCGATATAACACACAAACAAACCATAAAGAGACATGACGACGTCTGTGATCGCGTGGCGCGTCTTCTTTGCGAAAGGGGTCATGAGGTGGTTCGTGAGCGAGTATTCCGTCGACCGGGCGCACCTCGTAATAACAACACCTACCGAGGTCTGGGTTTTAGATGCCGAGGTTTGCGGCCAGAACCGGGACCTGGCAAAAGCACGGCAAGACAAGATCGCCAAATATGACGTCGAGTTCCTAAGAGCGGCGCTCCCCTACCGGCAAAAACCTCGCAGATTCGGATCCATCACTATCTCTATGAGTGGTGTATGGGACTCCGAATCTGCGAGGACGCTCTTGGGGCTCGGCGTCACGAAGAGGAATCTTATGGATTTCACCGTTTTAACTTTGCAAGGAACCTTGAGGATATATCGCTCGCACCGGGTCCATAAGAGCGGGGGCTACCATCAAGCAAGGACACGGACAACTGACTCTTAACTTCACGTGACACCTTTTTACCACTATTTTTATTAAGGCGAGCACTGCCGAGTGTGCAAACGTATTGTAAATGATTAATAAATCATCACAATATGTTCTATATATATATACATATTTATATGTATGTATATATATATATATATATATATATATATATATATATATATATATATATATATATATATATAAACGTGTGTATATATTTACACGTTTTTAGTCTACAAAAATTGATTTTGTTAAATTATATTATTGGCCTGTGTCAGCTACGGTCCCACATTTCATCAATTAAATCACATCCTTTTTCAATGAAGGCGTTTACTCAAACGGAAAGTCTCACCTAACATAACACCTCCTCACCTAACATGGACGCATCGTACGCCATTCATAAACGTCACAATCACGTATTTAACGATCGTATGTTCGAGTGCGTTGAAACGAGATAATGCAGATAGATTGTCAAAACCATCGTGTCAATAATCTTTGATTGACAACATAACGTCTTGACGAATGTCTAGTCCTTATCAATGTATGAGCATTCGTTACACTTGTACATGTGAACAACGCAATTTTGTCTGAAAGTTGCCTGATTAGGGGTGTGCTCAACCGATTGCGAGATCTGATATTGAGGTAAAATTGTCTGATTTCGCGCAAGTGTAAACAAAGCAGTGACAAAAAAGTGTTTGACATAATCAAGAAGCCAAAATGTTCAGAAAATTCTAGTTTGCCAAACTAACAACCTTTACATAATTTATCTAATCAACGTTACTTATCAACTGTACACGTTGTTTTGTTAATAACTAGTGTAATCTAGGATTTTCCCCGATAAATATGCGATGATTATTAAAAACTACAACTAACTCAATTATAGAAATGATTTTTTTATGCGGATGCCGTTGCACTTAGTGTATTTTTTCACATCCAGCCGCAGCTCTTGTTGTACCAGCGGGATATGACCTTGATTAGGAAAGTATATCTTTAATATTCAACTTGATCATAGAAACTCAATCGCAGTTTGGTGATCTGACATAGGCCTTTGTTAACAAACATTGACCTCAACTTAGTGGTCAAAAAAGTTTTGAAACGAATGGATGAAGACATTCGCCTGATACAAAACATTTTGTGTGCATTCATTCGTTTACCTACCTTGCCAATGCCTGCTGTTTTGTTGCGCAGCTCAACAGGGCAATGCCGACGAGTACATAGACACGGTGCTCAACAATGCCAAAAACGATCCCGAGATCCGTAGTAAGTACGAGCCACTGATCATACCGGATCTGTCAAAAGGAAAAGGCTCTCTTTCAGAGGTGAGTCAACGCAATACAAATTTACAATATTCTGCTTTCTACTAGCCTACAGCACCGGACAAACGTTATGTGTTGTTCAAATAAGCAACGTGTGCACTTCAATCTGCGCAAAATAGGAAAAAAGCAAATAAGCTTTAATAAGCCGCCTGACGCATCTAAATCTAATCTTAGCGGGCGAACAGATCATTATTTAATCAACTCTGCTTCTGACACGTTTTGAGTTTACGATACTACTATTTTCATTATTATTATTATTATTATTATTATTATTATTATTATTATTATTATTATTATTATTATTATTATTATTATTATCATTATTATCTTTATTATCTTTATTACATGTTAAACGATGTTACAGTTGAGAGGTCTGAACGTATTATTGCAAAGTTTTTTTTAAATAATTAATTAAATAATTATTATTATTATTATTATTATTATTATTATTATTATGTTTATTATTACTATTGCGCATCCCTTATTTTGGTATACAGCCGGCGACCGGCATCACAGCAGTGTGCAAACAGCGCATGATGAGCGGTACTCTAACAGTCATAGATTATGACAATGGCGCATAAATTCAAATGATTTCGCCCCTCGGTCTCTCTAAATACAACAGAAGCTGTTCCGGTATCACGAAGACGCCGCGGTTGGCGCGGATCAGCACCACTGACGAAAGTTGGTGCCATCACGATTCGTGCCAGGCACAAAGAGTGGATGCATGCAATGGAAGTATGCTTCGTCACCTCCCCCCTTAGAAATTGAAAGCTATGCCCTGGGTAGGCAAGGTAATTTTTGTCGTCTTTTTTGACGTCCGAGGTCTGATACTCAACGAATTCGTCGAGCATGGTACATGTACTCTGAGACACTCCGTAGCCTATGCAACTCCAGCACGAGTTGCCTGGGAAAAGCCCGGGCTGCTCGCGGAGAGAAGGGTTCTGCTCCACAATAAGCGCGTCCGCACGTCTCCAGATTCAAACAAACTGTACTTCTTTTAATGGAGGAGGGTGAATAATTTTACGTTCTATTGCTACGAGTAGAAATTGAGAAGGTCCCACTTTCCAACTCGAGCAGTGTGGCCCTCGACCCCAGCGGGAGGATGCTAGCCCGCTGAGACCCATACCCCCTAAATGCACCTCCCCGCTTAAGCTTCACTCTCTGATGGCCCAGATCTCCATAGAACAGTACTATGGGCCATCAGGAGAAGTGGCGAGTGCCACTCGGATCATTTGGTTGGGGTTACTCACGGGTTTCTCCAACATTCGACGTGTCTTGTACTAACACCTGCGAAGCCGCATCATTCGGACTAGCGTGATTTTCTAGTGCAGTAGGCGGAAATCTTTCTCTCCTGAGCCTTCCCAAGGCTCCTTTCTCCGTCATTACCTCCGTAGCCATAGCTGCGCCTAGCTTCGACCCAGAAGTCGTGAAACAGACAATACTGGCCAAGCTCAAGTGCCATCAGTTCTCACATCCGCCCTTGAGCCTTAACTCGAACTGAAGGACAGAGTGGCAAAATGGCTCTTGCCACAGCCGCAGGAGTTCTGAGAACGGGGAACCTTTCGGCTTGTAAAATAGTGAGGCAGTTAAACTAAGGCATCTCTGATTGATTAGTTTTGTGTGTAGAATTTAATTATACCAACAGTGTCGTTTGAACAGCCCTCATTCACTGCATCTGTTCGAGAGGCGAGTCCAAAGACAATCTTACATATATATCACACTCACTACTGCCCTAAACAAAATTCGAAACAAATCCACGGGTTACTTTGTTTTTGTTACTTGCAAAGTGCAGCTCTCTTTGGCGTTATAGTCGGCGTAAGCTTTTTGAAATAATAGACAGGCTTTTCAACTAACATTTAGTTCGCCAGGTACATATACGAATTAGGTGCTATCGTCGTGTTGCAATAAACACTTCTTTTTCGAATATTTAACTGCATTTATGATGTAATATCCACCGTTGATTCTAAAGATGCTGGATATTTTGCTTATGATATGGAAGCTATTAAAAATTGTTGGGCTAAGTGTGTTGAGTCTCGGGAACTATATTGAATAATAGGCCGTGCGTGGTCTTTTCTACATGAAGAGCTTGTATTCTATGATGAGAACATTTTGATTTGCCTAATGTGTATATGTGTGCGATAGAAAAGACTGATATATTTATTTATCGGTTGACGTGTATACCTAATTACACATGTTGAGATATCTAGGGTTTTCCTTACAGTCATTTTAGCAGGATTGTGGCAGCGATATGGTTTATCATCTATTCTCAATAAACATTGCTCAAAGAAAATTAAATCGACAACGGGGATCGAACCGGCGACACCCCGGTAGATAGTAACTATGAAAAGCGACTAGCCTTCCAGACCACGTCACCATGTATATATATATATATATATATATAAGGGTCAATCTTAGAACCCTTTATGTTTATCATTTTGATCAACTTCATTATTGAAGAGGTCGCGTAAGAAGGGTTCTGTACGCCCATCGTCTATGCTGTTGATACCACCTTACTTTTTTGTATTCAACCATCTGCAATACAGACTGACGCATAGAAGGCTATGCAAGTAGTAGAGTATGCAGTTCTTGTGTTTGAAAAATTCGGTCTGGTGATAAATGCAACCAAAGCTGGACTCATGTTGTTTCGCCCTGCCAAAAGAGCCACGCAGGTTCAAATGCTGAAGCTCAATGGAACGGAAGTGACACTTTCCTCTACTATCAAATGTCTGGGCTTAACTCTGCATGAGACGCCTAAATGGCATGATCACTTAGACGTTATTACGCCTAAATGCTATGCAGTAATTTCATCGATTCGGCGTCTACGAGAGCTAGGAGTGCCTGTCGAGGGTCTTCTTATGGTGAATAAAATGCTATTAGTGCCAATTCTTTGTTATGGTATTTCAATTTGGGGATTTCATAATAAATGTGTAACTCATAGGGCCGAAGTCATTCAGAATATCGCCCTCAGGGCAGTATTTACCTTGTGCCGCAGCGATTCGGTTCGCAAGTGTGTTCAAGTCTTTAAGCTTTTACCACTTGGGGATATTTACAGGGTATAAATTGTTATGCTTGCATTTAAGATGTATAGAAGAATTATTCCGGATGATGCTGCTTTTCCTATAAGAGTTACTGTTAGACGCACAACTCGACGTGCCACGGAATTTGTGAGACCAGTAGCTCTAAAGCAGTCCACTCGTCATGCTCTCGCATACACCCTTCCGACTATCTGAACCGAACTTCCCAAAGAAATTCGTGTGCTTACCTCAGTCAGATTATTTAATTGTGAGGTAAAAAAATGGGTAACGAGTAAAAACTCTAGTCAAAACTAGTTACCCACCATTAGGTTAAAGAAAGCGTGTCATGTATGTGAAAGGGAAACATTTCTAGCAACTTAAATTGCTAGTTTCGTATGGAGTGAGACATGTTAATGTATGAAATAGATAATGTTGGTGTTAAAACATATTTTAAATATTTTTATTTACGAGAACTTAAGCATTGTGGATTTGCGGTTCCGTGAATAAACCTCAAATTGAAATTGAAAATTGAATATATGTAAACACATACATACATATGCGCACACATACATATATATGCGTTTGTATTAATTGCGCAGGTGAGATTGCATGGGCTGAGTAGCTTGACACGGTCAGGGCCCGTGACACTATTGAGTGAAGCTGGACGCGTTGTTCTTGAAGCGAATCTTGGACTGCGAGATCTTCAAGCAAATAGTCGCTGGAGGTACCGGGCTAATCGGTTCATTAGAGTAAAGGGCAGGCTGAGCGCAAAAATAAGCAGCATCAGTTGCAAGATCCGAATTGTTGTAAGTACCCCGTATATACTACACCGACATATAAATACTGCTATATTTATATGTATAATAAATATTTTTTTTTAATATTCGAATTAAATTTTATTTGTGAACTATGTAAGAACAACATATAGACATTTACTACGTTAGGACAGATGCATACCGTATATAAAGATTGAAACGCTTTATTCAAGGTAGTAAGAAAAATATACATTTCGCATATATGCATGTATGTCATGTCATGTATAATATATATATATATATATATATATATATATAAGAAAAATAAAAAGAAATATATATGTATATATATATTTTTTTTATTTATAAACCAATGATTGATTTATAAATATACCTCATTGACATCGCATTTCGAGAGTTGAGACAACGGAATTGCTCTTTCACTACGCCGAAGGTGATATAGATCACATGGGGGGCACAAAGTTTGCATATACATTACGAGATCACATGTTGCCTCTCGCGCACACAGATCTTCAGGTGGAAGCCGTAGACGGCAAATTTGATGAGCAATGAGAATATCTCCCGTAGGTGTCCTATCCGCTCTCTCATGCTTCAGGCGTCTTTGAGCTTTCATGAGCTCTATTTGGATGGCCTTGATTTGACGGCCATTGTTTAGGCGGTTATTGCTACTAGCGACTCTCCCGAGGAGGCAGCGAGTGGCAAGGAGATTCTAGTGATTATTAGACGCTTACAAATTCACTTGATAAGGACATCGAGAATTTGTGCGTAGCATTAGCCAAGTGTAAAATTCGTGTTTCTTCCCCCCTCTCTCTCTCTCTCTCTCTATATATATATATATATATATATATATATATATAAACAGGGTCATTCGTATCAAAATGTACTATTTTCGAGGTTTGATAGAACTCGGCAAGAAAATAATTTTTCCCTATGGAGGGAGGACGCGGAATAGTCTCGTTTAGGAGAGAGAGTGAAATTTATAAAAGTAGTTATTCTGCCTTTTTTCTCCTACATAGTTGTGCAAAATCTACGTTTGCGGGAGAACCAGTCAACGCATAAAGTAACCAATCATATCGGCGCGTTCGGAGGAAAATTCTGCGCAACGGCGGAGACTTCACTAGCTTGCGTAGCGAAAAGCGAATAGCAGATTGGGGAAAGCCATAAAAAAAGTCGATATGTTGTTATGTCTTACGTTAACGCTTTTTCGTGAAAACCGTAAAATTTTTCCATTACAACCGAAAATGTGTGTCCAAAAGACCAGTCTCGAGCAATAGCAAATTTAATGCCCGCCATTTTTGTACCAAAGTGATGGTGCTGCGTTACGTAGTTGTCATGTAACTAAGCTTTTTCGATAGCCATATCGAAACCGAAGGCATGCATACTTGCATAAGGTGTACGACAAAGTTAGGTACATATTTTGAGGTTTGGTAGAACTCGGCAAGAGAATCATTTTTCCTGGTGGAAGGAGGGGGCGGAAACGTCTTGGCAAAATGTTACGGTTCTGAACGTGAAAACTTGCACGTAAAACATAACAACTATGACTGTCGAAAAAGCTTAATTACTTGACAACTACGTAACGCAGCACCATAACTTTGGTACGAAAATGGCATTAAATTTGCTAGTGCGCGAAAGTGCTCTTTTGAACGTACACATTTGGTCGCAATGGAAAATGCTTACGATTTTTTACGAAAAAGCGTCAACGTAACATATTGACATTTTATGACTTGCCTCAATCTGGCTCTTCGCTTTTCGCTACGCAAGCTAATGAGGTGCCTTTTGTTGTGCAGAATCTTCCTCCGAACACGCCGATATGATTAGTTCCTTCATGCGTTGACTGGTTCTCCCGCAAACGTAGATTTCGCGCAACTATGTAGGAGGAAAAAGGCAGAATAACTACCTTCATAAACTTCACTCTCTTTCCTAAACAAAACGTTTCAGCGCCCTCCCTTCCATAGGGAAAAATTAGTTTCTTGCCGAGACCTATCAAACCTCGAAAGAAGTACATTTTGATACGAATGACCCTGTATATATATATATATATATATATATATATATATATATAACTTACGTAATTAAACGCAGGCAAGAAACAATATGTTCTGCCTATAAGATGCCTATTGCTTAAGTATGCACGTACAGGACCGGCTCTCTTAGAAAAGTATACACTGGATTATAATGTTGGTATAATACAATTAGGTTTTGCTCATGCTAGCACTGCAGTTAGACTCTAAAAGTGTGAAGTATTTTACTTAGTATAAGCAATAGAAGTATATCTATAAGCAAAAGCTTTCAACTTGAAATCTGAAATCTGTTGATCGCACTTAATGGTCTTTGTTTGAAATATATGACGTGATTACGCTAAGTCGGAACATTTATAATGTTTTGTCGCATATTGATTAGGTTGATGGACTTCAAGCACGACTGGAGACCTTTGGGGTGACTGACGTCAGCGGACTTAAGGTTACGAAATTTTCAGGAGCTTCTGCAGCTTTTAATTGGCTCATTAAATGGTTCATCAACGAGGTAAGTTTGATTTATCGAGCTCGCACTTTATTGGAGCTCACCGCAGACGTTTTTTTTACTTCGCAATAAAATCTCTTAAATCTGCTTTGTCGCTTGATTTGTTATAGACAGCGTTTTCAAGCTTCAAATTATTATTTAACAATGTTATAGAGCGTCGAGAGCTAGTCGTACTAGGTATATTTAATTGAAAATATTGAACACTTGAACTCATATGTTAGTCAATAACTGAATTGTGATGATTGTGTCTTTACAATAGGCAAATTGTAATGCGTGTATGTCTGTATCTGGGCTGGCTTTACTAAGATGGCCCGCTAACGTTTAAAACGCTACCGGAAGTAGGCAAGGAACAATTGTTTACACAAAAATGACTAAATAAACACCTCGCTTTCCCCTCTGCTGACGTCCAATGTCGATTTTCTTTTTCCTACTGAACACGGTGACACAACCTCTCCAAATAGATGCCAGCACGAAATTGGCCTAAATTATCTCCATTGTGTGCTTCTTTGCCATACGTTTACTGGTTCATACAAAGGTAGCTTCTGCCGCTGGTTCTCTAGATTTTTTTTCTATGCAAAGTCACTTCAATTCCGAGTTCGACTCTAGATGCCATGTACTTGATGGCATCAATTAGGTGGTGAACGCAAACGGGACAAAATATATCGTCAGTTACATTTAGGCTACATAAGATGTAACATTACCATTAACCAGCCATTGTATCCCTATGGTCCAAGAAGCAATGTCATGACTATTATTAAGCCACCTCATTACCTTCAGAAACGACTCACCTAACGAAACTTCTTATTTTCGGTTGACTCTTAGGTCGTGAAACGGCAGCGCGGTAAAATTGTCGACCAAATTGAAAAAGCCGGACGAAATGCGCTCGAAAAGGCTCTGAAGCAAAGCTGATATTGGCAAACTAATTATTCCGGTCTGAGACTACCGTTGCGCCCTAACATCATCAATAGCAAAGTCACTAAAATGTAACGCTTTTTTGTCTAGTTTTACCAGGCAACTTTGTCGAAGGTAGTGTGAGGATATCGTGTATCAGCAATAAATGTACGTCACGTACTACTCGTTACCTTGTTTTCAATTGGATATTTGTCTTACCTTGAAATTGTTTGTTTGAAGCGACTACGCCGTCCCGCTTAAGGATGCGCACGTTTGTCACGTATGCAGCCTGGGATGCCCAAAAGCTAAGCAAGGGAACGTTGAGCGGCCGACTCAGTTAGCTACAGGGCAACTGCTTTCTGCAGGTGTGGTTAGGTTAGCACGCTTAGAACTGCAGAAGCGGGTCGCCAAAATCAAGACAATCCCGCATGAACCGCGGAACTTTGCCGCACTTCTAACAGAAGCGAGAATTCAATTCAATTCAATTCAGACGTGGTTTATTTACGGAACTGCATACATTCACATGCTTAAGTTCTCGTTATGAAAAGTGGTACAAGGGTTTGGGAATAAAAGGAAAAAAAGAAGAAGATAAAGCAGCAGATAATACCTATACCATATTATTGGCGATACTGACATACAAGGCAAAGGAGCCTATAACTGAGCTATAACTTCATAAACATTATAACTCGAAATGACAAGTGAAAACTAAGAAATTAGATCATCGCCCTCAGTAGATTCCCTTTCTCCGTCATGTATTCCTATTTAAAAGCCATATTTTGACGTCTCGGGTAAAGCAGGTCAGGGACTTCGAGTGACGGATTTCATGCCGAGAAGCTTCCGCTCTACACTCTCGGTGATTAAATTTGTGTGTGAAGAAAATCGCGGCAACGGGGAGGAAGACGAGCGAGCGGCTGGCAGGCGGCTGCGAAGACGGCGTCATCTCGTCGATGCAAGCCCGAAAGAACCTTTCAGTTGTGTATCTGGCCGAAAATGTGTATGTAAGGAGTGAATAGCGTTCCACGTTATCTCTCTACGCAATGTCGTGTTTGTGTCTTGAGGATTTACAACAGAGAATAACTGACACACGTATGATATTTATAACCGCTAAGCAACATAAAAACTAATTAAGCTGCTATTGCTCAAGGGGATAAATCTATTATGCTATGCTCCAATTAACAGTGGACTTGCTTTGGTGATCAAGCTGTCCATTCGGAAGAATTATTTTAGTAAAGTTTGTCAAAATGGCATTACAATACAATCGGATCGAAAATGAAATAGTCCGAGCTAATTCAAGTACAACCAAGCTTGGCACAGCAGAGCGGAAGATTCACAATCGTTATGATAGGACACACAAAGCGTTGTGTGAGGACTCTATAGATAAATGAGCGTTTCAAGCTCCAAATTTAACCTGTTATTGCGTACGATTGGTTTTCTTGATAAATCAATTAAGATCTATCTTATTTAGAAATAAATTTAAGAATAATCTTTTTTCTAGACAAGGACACCTTTGTTCCTACTGAGCAACGTTGGCCTTATGCTGCATTAAAACATAGAGTCGGGGTTTCCAGTGCGAGACGTGCCTAGATTCTATGCAATCTTCCTTAAGTTTTGCCGGCTTAAATAGTATGCACGTTCATTAAAACTACAAAAAAAATGTAAATTGAATGTAAAAAAATATATATATATTATACATATCAAAGTGCATGTGCACATATACATATGTACATAATGTCACGGCCAAGATCACCCTAAAGGTTCTGACGGCCTATTAAGATTTATCATGCCAGCAGCGATTCCAACTATCCTTACTCAGAGCTCGCAAAACGGTTACACCTGGTGGCACCTAGTCACAACGAAAAATACTGAATTTTAATAGCATACGTAGAGCCCGGACACTTTTCCCCAATAGGAACGGGCAAGGGTGGTTTGTATACGAGGACCCACAGGAGAGCAGCACTCTCGGCAGCTATCTTTTCTAGTAATCGTTTCACATACGACCCACGTGCGTGTAGTTTATGCCATTTTATAGTTACAACGCAGTATAGAAAAAGGTTGAATTTATCGAATCGTCGAACGGTAGTCGCAAATGGCTCTCGAAGAAACTTTGCAGTAGCAGCATGCGCGCGTGGTCGATAGGCGTGACACAAATCCTGGATTAAGCCAAGTTGTTTTTGTAGCAATAAAAAGATCGACGTACCCCGCCTGCCAACGTTGTTGTTACGACGGCCTGTGTAACGAAGTTGTTACAACGACGCGCGTCAACGAAAACTGCTTAGCGGCAGTCGAATATTGGCAGTCGACATCCAGTCTCGAAAGGGTCAGTTACATGTGAGAGCCAGCAAACACGCTCGCAGTTGCAGATTAGCTTCAAGTCAAGCGGCTCATAAGAACTAATTATTCAAAAATGAAGGTCTGGCTGGCGGCCGTTGCCGTGATACTGTACTCGGGGCTCGTCGGAATTGCTCTTGGTAAGTAAATCTGGAATTTGTTTGGAATGTTTAAATTCGTTCGCGAATGCTTGTATGTCTTCTCTGGCTTAGTCGTTAGCGCATGCTACTCAATTACAGTCCTACGTGATCTCAACGAGTAGAAAAACAAGTAGAAAAAAAACGTATGTGGTAGATATAAGGGTGTATATATGCCACAAGAGACATGTATATATATATATACCACAAAGATTGATTTTTATTAACTTATATTATGGATCTGTGTGTGATCAGCTACGGTCCCACATTTTATTAATTAAATCACATCCTTTTGCAATGCAAGCGCTTACTCAAATAAAAAGTTACTATTGGAGATAATAATAAAAATAATAATAGTCTTCCCATGAACGTATGCAAGAGTAAAGACAACTAGAAATAGAAGCAAATAACGTCACGTTTAGGCACGCGTAAATTCAGCAGACTTCCACACACAAACGCAGCGTTACTCTGCTGAATTTTAAGTGATACTCTCTGCGGCAGGTATTTAATAGTTCGACCGACCTCCTGTAGATCGATAGAACGCGTTGCCGACTTGCTGAATTAGTTTGTAGGTCATCGGGCCAGGTGTCTCAAATGCCAGCGGGTAAAATCCTGACGGAAGGTCTTGCTTGCATGCTTTTTATACTTGTAAGCCTCACCTAACATGAACGCATCGTACGTATATAAACGTCATTAAACGTACATTCACGTATTTAAATGTTCAAGTACGTTAAAACGAGATAATGCAGATAGATTGTCAAAACCATCATGTCAACAATCTTGATTTGACAACATAACGTCTTGACGAATGCCTGGTCCATGGTTATCAATGTATGAGCATCCGTTACACTTGTACATGTGGACAACGCAAATTTGTCTGAAAGTTGCCTGATTAGAGGGGTGTGCTCAACCGATTACGAGATCTGATATTAAGGCAAAATTGCCTGATATCGCGCAAGTGTAAACAAACCAGTGACAAAAAATAGTGTTTGACATAATTAAGTAGCCAAAATGTTTAGAAAATTCTAGTTCGGCAAATTTCCAACTCTAACATCATTTACCTAATTAAGCCGTACTCAGTTTTTGCAGTTTGTTCTTTATGTGCATGTTGTTTTGTTGATCTCTAGTGTAATCTAGGATTTTCTTCCAAAAATATGCGATGATTATTTAACACTACACAAATAGCAGACTCGTTTAGTAACTCAATTATAGCAGTATTTTTTTATGCGGATGCCGTTGTACTTTGTGCATGTTTTTCACATTCAACCGCAATACCTGTTGTACCAGCGGGGTATGACATTGATTCGGAAAAGCAGATCTTTCATATTCAACTTGATCATAAAAACTCAATCGCAGTTTGATGATCTGACATAGGTATTTGTTAACAAACATTGGCCCAGCTTAGTAATCTAAAAAGCTTTAACACAGGAAAATGAATGAAAACATCAGCTTAATGCAAACATTTTATGTGCATCCATTCGGTTACCGACCTTACCAATGTCTAATGTATTGTTGCGCAGCTCAACAGGGCAATGCCGACGAGTACGTCGACACGGTGCTCAGCAATGCCAAAAACGATCCTGAGATCCGTAGCAAGTACGAGCCACTGATCATACCGGATCTGTCAAAAGGAAAAGGCTCTCTTTCAGAGGTGGGTCAATGCTTTTACAATATTCTGCTTTCTACTTGCCTACAGCACCGGACAAACGTTAGGTGTTGTTTAAATGAGCAACGCGTTATTATTTAATCAACTTGGCTTCTGACACGTTTTGAGTTTGCGATACTGTTATCATTCTTCTTCTTCTTCTTCTTCTTCTTCTTATTATTATTATTATTATTATTATTATTATTATTATTATTATTATTATTATTATTTCATATCCTTTATTTTGATATACAGCCGGCGACCGGCGTCACGCCAGTGCCCGAACAGCACATGACGGGATAGATTATGACAATGGCGCATAAACTCAAAGTTTGCCCCGCGGTCTCTCTAAATACAACAAGGGCTGTTCCGGTATCACAAAGACGCCGCTTCATCACTACTGACGAGAATTGTTGCCATCACGATTCGAGCCAGGCACAAAGCGTGACAGCATGCAATGGAAACATGCGTCGTCACCTCCCCCCTAAAAAATTCAAAGCTATGCCCTGAGTAGGTAAGGTGATGTTCGTCGTCTTTTTTTTACGTCCGAGGTCTGATACTCAACAAATTCGTAAAGCATAGAATTTTTTCAAAAAATAAAATCAATCACTTTTATTTATATTATACGCAGTACATTTGCATTACAAAATTAGGTCAACTCCAGTAAACCACTGCCTAATCGTAACTGGCTGTACTATAAAAGTTGCCTCCAACTCGCGATACTTCAGACTTTTTCGCTGCTCCGCTAAATTGGCAACAGCGCCTGCTGATCTTGAGGCTCGATTCCTGTAAGATGGCGCCAGCGTGTCCCACACGGTTGCGTCACACACAAGGGCCTTTCCGGAGGACCAGAAAACCAGGGTCATCCCGTCTGGCCGTAGGGCTGAGTCCGTTGCCAGTCCGACTGGCTCTTTTCTGCAGGGCACGTTAGCGGAATGCAGCGCCTTTGAAATAACTTCGTTAAGCGCGGCGTGGCGCGAATGTCTTCTGCAGCTCCTAGGACAGCTGAGACCATGCTCTCCCCTCGGCGACACCGGTGTGTCGCAAAGGGAGCAAGCATAAGGCGCGCATACAGCCACCCCTAACCGCAGGCCAGAAACGATGCGGAGTGTTGTATTGTCCAGCATCGTCCCCAGCTGCGGCGAGGGAATGGCTTGTAGCCATTTGGCGCTTGATTTATTTAAGGCTGCTAGAAGGCGTGCTTTGCCAAGTGCATCGACCGTGTTGTCCAGGATTTTCTTTTGAATGGCTTTGACTACGAAGGCGTCCAGGGCAGACTGACGTGTGTCATCAAGCATCACGCGGTGGCGGGCGGCGAATTCCTCTTTTTTGGACTCCATGAGCCGTTCTAGGAATGGGTTGGCATAGAAAAACCCTTAACAATTACGTGTTCCGTAAGACACTCTGTGGGAAAGCCTGGGTTGTTCACGGAGGGAAGGGTTCTGCTCCACAATAAGCGCGTCCGCACTCTTCAGGTTCAAACAAACTGTACTGGCCAAGCTCAACAGTGATCAGCTCGCGCATCCGCCCTAAGGTCCGTACATGCCTCCCTGCGACGTTCGTCAGTCTTTCCGCTAAAAACATCTCAAAGAAAGACGCCTTAACTCAAGCTTCAAACTGAAGGACAGAGTGGAGAACTGGCTCTTGCCACAGCTGCAGGAGTTCTGAGAACAGAGAATACTTCGGCTTAGAAACTAGTGGGTTAGTTAAACTCAGGCATCCTGTGATTACTTTCGTGTAAAGAATTTAATTATACTCAGTGACGTTTGGTATCTTTTTATTTAAACAGCCCTCATTTATTGCATCTGTTCGAGAGCGAGTCAAAGGACTTATATAAACATATATATATATATATATATATATATATATATATATATATATACATATATATATATAGGAAAATAGTAGTGATGATTTATTAATCAATTACAATAACGTTTGCACACGCGGCAGTGCTCGCCTTAAATAAAAATGGTGGTAAAAAGGTGTCCACGTGAAGTTAAGGAATCAGTTGTCCGTGTCCTTGCTTGAATGGTAGCCCCCGCTCTTATGGATCCGGTGCGAGCGATATATCCTCAAGGTTCCTTGGCCAAAAGTTAAAACGGTGAGATCCATAAGAGTTCCTCTTCGTGACGGCCGAAGTCCCCAAGAGCGTCCTCTGCAGATTCGGAGTCCCATACACCACCTCATAGAGAGAGTGATGGATCCGAATCTGCGAGGTTTTTGCTGGGTAAGGGGAGCGCCGCTCTTAGGTAACTCGACGTCATATTGGCGATCTTGTCTTGCCGTGCTTTTGCCAGGTCCCGGTTCGGGCCGCAAACCTCGGTATCTAAAACCCAGACCTCGGTAGGTGTTGTTATTACGAGGTCGGGCTTTAGACCCGGTGCGCCCGGTCGACGGAATACTCGCTCACGAACCACCTCATGACCCCTTTCGCGGAGAAGACGCGCCACGCGATCACAGACGTCGTCATGTCTCTTTATGGTTTGTTTGTGTGTTATATCGCACATCTGAGTGACATGAGCCAACGTCTCAGGCGCATGACACCCGTGCCTACAACGTTTGTTGTAGCCCGGGCGTCCCCTGGCCAATCTGGCACGCGTTGGTAGTGCGTTGATCCTGAGCTTTAGTAGGTTTAAATACTCCTTACCAAATAGGTAGGGCATACCCTTAATCCAGTAATGTACAAAGGGCGTTTCGTGTGCTTTTTTAAAATGTGCCCCATCGAACGTGTTGTGTAGTTGTTGAGACCAGTAATCGGTCTCTTGTGTAGCGGTCTCAATGGAGGTTCCCAAGCGCTCGCAAAGAAGTCTTGTTTTCGCAAGATCTTTTTTAAAGTGCTCGGCGGTTAGCATCCATTGGACCCCAAGGTGCGTGGAGTGTTGTAGTGCTGTCAGGCGGGAGAGGCGGATTCTGGGAATGAATGTTTGGAGGCAGGGGATGTCCAGACCGCCGTGTGCTGTGTGCGTGTATAGGTAGGCGTTCGGCACCGAGTTTTCGAGCTTAAGCCATTTCGACTTAACAACCTTTCTGATCTCTTTATCTAGGTCACTAAGGAGTGCGTAAGATGGTCTGGGACCGGAGACCAGTTTATATAGGAGACGGGGAATGAGAAAGTCTTTCAAAAATATGAGTCTTTGGTGGGGTTTAAGGGGAGCTATCGTGAGTCTGTTAAGTAAGTTAAGGAGTATATCCTTGGTGGAGTCAACTCTGCCATTGCTGTCAAAGTCGACTCCAAGATATCTCCATCGATCGCTCATACCTTTAGCTGGCAATTGCCGATCTCCAACGTTAAATTCTGATACGGTATTGATAAAACCTTTACCTTCCTTCCTATTAAATAGGTGGGAGATAGTAAAGCTTTTATTAGTATTAATTTCAAGGCCTCGGGATTTTAAAAGTGGGTCCGCAATATTAAGGAGCCGTTGGAGAGTGGATTTCGTGGAGGCTAGGAGGATGAGATCATCCGCAAAGGCTAAGCCCATAAGGCGGAAGTCATCAGTAAGTTGGTACCCGATATTAGTTTTGTCTAATTTTGAAAGAATGTCGTCGAGAACTAGATTAAATAAGAGGGGGGACAGAGGATCTCCCTGCCTAACACCCCTAGTTGGCCGAAATGTGCGACATTCTTGTCCAAATTCTATGAGAGTTTTAGATGAGAGGTACAAGCGTTCGATATAGTTAATGAATACCTCCGGGTATCCGCGAGTCCGGAGTGACCACAGGACGGAGTCATGACTCACCATATATATATATATATATATATATATATATATATATATATATATATATATATATATATATATATAATATATATACTATATGATTATATATGTATACTAGAGAGATATAAATACATATAATATATATATATTATATATATTTATATAAATATAATATTTTAGTATATTTATAGTATTCTCTATTATCATATATCTTATATTATATATATATATATTACTTAGTACTGCCCCAAACAAATTCGGACAATCCCAGGCGACTTTGTTTTTGTACTTGCAAGCACAGCTCTCCTTGGCGTTCGTTATAGTCGGCCTAAGCTTTTTGAAATAGTAGACAGGCTTGCAATAAACCTTTAGTTGCTTGGTACATATATAAATTAGGTGCTACTGTCGTAATATAATAAACACTTCTTTTCTGACAATTAACTGCAATTATAATGTATTATCCGCCGTTTGGCCTAAATATGTGGATTATTTTGCTTATGATATGGAGGCTATTGAAAATTATTGGGCTAGGTGTGTTGAGTTTCGAAGACTATATTGAATAATAAACGGTACGTGAACTTTTTCTGGTTTTTGCTTGTATTCCATGATAAGAAGTTTTTGATATATATATATATATATATATATATATATATATATCTGAAGTGATTGACATATCTATTTATCGGTTGACATTTATACCTAAATACACATGTTGAGATATCTCGGGTTTCCCTAACAGTCATTTTAGCAGTATTGTGGCAGCGATATAGTTTATCATCCAATCTTAATAAAAATTACTTAAAACAAAATTAATCAACAACCGGGGATCGAACCGGCGACACCCCGGTTGATAGTAACTATGAGAGGCGCACTAACCTTCCAGACCACGTCACCATATATATATATATATATATAACATGTGTGTAAACGCATACATAAATATATGCGTTTGTATTAATTGCGCAGGTGAGACTGCATGGGCTGAGTAGTTTGACACGGTCAGGGCCCGTGACACTATTGAGTGAAGCTGACCGCGTTGTTCTTGAAGCGAATCTTGGACTGCAGAATCTTCGAGCAAGTACTCGCTGGATGTACCGAGCTCATCGGTTCATAAGAGTGAAGGGCACGCTAAGCGCAGAAATAAGCAGCATCAGTTGCAAGATCCGAATTGTTGTAAGTACCCCGTATATACTATACCGACATATAAATACAATATATATAAATATATATATTGGGTCTACAAAAATGTTTTTTCGGTTTTTTTTAGTGATTCTCTACGGGCAAAACCGAAAAAAACTTTTTTGTAGCTCTATATTATATATATATATATATATATATATATAACTAGTATAAACATTAAAACATTACTGTATAAAAGTAAAAAAAAAAAAAATAAATATATATATATATATATATATATATATTGCAATGATTTTTTAATCATTTACAATACATGTGCACACTCGGCAGTGCACGCCTTAATAAAAAATGGTTGTAAAAAGTTGTCACGTGGAGTTAAGAATCAGCTGTCCGTGACCTTGCTTGATGGCAGCCCCCGCTCTTATCGGCTCGTGCGAGCGGCATATCCTCAAGGTTCCTTGCAACGTTAAGACGGTAAGACCCATAAGATTCCTCTTCGTGACGCCGAGCCCCAAGGGCGTACTCGCAGATTCGGAGTCCCATACACCACTCATAGATATAGTGATGGATCCGAATCTGCTGGTTCTTGCGGGTCGGGGAGCGCCGCTCTTAGGAACTCGACGTCATATTTGGTGATCTTGTCCTGCCGCGGTTTTGCCAGGTTCCTGTTCGGGCCGCAAACCTCGGCATCTAAAACCCAGACCTCGGTAGGTGATTGTTATTACGAGGTCGGGCTTTAGACCCGGTGCGCCCGGTCGTGAAAATACTCGTACTCGCTCACGAACCACCTCATGACCCCTCTCGCGGAGAAGACGCGCCACGCAATCACAGACGTGCTCATGTCTCTTTATATTGGGTCTACAAAAAAAGTTTTTTCGTTTTTTTGTAATGATTCTCTACGAACAAAACCGAAAAATCTTTTTTGTAGCCCTATAGTTTGCTTGTGTGTTGTATCGCACATCTGAGCGATATGAGCCAACATCTCAGGCGCATGACACCCGTGCCTACAACGTTTGTTGTAGCCCGGGCGTCCCCTGGCCAATCTGGCACGCGTTGGTAGTGCGTTGATCCTGAGCTTTAGTAGATTTAAATACTCCTTACCAGATAGGTAGGGCCTACTCTTAATCTAGTATTGTACAAAGGGCGTTTCGTGTGCTTTTTTTAAAATGTGTCCCATGGAACGTGTTGTGTAGTTGTTGAGACCAGTAATCGGTCTCTTATGCAGCGGTCTCAATGGAGGTTCCCAAGCGCTTGCAAAGAATTCTTGTTTTTGCAAGATCTATTTTGAAGTGGTCGGTGGTTACCATCTATTGGACCCCAGGGTGCGTGGAGTGTTGTAGTGCTGTCAGACGGGAGAGGCGGAGTCTGGGGATAAATGTTTAGAGGCAGGGGATGTCCAGACCGCCGTGTGTTGTGTGCGTGTACAGGTAGGCGTTCGGCACCGAGTTTTCGAGCTTAAGCCATTTCGACTTAACAACCTTTCTGATCTCTTTATCTAGGTCGCTAAGGAGTGCGTGATGGTCTGGGACCGGAGACCAGTTTATATAGGATGCGGGAAATAAGAAAGTCTTTCAAAAATCTGAGTCTTTGGTGGGGTTTAAGGGGAGCTATCAAGAGTCTGTTGAGAAAATTAAGAAGTATATCCTTGGTGGAGTCAATTAATAAAACCTTAACCTTCCTTCCTATTAAATAGGTGGGTGATAGTAAAGCTTTTATTAGTATTAATTTCAAGGCCTCGGGATTTTAGAAGAGGGTCCGCAATATTAAGGAGCCGCTGAAGAGTAGGTTTTGTGGAGGCTAGCAGGATGAGATCATCCGCAAAGGCTAAGGCCATAAGACGGAAGTCATCAGTAAGTTGGTACCCGATATTAGTTTTGTCTAATTTTGAAAGAATATCGTCGAGAACTAGATTAAATAAAAGGGGGGACAGAGGATCTCCTTGCCTAACATCCCTAGTTGGCCGAAATGTGCGTCATTCTTGTCCAAATTCTATGAGAGTTTTAGATGAGAGATACAAGCGTTCGATCTAATTAATGAATACCTCCGGGTATCTGCGAGTTCGGAGTGACCACAGGACGGAGTCATGGCTCACCGTGTCGAACGCCTTAGGTCGATTGAGGCGAGTCTGAGCTCACGTCCTGCAGACTTGGCATCGTTCAGGATGCCATCCAGAACCGCAAGATTCTCGAAGGTACCATTATAGCTTAATAGAGTTTTGGAGGCGTCTAGAGAGAATTTTGTTAAGCGTTCGTTGTAAGTATGAGCTAATAGATAAAGGTCGCGGATCGCTTGGTGATGTGGCATTGTTCAGTTTCATGGGCTGTGGCAATATCGTTAATTAATAGTATGTTAAAAAGACAACAGACTACTTCTAACGAGAGTTTTCGGAGGAACGAAAGACAAATCCGGTCCAAGCCTAGTGCTTTAGAAAGTCCGCAGAGAGCTACGTTTGCTTTAGGGAGATAGGGAGGGAAACCTCGAAGAGATCAGAGTTGGGAGTGTATACTGAGGTAAAGAAGTAGTTCAGGATGAGGTTGTGTTATCGTGTTGGCCCAGTGTTCTACAACTTCGGTGGCTTGCATGTTGTGTATGGTGTGTTTGCCGTCCAGCACCTCATGAGCGCATTTGGATCGGTTTTGGCTAAAAAGTTTTTGAGTGGTTGCGTAGTCTTGACGTCGTTGTTGCCTTTTGGATACTCGCGCTTCAGTGGAAGGTGTTTCTCTAAATTCACGACGTCGGACAGTGTGTGTAAAATGTTTGTTCAGATAGTCGTTTAAGGCGATAGTGTGGTCCTCACCTGAGCAAATTATATTTGACAGATGAGTAACGTCTGTTTAAATGATGTTGCGTTTGGGAAATGTGCTTGTAAGGGCTTGTATTTTGGATACAATAATATCTTTTTTGGAGAGATTATGGGGGCCATCCGATTCAGAGTATTGAGGCCGACTAGGCCCAGGAAGCTCAGATCCGTCAGGGTTGGAATCCAGGTGAGACCTCTTTTTATGGAGGTCCTCTACCAGATCCTTTTTTTTGTTCTGGGAGGTTTCGGGAATGCATGATGCACATGCGCCACTAGCAGCCTGCGTGACTAGTGTGAGACTCGCAAACCCACTAAACCCGGATTCCTCCCCACCCCCCCAGGCTCGGTATTACTTTGGCATTACATCGAAGCCGTGGGAGAGGCGTCTCTGCCGTTCTTCAGCTTCTGCTCCTTCAATCAGCTCTATCCCTGACTATCATCCCGCATGTCTACCTGCGGTTGGATAGGGGGATGCCATTTTGTAATCCGTCCTGTGAGGGTGCGTCGAGACCATGAGGGCCCGGCTGATCAGATCCTTATCCTACCAGATCCTCATGCGCCTGAGAATTACGTTAGCTCTTTTTTGTTTTATCTTAATAGTTACAGTTTTATTTGCTTATATGCAAGAGACAACAATTGTCTCCTTATAAACGTGTACACCGGATAAATGAAGTGAAAACGTCACATATCCTCCAGATTCGGGCGTGTCCAGTCTAGTAGAGTTCCACGCACAGAGGCGGCGTTACCCCGCTGAATGTCCAGCGATAGTCTCTAGTGCAGGTACTCGACAGCTCTAGAGTCCCCTGTCGAACGATTGAGCGCCTTGCAGACACGTTGAATAAGTTTATGCGTCTTCGGCCCAGGTCCCCCTAATGTCTCGAATGCCAGTGGACGAAAGTCGTGGGGTTAAATGATACTGGCATACTTTCTGCACTTATTCGCTTCCGCCAACATTACGTTAGCTTCTAATCGCCCCAAGTGTGCGTGAGCTAAATCTAGTAGCTAAAAGGATGTCAATTTCTCTAGGGGTTTTAGTTATTATTATTTAATGTAAAATCTGCTTCTAATGTTGCTTCACGGTCTTGTAGGTTCCATCTGGCCTTCTTAGAGGGGGGGGGGCTAAAATGTTTTCATTATATTCGTCCGGATGGGCATGACGACGGTGTAATTAAGACCTGATTTAGAATTAAAAGCCTTTAAGCAAGTACCAGATGGACATCTATAATTTGGCTGGGAGACGCGTGAAGTACTAGGGCGTTAAAACTATTATTAGAAGCAGCAGTGTTATTTTGTGTGGAATTTAAGATCGAATCTTTAGTTTGTGATCGATTAGGAATTGGGGAGGTGGCACGAACTTCTCGTTGATTGTGAGTAAATCTAATGTGTCTCGCAAGGCTCGCGCCAGATTTGCATACTCGCCCGCAAGTCTGGCAGCTGAGTCTTCCGGCGGTGTTGTTGCCGTCACGTGATGCCGTCGTTGTCTTGGTCGATAGCGGTGGTAAGATTTCTTTAAAAGTTTCGTAGGTGAACGATGGCGCGATTTTACGCAGATGTTGTTGTTAAAATCGCTAAAATGAAGCGGTTTTTAGACCATCATTATGATTATCTCTACCCAGGGAGCACTATGTCGAAAGTAGAAGTTAAAAATTGCACATTAATATGTACAATAGTAGTTTCGGTCTAAGATATATATTTGTGGTAGTTTGATGGAAGACTAGCATCAGACAGATTAATTGCTGTCTTTTCGATTCAGTGGAATTGAAGCTTCTATCACAAGCATATAGTAGGTATGTAGGTAGTCAATTAAAATATATAGTGGTTTAAAAACTACGCGGAGTTCGATTTTAAAGCTACAGGAACAAAGTGTATCGATACATCACTATATATATATATATATATATATATATATATATATACGCATGCACTATCTGGATTTTGTAGCCAGTACATACACTATGCCTATATGGGAGTTAAGGTTAGTAATATAATTAGGGCCGCTATATTTCATTAAAACAACTATTATATATAGGTGGACTCACCTTACCTAAATCTGGTGGTCACGATGGCCTGTGACAAAACTCCCGTTAACGAGCCAGATATAACTTGCGATCTAGGCAATTTAAGCGGGAGCTCGCACCAGTGCGATCGTCCGGCTCAACAGCTGAGTAGAGAATATATATATATATATATCATTGTTGATCTCCGTGACGTTGTTGACGTTCTCTTCCACCCCCTCCCTTGCCCCCTCTGTATAGCTGCCTTGTTGTGTCTCTACAAGATTCGAGCAGACAGTATAGCCAGTGAAGGCGGGCGACAAATTAGAGAAGGGGGAAGAGAGGCCGAATTTAAAAGGCAAAAAAGGAAGCAGATAGCGTCGTTTAGAGCACATGTTGCGATGTGCATTCTTGTGTTGACTTCCGACGAGATCAGAGGCGGCGAAAAAATCGTCGTCACGTGAACGACGTGAGACGTCGTACGTCGTGGCAGTATAGCCGCTTGGGCGGCGGTTGGCCTCAGTGAGCCGATGTTGAAGTTTCTTTATTGTTTTAATAAACCTTACTTGTCGTTAAAAGCCATTCAGTTGTACTTTGTGGGATTCCCTACTACGTAGGCAAGATATGGCTGCTCCAGGATATGCTATGGAGATCAAATCGCATGTGCTTACCGGGTTGCGTGCGGAGTATAGATTTTTGCATCAAGATGTGGTGCGCCAGCAAATGACGACATTTCTACGCTGATCCACGACACTCAAGACGCGATAGATCTGTCGGAACGTTGGCGCTAAGCCAGCGGCGGTTTGACCGAAAGCAGTTAGTTCTATGCCAAATCGGCCGAGATGAGGTCGATGCCGAAATGCTGGTCATTGAGCTGAGAACTGCTTAAAGCCAAGTTGCACCAACCACGTTACTGGGACCAAGCAGGTGGCAGCGACTACGCTGGCAGCAGGAGCAATTGCGCACGGCTCCCTACATACTTTAAATGTGGGAACGCAAAACACATTAGTCATGATTGTAGGGTGCACAGCGTACGATAGGTGATTTATAGGACGGCCAGCAGCGCCGCTGGATTCCGCGTAGCTGATGAAATCAAGGTCAAGCTCGTGGTAGAGGGCATGCCAATGAATGGCGAGCCAAGGTAGACACTCACTATAATAACGTGTGTGTCTTGTAAAGCGACACAGCAGATAGTCTAAAGATACAACCGACACTCCAACAAATGTCACGCAACTTACCGCGGTATAGGCGCTGAAGCGGCTCAGGTATCACCTGCACGGGAAGAAGTTCACTGTGGTGAGCGACTGCCAGCGCACTCAAGACAGTATTGGCGACGGCTTTTGCAAAACGGATGGCAAGTTGGATTGACGACACAGCCGAGTTTGACTTCGAAGTGAGGCACCGCGCGGCTGCATCGACGGCGCACGTTTATGCTCAACCGAGAGGGCCGTTTAATGACGCCAGCTCTGAGGATGAAGTTGATGGCCAGAAGAGGGATCGGTGGACTTCGACAACGATCTGAGCGAATTATCGGCATTTTAAGAAAGGGAAAGGCCCAACGACCAAGCAAGGAGAAGACTGATGCAAGGGTACGCACTGGCGAGCGACGAGTATGCTGTAGCGAGTTGTTGATGACGAGGGAGCCGGGCGGTGGCACCATATGTTTGTTGTTCCGCGTGACGTCCGTAAATATGTGTTTGTCATGGCGCGTAACGAAGCAGGCCATTAAGTGTTGAAAAATACTTATCAGATCATAAGACAAAGGTACTAATCGCTCGAATGAAGATTTACGTTGATCCGCAGGTTCGTTCGTGTATTAAGTGTGTGCTCGTCAAGGGACAACGTAAAAAGAAACGAGGTATGCTAAATTCGATACCAACTGTACGTCTTCCATTTCTTCGATTACGCGTCGACCACATTGGCCCATTTCCCAAATATCGAGGCAAAGAGCACGTTTTGGTCATGTTTGACGGATTTTCGAAGTTGGTGCTTCTTGAGCCCGTTAAGCCGAGGGTATCGCACTACGTTATCACTTTGGAGTGCCGACAACTGTTGTTTCTGACAACAGATACAGCGATTACATCTATGAAGTTCTATGACCTGATGAAACGTCATACAGATCGAGAGATTGTTAATTCAAAGCAACGTCTGCAGGGAACTGACAATGGTAACAATTGAATGAAGGTGACTAGGCTGCTACGAACACAGTGCAAAGTGGTCGATGGACAAAACTGACCGAAGAAGCCTGCAATAGTTGACAATTATACCAACCAAACGCCGTCGAAAAGTACGGGAAGGTCGTCGTTCGAAGTTGTAGATGGATATATCCTCATTATAATCAAGTTTTGACCTCTGTCGATAAGTAGCAGGCGAGCCCCTAGACGCCGCCAGCAAATGTTTAAAGCACAAGTTGAACTCTTTCAGCATGTATTACAGCAAGACAAAGATAGGTTATCGCCGTTACTCGGATGCACAAGTTGTGGTCGTTGGATGTCTACCGCAGCATACGGGCCAATCGACGACGTTTCAACTCAAGTATCAAGCCAAACGACATCTACCGTGTAACAGATATGCTGACAGAACGGATCGGGAACGGTTATACGACGACTGCTTATTATTCTCAAACCACTATCGTATACTCAAGCGAGCAGCGAGAACAACAATTGAGATGCATCGAGTGCGGAGGGCGATACGGTCCTCGCCACGGATTTAGACGCAAGTGGAGACCAGTATTTTTACGCCGAATAAGCTTTGAATGACCAAAAACCGGCGGGTGGTGCGAATCACAACTCAGATGGTGGGGACGTCGAGAGGTCAACACAGCACTAGTCAAGTGCTGCCGATGGCTCTGCTAGATACGCCGGCGAAGAGCAAGATGAGAACGTAGCAGGCCGTGGAGGCGAGACACTGTCGGCAATTTTTTAAGAGGGGAGATATGCGTTACGCGATGGGCCGATCAGAGCCGGACTTACCACAATATTACCAACGTTTCCGGCTAAAACTCCGGGCCTTCAATGTTCTGAAGACCGCAGATTCCCTTAAGATTCCTCACTCCAGGCGTAACTTTACGATGTCCGCGATTAGATCCCGAACCTTGGCTCCGGGCTCCCCTCCGAAATTCTGTTCATTGTCGTTGCCAATCGGAAAGCATAGCTTCGCGCTCTGCCTCTTTCGAGCGCTGTGGTATCTTCCTCTATCTACAGTGTGTGCCATTCGTTGACTACGAGATCTCACGGAGGAGTACTGGCCAGAACTAGGGCAGCAGCTATACTTACCGTACGGTATGTCTGGATGACCTTTAGCGCCGTCATTTTCTAGGTTTCCCTTAGCAGGCTTTTAGTTCTCGCTGTGGCTGTCGCCGAGATAAACCAGGCTAAAAAACCGAAGAGGGCTATCGATCCGGCCACTGACATCACAAGTTCTCTTCGATCCGCTCGCTTGGATCCGTGGGCGTTTGGTCAGATCTTCTCAATGTCGTTTGCTGCTTTCAAGGCGCTAACGTCTCCATTCCTCTTGGGAGGTCTTGGATACGCAGCAAGTCGTCATAAGCGATGTTCCACAGTGGTGGTCCCAGAATAGAACCCTGTGGTATACCAGCCATTGCTGTCTCGGAGCTCGAAATTTTGCGCTCTTGCATGTTGTTTCAGATTACACTATCAAGTACGAGGGTGCTTGCTTCCTCCTCAGGGTTTCTATGATGACCGTTCATCAAAGCCCTTGGCAACCATCCTTCTCTCGAAGCCCTTGGCAAACGTGCTAGAAAGACATATTGGCTTGTAGTCGCCTTTACCCTTCGGGATCAGTACTACCTCCGCAGCCTTCCATGATGACTGGAGTTCCCACTCCGAGAAATCGCAGTAACCATGCCAGCGACAACCGCAAGGAATTAATTGAAAAGCACCCTGACGGCCTCCGCCGGGATGCCATCTGGTTTTGGGGACTTACCAGTCCTAATGCGGTCGGTCGCCTGAAGAACTTCCTGCATTAAGACCGAAGGTACATCGTCTTCTGTCGGATCGTATCCTTCTGGCATTTGGAAGTTTTCTCTTAAGAAGTCTTCGTGGTGGGGGAAAAGCCTTTAGAGCGTTCCTTCGTTGTCGTTCCGGTCTTGGTCGTTCAGCCTTGGTGTCTTCTTCATTCGCACCATCTTGTACGGTCGGCCTCAGGGATTGTCGTCGATCTCCGCCAGGCAGTCTTTCAATAGTCTTTTTTAATATCAGCCATTGTTTTTTTTAAGCAGTGTACGATGGAGACCCTCTGACCCTCGTACCACCTTCTTGGATCGCCTCTTCAAGCAATCTTAAAGCATGTGCGTCCCGGGGCGGAATTCCCACGGTCAGTGTATTCTTGATAATCGAGAATTTAGGCAGCGAGCTCACAAAAAAACGGTCGAGAGCCGAACGCAGAGGCGATAAGAGATCTGAGACGAGGCTTCATGCGCCAATGACAACCAAACAACCAAACGAGTATTAGATTAAAAATGATTGGCCGCTTAAAAGTTCACTTGATGAGAACATCGATAATTTGTGAGTGGCATTAGCCATGTTTGGGATTCGGGTTTCACTCATGTATATATATATATATATATATATATAGATTCAAAATAAATTCAAAACACCATCTTACTAATCTTATGCTAGCACTACAGTTAGACGGTCGAGCCTGGTGGCGTGGTGTATTAAGTCTGCGCCACGCAACCGGAGGAGACACATAGGTGCGCGGGTTCGAGCCCCACCGTTGCACATTTGTATTTATGGGGGTCTGTCTATGAAGCAATGTGAAAAACAGTTCCGTCTTTTTCCAATCTTGGCTGAGGGTCAGCCCGAAAACTTTACTTAAGTTAGACTCTAGAAGTGTCAAGTGTTTTACTTAGTATAGAAAAGCGAAATATAGCTATAAGCAAAGGCTTCCAACTGGTAATTCCAACTGGTGTTTTGTTGCATATTGGTAAGGTTGCTGGACTTCAGGCACGACTGGAGACCTTTCGGATGACTGATGTCAGCGGACTGAGGGTTACGCATTTTACTGGAGCTACTGTAGCTTTTAATTGGCTCATAAAATGGTTCATCAACGAGGTAAGTTTAATTTATCGAGCTCTTACTTTATTTGAGCTCACCTCACAAAAATACTTTGCAATAAAATCTCTTAAATCGGCTTGTCGCTTGATTTTTCATAGACAGCAATAATAATAATAATAATAATAATAATAATAATAATAATAATAATAATAATAATAATAATAATAATAATAATAAAGCAATTCAGCTTCTAAATTACTTAACATTGTTATAGAGTAACATTGTTAAGTATTTTAGTTAGTCATATATCTAGTATGACTATCCAACGCTGGTCATACTAGATATATTCAATTCAGAATACTAAATACTTGAATACATAGGTTTATCAATTCGTGAATTGTGAAGATAGTGTGTTTGCAATGCTCAAATTGTAATTCGTATATGTCTGTAACCGGGCCGGTTTTACTAAAAATGGCCCGCTGCCGTTTAAAACACCGCCAGAAGTACGCAAGGAACAATTGTTTACACAAAAGATACTAAATAAAACGCCTCCTGTTTCTGTCTGCTAACGTCCACTGGCGTTCTCCAAATAGATGTGAACACAGCATTGGTCCAAATTACCTCCATTGTGTGCTTCTTTGCCATACGTTTACTGGTTCATACGAAGGTATAGCTTCTGCCGCTGGTTCTCTAGACTTTCTTATGCCATGTCCCTTCAAATCCAGGTTCGACTCTAGATGCTATGTACTTGATGGCACCAATAAGGTGTTGAACACAAACGCGACAAAATGTATCGTGAGCTATACTTAGGCGATATGATGTAACATTACATCTAGCCATAGTATCCGTATGGCCCAAAAAAAAAACAATGTCATGTCTATTATTAGGCCACCTCATTACCTTCAGAAACAACTCACCTTACTCACATAACTTTTTATTTTCGGTTGACTCCTAGGTCGTGAGACGGCAGCTCGGTAAAATTGTTGACCAAGTTGAAAAGGCCGGCCAAAATGCAATCGGAAAGGCTCTAAGCAGTGCTGATATCAGCAAACTGATTGTTCCGGTCTGAGACTATCGTTGCACCGTAACGTCACCAATAGCAAAGTCACTAAAATGTAAGGCCTTTTGTCTATTTGTACCAGGCAGCGTTGTCGAGACGGTAGTATGATGATATCGTGTATCAGCAATAAATGTACGTCACGTACAACTCGTACCTTGTTTTCAATTGGATATTTGTCTTACCTTGAAATTGTTTGTTTAAGCGACTACGCCGTGCCGCTCAAATATGCGCTCGTTTGTCGCGTGTTGGCGGCTGTGATGCCCATGAACGCAAGGCGATGTTGAGCGGCCAATTCAGTTAGCTACAGGGAAACTGCTTTCTGCAGGTGTGGTTAGCACACTTGGAATTGCAGGAGCGGGTCCCGCATGAACCGCGGAATATATATATATATATATATATATATTTATATATACGGCGTAGTTATAAATGTAACAGTGTAACTTAAGGGGGCCGCAGAACTCGTCAAAAAAACTTCTGGTTGGAATGTGAATAGGAAACTGTCTTGTCTAGGAGTGACGCTAAACTTACGGATATTTGTTATATTGATGAAAGTTAACAGTACTACTCGCCTTTAGCCTTCGTAGCCACCGAATAAACTTTTGCGCCTTGCAAATTGTAAGGTCAATCCAGGACTCTCTTTCTTTAAGGAGCAGTACGTAGCCTTATTATTCAAGATCACCATATCCTCGCTGGCCAACCACTTCATAGTAGCTTGTCCCCTGTTATTGGTTCCCCTCGAGCCAACTATGGTGATGCAGCATTGAAGTCATGATAAAGTAACTAGCGGCTCCATGCTGACCCGCGCCGACATTGTAACGTCCTCACGTAGCTCCTGCGGGCCCGCTAGTAGACCCATTAAGGCTACTATAACAGTAGAAAATGCAAATCAGACCCTTAAATTTAATCTGCGGTAGATTCTGCGCCCGTTTATGATCCATTCCCTGTAGACGGGACACATGAAAGGTTTGTTCCATATCCCTTTACTTCGCATGCACAGCAAGGCCCTTTGTTCTCGCAGTTCTTGGCACCCAGATATTGACTTGTGGATTCGTGCACTCCCAACCGCGGCGGCCAACACACTGACACTATGGCAGGTGGACCACTCCAATACGAGTTGGCCAGCGACGATTGAAGTGGTAGTCTTCCCCTCCTTTCCTACCGCCTCTTTTTCTTCGTGTCATCGCCGTTCTGGCCGTCGAAACCTTGCGTTCATTCTTGCAATTCAATCCCCAATTATCAGGCATTTAAGCCGTTTACGTTATTCGCTTCTCCAATTTTTTGCCCGGCGGCTCCCAAGGGGATGACATAGCTCTCCCTTGCTACCTCTTAAGTTCGTATATCCATATATATATATGGATATACGAACTTAAGAGGTCCACCAACTATATCCACCACCTATAGCCTATCTCAGTTAAAATCGCGAGTGAAATACGGGTCGGTGACTAGGAGATAAGTTTTGCGTTCAAATCATTTGTCGCGATGCCCACTTGCTGAACCGCCTCACAGGCCTCACTGGGTGCGATCCTCTGCACTGTCCGTCGGACTGCGCGCGGAGATAACTCACCCAACCGAGCAAGATGGCTTAGTGGCAAAGCCTTTGCCTTGCATTCGGGAGGACCATGTTCGAGACCCAGACCGGCCACTCTTAAATTGGTTTGCATGGTTTCCAATTTAGACAATGTAAATGCCGGAGTGGATTAAAATTAGTCATGACATGAAAAAAACGTACACGGGCAATTGCCTTACGGAAAAAAAATCTAAAAAAAAAACATCGAGAGAGAGATGGGACAAATACTTAGCGGTGTCCCTTCCGAAGCTTCTTGACGATTGCACCACACATGCAGCCTTCCGGGAATAACAAAATGCACAGAACAAATCGTTCCCTTTTTGTGGAAAATGCGCTCCTGATCACCAAGTCTATCTGTTTCACAGAGAGAAACGGTCAAAGGTCAAAATATTCCAGGACCGATCTCACATGCGTTTGCATCTTTTACCTGCTACGCGAAACTCTGCATGTCTGGGCACCTGCCGCTCGAACCCCAGCTACTTATCTGTCATCTAATCGCAATACCTCCATATGCGAGTTGCTCGGCTACGGAAAATCAGCTGCGCGGTGCAGCGTAGTGCTGGTGTTGTTTGTGATGGAGTGTTGTGGTCTGCGAAGAGGAGGATCGTCATCGTCTCAGCAATCGTCATCACTTCGGCTGGCGCAGGCAGGTGCGCTGAGCTGACAGCGTCACTGTTAAGTGTCACCATCAGAGTCGTCTTTTCGGCTTTGCCGTCGTTGGTAGTGTCGCCCTTGACGCTATTGTTAAGAGCATCTAGTCAGTCTTGTGCCGACAGTAAAATCTTATATATTGTCATTGTCGTATTCAAGAAAACGGGGCCACAACTAAGCAGTATAGTTGCACGCACTAACAAATAACCCCCATAAAACCAACTTCCCGAGTTCACAGCTTGCAAGGGTTTTCTTAAGTTCACTTTTATTCAAACATGGTACGCTTCTCGCAGGTTAGCAAGATGTTTTAAGGGCGTAGACCTACGCGCAATGAACGGAACCAGAATCAGGGCGTTCAGTTGGACAAAGATTAGAGCGTTTATCTGCACTAGGGACAGGGCGACTAGACAGAAGTTGCGGGGCGTGCTGTACTAAAACTAAAGGAGGTAGAGAAGGAAGATTCGTTTTTGTGTTAATTGGCCAAAATAATAAAGCCGATCGAGGAGATAAACAATGTCATCTAAAACGCCAAAACATGCAAATCGTAGTGAAGGATGCAATGGAACGACTAAAGTTTCTAGCAACAAACAGGACACCGAGACTGAACCTACGGGGCAACAAAATGCTCTGGACCAGGTTTAAAAACTTTCCGGACTGAAAAGGAAATCCTGGGAGCGTGAGGGGGAGTTCTCATAAGAGCTAAAGGAGGGCGAATGGGGATGGTATTACAAATTGATAAAGTAGAAAAAATATTTCTCTTTACGAACGCCTCTGGGGAACTAATATGCTCGATCCCCCACAACCTTCATTTGACAGGACGCTGTATGAAGTGAAAGCGACCGAGGACAGTCTCCCTGAGGCAACCTTGCTGGAGGTACTTGCTGCAGGGAAAAATTGAAAACCGCTAGGGACTCTGATGGCATTGCGGCTCTGACCACAAACAAAATCTTTAAGGCGTTTCCAAATCCACGAATACCCCACAACGGCTGTCTCCCCCTGCCGCACCACTTATCCAAATGGCTTTTTCATTAGCATTTGCCAAATTGTCATAGAAATAAGATCGAATCGGGAATCAAATAGTCCCAGCTAATTTAAATACGTCCGAGTTTAGCTTCGCACTATGATTGTTATAGAGAACCGCAAAACGATCAGCATATAGGGCTGCCGGCACATGCATCCAGTATGCGTTCGTCCGTCATCTGGTATCGAACAAGACTACGTTTAAAATAATATTCGAATATAAACTAAGACAAACAATGGCCCATCTAAAAACTACGTCTAACAAATTTCAGCAAAAGTCGCATATTGTTCCCACTGGGCGTGCCAGACGGATCTCTGAGATTATAAAGTTTCCTCCTTTTCCGAAAACGACAGTTTCTACACAGCAGAGCGGAAGCTTGACAATATAATGTGCTATTTGAGGACTTCAAAGAAAAGTGAGTGTTCCTAGTTCTACTTTTGATGTGTCAATTCGCACTACTAGTAGGATTGTTTACGCGGTACTCAGTTTTAGACCATACAAGTCAAACACACAAGAACCGTTAACTTGCCCAGGATGCAGCAGATATCCCTATTATGAAGCAGAGAAAGTTTCCATCCTACGTCTGCTTCTTGTATAACTTCAAATGCTCCTCGCATACTTATAGATAAAAAATTCTAGATTACACAACAGGTCAGCAAAACAACAGAACGAATGAAAAAAGCTACAGTACGGTTTAATTAGGCATATAATGTGATGGTTAAAGCTGCCTAAAATGTGCTGTTCTCGAATTTTCTAAACATTTTAGTTACTTGTATAATATATATATATATATATATATATATATATATATATATATATATATATATATATGGCGCGTATATACAGGTCGTGGTGAATTCTGTTACTTGTGAATTAAATTCAAGGATTTACCACAGGGTGCGTTTCTATAGCAGACAACCACCACCTCAGCTTTAGTCAGGAGTCCCTATAAGTCGCAATGCGGCTATATGGCTACTAGTATTACTACCTAGTAATACTAGTAACCATATATATATATATATATATATATATATATATATAATTCATCAGCTAGGCAGCTATGGTGTTTTCTAAATCTCGCTTGAATTATCTCAGGCAAGTACAATATCTTGCTGGGCAGCGAACTCCAAATCTCGGGCAACCGGCACTTCGGGCTTTACGAGCTGAAATTTTTATGAGTATCGGCAACTTCCAATATCGTAGCTCTTCTCCTCCCCCTTACCTTACTTTGGGTCAAAGGGATTGCAATGTCCGTCCGGATAAGGCCGTGGGCTGTTTTGAGAGCGAGTGTAGCTGCACGCAGGACATAGACCTTCGCAACTGGCAGAAGCCCGTTGGCGATAAACAAGTCTCCTACAAAACCACTCCGGCGTCTAGAGAATATTGCCCATAATGCGTCATTTTGTATGACCTTCGCTCTAGGGAGAATGCTATGACCCCCACCTCGCCACGGAGGAACTTCGTAGCAAAGGATGAGAATAAACAGTGAATTGTAAGCAATCAACAGGTCTTCAATGGGGACCCCGAGCTGTTTCATGCGTTGTAAAGCTGAAAGTACTGCATAGCATTTAGGAGTTTTATAGTCCAAGTCTGGCTGCCACGATAGCTTATCATGAAGAGTCGCCCCCAGACACTCAACTAGACAAGTGTGATTCACCACATGTTGGAAGAACATTGGCACGCTAATTAGACTCCCGGTCTTAAGAAACAATCTGAAATTAATTTTGCTAGTGTTAACGACTAAGTGAGACTCATTATGAGCGTGGTCCACCAGGGTAATAGTACTACTTACTCCGCCTCTAATGTCATGTGAATCGACTCGAAAAAAAATAATTGTAAGTTATCGCAGCATAAGCTAACGCTTTGCCTAACTTGTCGCGACTAATCTTCCAAAGTATAAAATTCAACAGAATTATAAACATAAAAAGACCAAGAACAGAGCCTTGCGGTGTCCTTATGTTAGCATTATACCAGCACGATTCCCCCGTACTGATCCCGACGGTCTGTGTTCTACCCGTAAGGTAGGAGGTAAACTATTAGACCGTGGAGGACGCGCTGCCAAGGTGTGCCAACATTTGTGTAAAAACATTATGATCAAGGCAATTAAAAGCAGCCGCCACATCAGAGCCACCCAAGCAGATCTTATTAGCCTCTACGAAGTCAGCAACATACTGCCACAAGCGCAACATCCGTGGACCGAGCATAGCAAAAGTCAAACTGATCAGGTGAGAGGAAGTCAATATGTTCCAAGTGGCAATTAAGTCGACGTAACACCACCCTTTCGAATATTGTTGAGACGTGGTCAACTACGTATATGTGACGGTAATAAAACGGTCGATATATATATATATATATATATATATATATATATATATATATATATATGTATCCCCCAAGAGCAAATGTTCTGACGGCCTATTGAGATATATCAGCCCAGCAGCAATATTAGAAACGCTCTCAGAAAACGGATAGTGTTCAAATAAAACCTTCAAGCTCGAAAAACGGGGCCGTACCTGGTCGTACCTGTCACAACGAAAATAATACTGGGCCCTATTAGCGTAGGTAAAGCCCGGACACTTTTACCCAACAGAAACGGGCAAGGGTTGTTTGTATACGAGAGCCGTCAGGAGAGCAGGGTTGTCGGCAACTGGTGTGTCGGCAAACTACAAACGACCACTGCGAGCTTTTCTAGTGGTCGATCAGTGATTCGATCCGCGCGTTGTTGCAAGTGAGAATCAGGAAGCACGCTCGCCGTTGCAGGAGAGAGAGCTTCGAGTGGCTCATTAGAGCGAACTAAAAATCAAAAATGAAGTTTTGGCTAGCCACCGTTGCCGTACTGCTCTACTTGGACCTCGTCCAAACTACTAGTAAGTAAAGTTGGATTTAAAATTGGTTCGTTAAAGCTTTTATGTCATCTATCTTCCAATCATTGCCGCATGTGATTGATGCTCAATTAGTCTACACATGACCTCAGCAAGATTACATATTCCGGTATATATATATATATATATAAATATTGTTTCTTGTATATATTTGCTAGATACGTGCTTAGGCTACAAAACGTATACAAATATACATTTTATTAAACTATAGGATTACTTTGCGTCAGCTACAGTACCACAATTTATTAAGTAAATCACGCATTTTGGTTTCAAAAGAAGCGTTTATTCAAATGGAAAGGTCTTATTGGAGATGACAATGATCTTCCCATGAACGTGTGCGCCGGGTAAAAAAATTGAAATAAAAGCAACAACCGTTACGTTCAGGTTTAGTCCTATTAAATTCAGCAGGGTTTCTCAAACAAACCGGCGTTACTCTGCTGATTTTTTGTTGGTTTTCTCTAGGGTATGTATATATTGGCTTGGCTGTCCCCTGTAGATCGGTTGAGGTCGTTGCCGATATGCTGAATTACTTTGTAAGTCACTGGCTGTCTCAAAAGCTAGCGGGCGAAACTAATGAAGGGAATTTCGCTCGCATATTTTCTTAACTTGTTAACCTAAAAGAATTGTACTTATTTAAACGTAGATTAACGTTTATTCACTCATTTGCGAGTACTAGTATGCCAAAACTAGATAACGCATGTAAATTATCAAGATCCTGTGGACGATTCTTGAGTAACAGCACGACTGAGGCCTTGACAAATGTCTAGGCCTTAGCGTTTTATGAGCATCCGTTACGCTTGTACATATGAAGCAAGTAATCCTGTCTAAATGTTGTCTGATTAGAGGGTCTGCTCAACCAATTTCGGGATCTAGGATTGAGATAAAATCGCCTCTTTCGTGCAGTTTTAGAAACGCGGTGCCAAGAGGTGGTGTTATACATAACTGAGTAACTAAAATGTTTAGAAATTTCTAGGATAGCAAACTTTCAAGCAGCTACAAGCTTCACATCATATATCCAATTAAGCCGTACTATAACTTTTTTCATTCGTTCTGTATGTACACGTTGTTTTGTTAACCTCTTGTGTAATCTAGGACTTTTCCTTCATAAGTATGCGATGAACATTTGAAGCTACACAAAGAGCAGACTCGTTAATTAGAGTAAACATAGCAGTTTTTTTTCTTATATTTAAATGCTGTTGTACCGCTTGCACCATGGAAGCTACATTAGTAATACAATTAGCAGAATAAGTCCCGATCCGACTTTCTAATCAGGCATTATGTGTTATTCTTGGTGCATAGAAAAAGAATGTTAGACCATCGGTCATCACGTCAGAAATTTTAAGTTACTCTTTCTTTTAGATAATGGTTTGGTTCGTGAGATGCATCGTTGTGTTTTTAGGACCTTTATAACAAATAGGTACCGTAGGTCAGTAAGTGAAAACATCCGGAAATCTAAACAGTACATAAAGATTACTAGAGGAAGCTCTGAACACGCATTTACTATTCAGAGTGGCCTCAATTGCCACCTGTAACGTCGCCTGCTTTGCTCCGCGGGCCACCCGCGCAGTTGTGCGCTCCGTATACATTCGGTGAAAATCTGTGCTCAGTCGTGTTAAAGTGCTGCAAAACAACGCTCGAGCAATCTAGGTCAATGGAAGTGAACTTGTAGGACCGTGTAAGTGAACTATTAAGAACTTCTAAGACCGAAAATGCGGTCAAATTAAATGGGAGGCCGTCAGCTCTGCGCTAAATGCCGGTGGACATCCGAGAGTTGACGCGCACCTCTGACGAGATATTCCTTAGGCCACGATTGCTTTTCAATTTAGACAGCCAGTCCACCGTTGGTAAAGTAGTCCTTCTGTACCTTCGAGTCCCAAATCGACGAAAACGGCTGCGACTCTCAGTTCTACAGCAGCTGCAAAGTTACAGATAAGTGTGCCCCGTCAGATGAGACGAACGCACACTAGTTCTGTCGGGTGTGTTCAGTGCCGGCTGTGAGTCCCGGCCATGGTTACAGTGCCAAAATTCAGTAAAGAGTGCAAAGATGCGAAAGACGTGCTACTCGCCCGTTTCCGTGAATGGAACATCCAGGTGATTAGTTCAGTGCGATCAACGGTAGCTAGTTAGCAGAAGCCTCTATTCCTATTCAGCATCGCCTGGTGCGCTTAAGGCATGCTGCAGGAGTAAAGCACGGCAGAGAGCGTCTTTTCTGGGCTATAAGATCCGTGTTCCACCGCATCCAGTGACTAACACTGGAGAAAAACCAGAGGGTAGTGAAAATACTATACGGACCCCAGTAAAGACCATTGCGAATGCTGAGTGAAGATCGTCGCATACGCATCGACAGCCAGAGCCGTGCACGAATCCGCCTGTAGTAAAGGTGCGCCGACAACCACAAAGACAAAGAACACCCCCTCACAACTCTAATTTCAGGACTGGTGCAACAAAACCACGTGACAGGAATACGCACTGGGGTTTTGTACGGGACTTTGTACAGAATTACTTGTTACGACCAAGGCCACGCTCACCGGTCTCATCACTGCAGCTTTCCAGGAATTGAACGGGCGGTTTCCGCGCAGACTGAAGTCCCGCCGTCAACCGATGATCGTCTAAAAATTAACATAGTTCAGTGGAATTGCGCAAGGTTGTCTTCTTCACTTCATCTTCTACCCGACAGTGCCATTTAGCTAATTGGTGTCCTAATACTAACGAAAACGTGGGCAGTTAAACCCCTTAGGTGGTCGAACTTTTACTCTGCATGTTGTCCCGCTACGCGTGTTAGCGTTACCGGTCATGCCAGCGGCGGTGTTGCTGTTTTTTACAAACACTCTCTTGGGTGTATGAGAACGATTCTCATGGAGGACACTTGTGTCGTCATTAATAAAGAAAAGGTGAATATAATCGCAATGTATGTACGCCCTCCTGTAGTGGAAAACTCTCAGGCCAGAAAATTCTTTGAAAGAAGGTGTTCTGTTGAAGTAGCACATTCCCGTGGGCGTTAAAATAACACTGACCGCCAAAGATACCCCAACCCTCAAGCACCAATCTAGAATAAAAAATAGACCCCGGTAAATTTCAGAAGGCTGCGATTATCATTTACCCGTACACAGGTTGCTGACGATAACTCTGAGTAAGTGTGTTATTCATAAGCGACTACCCCCCTCCAGACTTTGGTGGTACCGACAGTGCTCCAAAGGACGACATATTTCCCTTCAAGTGCGAGAACTGGTCAACTGTTTTACAAACGCGAAGTTGAAGTTTGAAGAGAAGCGCGAGGTCGGTCTCTTTGAACCAACCGCACAATATCGGTACGTATCGCTCCGATACTCTAGAGTCGTCCGCTTAATAACCTACTAAACCTAGCTAATTTCCATGCGATCCTGAAGTCGAGCAATACAATCCCGAACGAAGTCCCTTGTCTGCACTCGTGTTGTGTTCCCGAGGACGTGGAGCTCATAGGGACTCGGCGGGAAAAAATCATGTATCAGGAGGTAACGAATAGTATTGTGAGGCTGCCCAACAATAAAGCTTGTGGACCCGATGGAATCTACAACGAGCATATCAAGGACGTTCTCTCGTCTTCATACCCTGTTGAACGAGACTGTTTAACGCTTGCCCGGACTCGGGTCATATTCCCTGAGCATAGAGAGAGTGTATAACTTCTTAAGTTATTCTTAATAAGTAACGGAACTCCCCGCAACCCAAAGTAGAGAGGGGACGCAAAAAAGGACTCTATACACAGATTTTTGTCTAGCATCTTCGTACGGCGCTCAAGCTTCTACCTAAAATGCCGTAATGCTATCCCGAATGAACCGCACAGGTTTCAGACTGGAGGGTTGACGATGCTAACTGCTAACCGAGTATATTGAAAAAACACTAAGTCGACCGAAGCGGTACATCTACGCCGTCTTTGCTGACTTTGACAGCGGCGTTTAATTTTGGGTCACGAGGCCGCGAAACTAGCGCTACAAAGCATACCGCATAATATACCAGGCCTCTAAAATAATACCTTGCAGAAGAACTCGAAAATCATGAATGATGGAGTCACTGAAAGGGAGGAAAAAGCCAGGAAAGCAGTCGTTGCAGCCACTACAATTGAAACTTCGCATAAGTTAACGGTGGTGTCAGCTCTCAAATGCCTTAACCTGAAGATTGCACAGTCAGCTTCTTACGGGATCCAGCTAATCTGGGAGAAGCTCTCTTTTCAGGACATGTGTACAATTGATAAAGTCAAACCAGCATCTCTGAAGTCGTTTCTGGGGCTTTATACGTCGACCCGCAACCGTTTCGAAATCGTATTAATCGAGACACCTCTTCTCGTTGAGGAGGTCCGCCGAATGTTTGGCCCTACAGAAGCTGAGTCCTACTGCAGTTCATTGACACCCACAAAGCGAAGCTCAAGAAAGTTGGCTCGTTTTTGTTCACAATACCCAGCCATGACCAACACCAGTTGGAAACTTAGTGATAAGTCAAATAAACATTTGATCATTAGGGTTGCGGTTTATGGGCTTCATCGTGTTGCTTGCGAGCCACAGGGATTTTACAAGCAGTAATAGTATTTTTAAGCTATGTAAGGCTGCATGTTAAAGATACCATGTCGGCCAGTATGTCCAAATCGATTTGGTGCGCTAATTCTTAAACTCAAATGTGTAGTTAGATGACAAATTGACGTTTGTGATGCGTGTTCTTAGTAAAATGCAGACATTTCTTACCTAGATGTAGTAGGTTTTTTGCACGAGTGGTGTGAAATAAATGAAATAAATTGCTACCTTTTCAATGACCACATACCACAATTAAGAATGATCTCTACGCATAAAATGGAAGCGACCCTAAATTTACACAGATCGTGTCATCCTCTAGTAAGTATGTTTGTATTAATTATGAATCTTCTGAAATTAGCCGCAACGCCAGTTGCACCTGTGGTGCATGTTCTTAGTGCAAACATTATGAAAGCTCTTTCAGGTAGCTTAATGATGAAGCATAGCTTAGTGACCACAGGAACGACTCAGTTGCAGTTTAGTTATAAGTATGACACAGGCGTTTGGCTACAAACATTGACATCAACTCAGTGGTCTTAAAAGCTTCGAAACGGATGGGTTTGAACATTAGCTCAATGCAAAAATTCTCTGTACATCAATTTCTTTACCGACCTTGCGAATGTTTAACGCTTTCTTGCGCAGCTCAACAGGGCAATGCCAACGAATACATCGACACGGTGCTCAGAAATGTCGAAGACAATCCTAAGACCCGCAAGAAGTACGAGCCACTGTCCATATCGGATCTCACAAAAGGAAAAGTCTCTCTTTCAGAGGTGGGTCAACGTTCCTAATATATGGGCCGCAGCACCGAGCAAACCGCATGTGTTGTTCAAATTAACAACGTATGCACTTTGATCTATACGTCACAGGAAAATTATTATTTAGCCCGCTATGAATCAAAATCTTGCCTCGGAAGAGATCATTATTTGATCTCCGCTTCTGGCACTTTTAAAGTTTACGAGATGATTATTATTATTATTGCGATTCCCTTGTATAGAATATATATATATATATATATATATATATATATAGATTCCCTTGTATAGAATATATATATATATGCTGAGATTTTTTTCTCATATATTACAATATGTATGCGGGACACATATTACGGAAGATTAGCTATGCCAATGGGCCTAGCGGGTGTTATGTGACTGTCACGTGTCCGCTTCGCCTAGGCTAGGCCAAGAACACTTCAGAAGTGTGCCCCGAACGGAGGCCGCGTTTCCACGTTGTATGTCAAGATCCAGACGTTGTTTAAAAAAAGACGAGGATCTGCTATCACTGGATGACATATTTAGCATAGTGCCGACTTTGCGGATCAGCTGTCTGGTCCGAACACTGAGGCCAGAATTCGTGGGGATACCCAATTGATGAGTATTTTCTTCGCTTGTTGGTCTCCGCAAGGTGGGCTGCATAACAAACTTCGGATGCGCCGCCACCGACCATAGAAGGTGCTAGGGAGTCGGTAACGGTTGCATCCCATATATATATATATATATATATATACATATGCTGTTCAAAACGTATCGCGACTGTTGTGTTTTTTTTCAAAAATTATTCATTTATTCATGAATATCTATTCTGTCCCCTTTAAAGTAATCCCCATGAGATATTATACACATGTGCCAACGGTTTTTCCAATCTTCGAAGCACTTCAAAAAACAATTTTTTTTAACCTCAAGCGTAGCGTAACGTCGTCCTTTCATGGGCCTCTTCAGTTTAGGGAACAAGAAAAAGTCACAGGGGGCCAGATCTGGGGAATACGGTGGCTGCGGCATCATTAGTGTGTTGTTTTTGGCCAAAAACTCGCGCACAAGCAACGATGTGTGAGCAGGGGCGTTATCGTGGTGCAAAAGCCAATTTTTGTTCTTCCACAAATCCGGGCGTTTCTGGCGGATTGCTTCGCGCAAATTGCGCATAACTTGCAGGTAATATTCCTTATTGACCGTTCTACCCTGTGGCAAGAACTCATGATGCACCACGCCCCTGCAATCGAATAAAACTGTCAGCAAAACTTTCACATTCGACCGAACTTGGCGCGCTTTTTTCGGTCTTGGTTCGTGCGGCAGCTTCCATTGAGATGATTGAGCTTTGGTTTCCACGTCATAACCATAAACCCACGATTCGTCACCAGTTATGATCCTCTGGAGCAAATCTGGGTCGTCGCGGACAGAGTCCAACATCTCATTAGCAATGTTCATGCGATGCTGTTTTTGGTCGCAATTGAGCAATTTTGGTACGAATTTTGCGTACTCATGCCCAAATCATTGATAAAAATCGAATGGCACGAGCCAATCGATATGTTTAGGTCCTCAGCAACTTCTCTAACGGTGATTCGACGATTGGCCAATACCATTTTCTCCACTTCATTAATTTTTTCGTCTGTTGTTGAAGTGCTCGGGCGTTTGGCACGCTCTTCGTCGTTCACATCTTCTCGGCCTTCTGAGAACATTTTGTACCACCGATAAACGTCGCTTCGGTCCAAGGTAGCTTCTCCGTATGCCACAGTCAACATTCGGAATGCATCCGCGCACTTAATTTCGTTTTTCACACAAAATTTGATACAGGTTCTTTGATCCATTTTTTTGAATAGGTAAAAATCGAAGACGATCCAAAACACGTGCAAGCAAAGCAGCTGTCAACAATTAAGTGAACATTCAAAATGGCCGAGCTTGTCGGCATAAGTAAGAGACATGAGTAACAACCTAACGCCACAAAAAAATCAAAATTCGAATATACGTAACCCGCGAAAATTTTTCCCCCCGCGATACTTTTTGAACAAACGGTATATATCCCACCGACATCACGACAGTGCGCGAACAGCGCATGACGGGCTATGCTCTAACAGTCATAGATTATGGCCATGGCGCACAAACTTACAGTACGACCTGCTCTCCCTCTCTCTATATGCCACCGTACATGTCCTGATACCACGAAGACGCCGCGGTTGGAGAGAATCGTCACCAGTGACTAGAGTTGTGCCATCACTTCGAACATACCTCTCCCTATAAAAATTAAAGCTGTGCCCTGAGTTAGCAAAGTGAGAAACAGTTCAGGTTCTGCTGTACAATAAGCGCGTCCACACGTCTCCGGGGCCACACAGTATCCTGGCCATGTTCAAAGGGGATGAGCTAAAGCATTTGCCGTCAGCATCTCAAAGCGAGGCGCCTCAGCTCGAACTGAAGGGCACAGTGAGAGATTGGTTTTTATCGCAGTCACAGGAGTTCTGGGGACAGGGAATCCTCCGGCTCGTGAAACAGTGGTTTATTTGTGCTCAAGTTTCTGGTTATTACTTTTGTATAAAGAATTCACTTATACCTACAATATCGTACCTTTGCATCTACATGAGAGGCGAGTCCCAAAAAATCCTATTGAAAAATAATTCCTATATAAAAATCCTATTAGTTTAAATCCTCGCGGGCTCAATATGATCTATCAATAAATTCGTAGACGGCTTTAATTTATCGAAAACAGTCGCCCTGGAAACGTTTTGGCATGAATATTCTCCAAAAAAAATTATAGTTCCCAGATAATCTTATTTATTACCAGCTATGACTGACTGGGCCTGTGAGGAGTCTCTCCGCCCATATCATCACCTCACCACTCACTACAGTGTTCACGGATTTTATCATCTATCATGCCTGTCCGTTGGGTCTCATAAACCCAAAGAAGACTGCAAATGCCGTCGTTGTGGCGGTCCATATCCCCTGTATCACCGGCCCGATTGTACTGAATCCGTATCGCACTCTCAGCTTCAGCAAGAATGCTCATAAACCATTTTTTGTTTGTTATACATTCGTATTTACAAACCTGCGATTTACAAACCTGCATTACAAAACCTTTTAGTACCTGCGAAGGACAGCTTTTTTCGGCGCTGTAGTCGACGTGAGCTGTTTAAAATAGTAGAGAGGCAAAGTTTTTTACAAACTCTTAATCTACTTAGTATGTATATATATCGCCGTCTAGCCCGGTGGCGTGGTGGCTTAAGTCTGCGCCTCGCTACCGGAGGAGACACATAGGTGCGCGGGTTCGAGCCCCACCGTTGCACATTTGTATTTATGAGGGTCCGTCTATGAAGCAATGTGAAAAACTGTTCCGTGGACGTTAGATCTTGGCTGAGGGTCAGCCCGAAAACTTTAGTATACATATCGCCGTCTGCTTATCGTCTTCGTGAATGAGCGTGTTTCTATTTGCTCTCCGTATTGATGTTTGTACTCTTTGTGACGTTAATAGTCTTCTTTTGTCTCACTGCACATGGCAACTAAGAGAACTGGTGCAATAACGAACCTATCAACCCAAGATGACTTGCCGTTAAAGCTCTAGAAAGTCAATGAAATGTGTCCGGTGTGTGAAAGTAGCGCTACAGATTGCCGCTTCAACATGATACAATGTGTAAAGTGCTGTGGCTAGATTCACGTATCGAGATAGCGAATGAGCGTATTTGCTGACAGGAATGCGATTGATGAAGAAACTATGCAGCGAGATGAGACCGACATCCAGCGACGACAACATCATGAGTAAAATCTTGTCTGAGCTGAAGACTAATATTGTCATCAGTGATAAAATTGTTGCACTGAAGCAAACCTTTTCTCACTACAAAATTTTCATGGCAGAAGGAAATGATGTTGCAATTGACTGCCAGGTTGATGAAAATATGTGGGTCGATAGATGCTTTGTGAATGGATACAACGGCAACCCCCCACCTTCAGGCGATGATGGATTTACATTTCAAGCTGAGAACTTTCTTACCACCCAAAAGCGCTAATGAAACTGCTCGTGAATTTATGTCTGTGGAAACTACATCCTAATTAAAGCTTGTTCACTAAACAAGCCAAATATTATTATGACATTTTGCACTCATACCTTGTCTCTAACAAAATCATGGTCTGCTGCAGGAAGCAAACTATTGAGGAGATTTGTTTACGAATTGGACTCCATCAACTTCTTCGACAACCAACGCGTTTGAAAAGTGCGAGCATACTTGATCTTGTTCTATGCGACGACGACCCGACTTGGGACATCACAGTTACGTCATGCCTGTTTTCGTCAAATCGCCGAGCCGTTCATTTTCCACTAGACTCGCAGACTCCATTGCTGCCAGTGAGAATACTTCGATATCGTGCGGTTACAAAAACGGCAATTACGATCTGATAAAACTTTATTTAGGCTCGATCCACTAGAACACATTCTTCAATCAATGTAAAAACGTGGACGACATGTTTATTTTGCACACTGTTTTCTTCGAAACCTCTTTCTTCCTTTATTCAAGAAACCCCCTCTCATCCATGTGGGAAGTGATGTACACTACGTTAACAATAACACATAGCCTGTACACCTCTACCGTCACCTTTTGAAACTAAAGTCCGAAGTTTAAAGTCCAAACAGCATAAAGCCTAGTGGTCGGCCAGCTATGTTTACCAACATTGTGGTTTCGGTATTTGTTATCCTTTGTCAATGATTCGAACGATCCTTAAGTGACGGCTCGATCTCTGGGACGTTTACGACTGCAATCGGTTGCCTTTATAAAACTGGCTGATTTATATAACTTCGCTATGTTAGCACTTTGCGGTGGACAATTGTCTCCGCGCGAACGTGTGATCACGGGTTCTCTAACTCAAGGTTAGCCCATTCAACAATGTGCACCAAACAAACGCTGCATTTCCTCGTTGAATGTCGAGTGACAGACTCTGACGCAAGAATGCGGATGCTCTCGAGTCTCCTGTCGAAATATTAAGGCTTCTACATACGCGCTGAATCAGCTTGACCGAAAGGGGGCCTGCAGCTCCCATAGTCTCGAACGTCAACGGACAAAATCCGTGCGGATAATGAACACTGTAATATTTTTTTTTGTATTTCTTACCCTCAGCTAACCTGGAAGCATGGCCTGCTCGGTTTCGGATCGTTTGCCTTATGCATAAAAAGCGATAAGTCTTGAATTGAATTTGTTACTAAGTGTAATCTGTACACTATCGACGCTTTTCTAAAGCGTCATTACCGACGCTATATATCACGGACAGTCAAAGTTTAATTTGCAATTAACAGTTTGTCCACCGCCCGGCAAGGTCGATTGTTTTATAACTACTGACGTGGGAGAAGCATGTACGCTGTACAGAAATCCTTGTGATGATACTTATTGTGATTACATATTGTGCAATTGCGCTTATTCAAAGCATTCTTTGAAATATTGTCGAGTGTGACTATTGATTGATTGATTTATTGTTCGCTTGGCATGTATACCTAAATACACACCCTTTTATATCAGGGGCGCTTAGAGCGGCAGCATATATATTACCTACGCATCTATATAATCCATGTCTACTTCAATACCTACTGAGTATTTGCTTTCCATTGCCTTGGCGTTTGACTTATTTTGTAACAATTTTTATTTGTCGAGAACTTAAACAATGCAAAATGCAGTTCCGTTGAATAAACCACGTTTGAAACTTGAACATATATATATGCGTTTGTATTAATTGTGTAGGTGAAACTGTACGGGCTAACTAGTTTAAACCGATCAGGGCCCGCGACACTATCGAGTGAAGCTGGACGCGTAATTTTAGAAGCGAATTTTGGACTGCGGGATCTTCGAGCAGATAGTCGCTGGAGGTACCGGGCTAATCGACTCATTATGTTAAAGGGAAAGCTAAGTGCAAGAATAAACAGCATCCGTTGGAGGATCCGAATTGTTGTAAGTATCAAGTGTGCGCGTACAGAATGGGCTCCCAAAAATGTATGTTGGACGAAAATGTTGTAATAACACAATCATGTTAATGCTAGCATTGCAGCCTTCGTAAAGGCGAGTGAAACATAATACTATGAGCAAAAACTTCTAACTCGTAATCTGAAAGGCCGTTCATTGCACTTACCGGTCTTCGTTCGAAATCAATAACGTGATTACGATAAGTCGGAGTCCTTATAATCCATTATTGCATATTGATTAGATTGAAGGACTTCAAGCGCGACTGGACACATTTACGGTGACTGACGTCAGTGGACTGAAGATTACGAATTTTTCGGGAGCTACTGCAGCCTTAAACTGGCTCGTTAAATGGTCTATTAACAAGGTAAGTCTGATTTATCGAGCCGTTACTTAATATGAGCTCACCACAGAAAACAACTTTGCAATCTAATCTCTCAAACCGGTTTTGTCGCTTGATTTTCAAGCGTTATACATACAGCATTTTCAAGCTTCTAAATTACTTAACATTTTTATAGAGCGTCGAGAGCTAGTCACACACATTAAAATACAAATGCGGAATATTTGAATACACACTTTCGTCAATAACTACTTAAATTGACTTAAGCAGAGATTCTGCCCAATGTGTAGGCTATACTAAAGTGACCCGCTGTGAAACGTTACCGGCAGTACACAGGAAACAACAGTTTACACAAAAATCACTACATGAACGCCTCCCGTCTTCATCCGCTGACGTTTACTGCCGATAATCTTCTTATAATTTTTACAAAGTATATGTTACTAAGCTATACAGCGGCGCGCCCTCTCAAAATAGATGCAAACGCAATATTGGTCCAAAGTGCCTCATTTTTTTTATTTATTTTTTAAGGACTAACTGGAATATGCGGTACGCACACGCGGACACCACCGCAAGGAACTCGTCTGCAAGTGTGAGCCGGTATTTTGGGGCTCCAACCTCCACTAAAAACCAGTGCCAAACCCCGCAGCCAATTGGGAACTGCATAAGCATAACTTCAAACGATCGAAGGGGGAGAGTAGTTTATGAATTTAGCTAGCCCGGGATGCCCCGCGGGATGATGTCTTGCAGTAACGGTTTTTCTTCGCCTTGGCGCGCAGAATCTTCTACATAGTGCGAGCAGTGCTGATCCAGTCGTCGCATGACTTAATCATAAGCTGTATGAGCGTCCCAAGGGTGCCGTCGTCAGCCCTAGGCACAGCCGCTTGTTGAGAGGCCCATTCCGGGCAACACAAAATTGTATGTTCAAGCGTGCCCTCGGTTTCGCTTCGGCAGTACTGGCAGAATGGAGATGTGATTTTCCCAACTCTGAACAAGTTTGACTGGAAATCACCGCGTCCGGTGAAGACCTGAGTCATGTAGAACGCCAACTCGCCACACGCGCACAATACCTCCATTGTGTGCTTCTTTGCCATACGCTTACTGGTTCATTCGAAGGTAGCTTCTGCCGCCGGTTCTCGAGACTTTTTCCTATCCCAAGTCCCGGAGATTCCAGATAGTCCTTCTATATGTATGCTATGTGCTTGATGGTACCACAGAGGTGTTAAACACAAATGCGAAAAAAAGCTAAATATATCGTTTGCTACATTTAGGCTATATGATGTAGTTTTTCCATCTTTTAGCCATAGTATACCTATGGCCCAAGAAAGCCATGTCATGTCTGCTATCAAGCAAACCTATTACCTTCAGAAACGACTCATCTAACGTAACTTTTTTCTTTGGTTGACTTCTAGTTTTTGAAACGGCAGCACGGTAAAATTGTTCACAAGATTGAAGAGGCTGGCCGAACTGCACTCGAAGAGTCTCTAAGCAAAGTTGATGTCAGCAAACTACTGATCTCAGTCTGATACCATTGTTGCGGCGTAACATCGCCGGTAGGAAAGTCACTAAAATGTAACGCTCTTTTTGTCTATTTATATCAGGCAGCGCTGTCAGTAGTATATTGTGTGTTAGAAATAAATATACGTTATAAAATACTTGTCCCTTGTTTTGTAATGGATTCTCGTACATTTAAATCGTTTCTTTATGGCCGACCACATCGAAGTAGCGTACGACATTGTTAGCGCACTATAAACGAATTATAATAGTAAATGTATAAAGGCTGGTGGCAGTGGTAAATGTTTGTATGTTCAAAGTGTTCGCTTCGCCTTAAGGGCGGCTGAACTTTTGACTGGCGCCGTGTCGCCGCTCAAAGATGCGCACGCATGTCACGTGTACAGCCTGTGATGCCCTGAGAAAATAAACAAGGTGACGTTGAGCAGCCAACTCAGCGAGCTACAGGGGAATGGCTTGCTCCTAAAGTGTGGTTGGCAAGCTACAAACTGCAAGAGCGGGTTGCCCGAATCGAGTCAATCTCGCAGGAACCGCAAAACTTTGCCGCACTTCTGACAGTTGCAAGAGCTTAAACACCACGCCACAGTGACTAAATGCGTGTGAATAAAAGCAGCGGAATGCGGAAGAACAACCTGCGGCTGGAAGGCGGCCGGGAAAACATCGACGTCAGGCCGATGCCAGGCGACGAGAAAGCCTTCAGGAACTGCGCAACAGAGACAGCCAACAACCAACGACACCGACAACAGAGACACCTGGCCCCACAGCAAAACGTCTATGCAGCCTCACAATGGCATGATTGGCGGTCGTCTGGCAGAGGCTACTAACACCTGTGAGAGCCCCGGTTTTTGAGTCCCATACACAGGGTGCTATCTGGTTCTGGGTGGTGCTTTATGGCAAAGACTACGCAAACTGTTGCGGAAATGACTTCTGGTCGAGGAGAAGTCTGTTCCATTGCTGGATCGGGGGCCCCTACGAGAGGATTGGTTAAAATAATCTCATCGCACCTCGCGGTCCATGCAAGTTGAACTGACCAGTTCTCGAACTGCAAAAACTTTTTGTTTAAGAGCTTTCCTAGAATTGTGAAGGAGCAAGAGAATATAAGACACTGCACGTAATTTGCACAGTGTTTTGTTTAACGATGCGGCCAAGGAACCGCTTTGAGTATCTCATGTTAAGCTGTCCACTAGCTACTGAAATGTATTTCGGGGTGGGAAGCTAAAATCGAACCGACCAGACGGAGAGTCGAGAACTTGGACGTACCCAATGCATTGCATCTCTGGTCTAATTTGTATATTCCACGTACACAGTGCATACCATATCACTGCCTGGTATGCTCAAACACCGCTTTTCAGTGTGCGAGTTGGGTAGGAGCCGGTTCTGTCTGCAGAGGGGTGTCAAATCTCATGCACTAGATTGCACTCACTGGAGCATAAATCATTGCACTACTTCTCTCGTCGTAAGGTTGAAGCCACATAAATAATTGGAAGAGGACAACTTCAACACGAAGGCTATGGTAAAATTACTTAATTTAAATGAAATAAAGATAGTTGAGAACATAATTGTAAAAGTGTAAGTAACACGTTTTTGTCAGTGCGGATACGTTTTTGTCATTGGATTGGACGTCTGGTACTCTAGCGCAATCTATACACGCACATCCTTAAGGACGGGCCCTGGCGCCTCGTAGCGAACGTTGTTCCACCTTGGTCTGCGCATCCGTTCCGAATATTTCACTGGTAAATATCCTACTTAACATTTCCCATTAAACTGACTTGGTTATCCTCTGTGAGTATACAATAGACGCATTTATTTCCGAGTTCAAGCTGAGGACTAGACTTACACGTAAAAACATTCATTGGTTGTTTGTAAATGTTTTGTTTAGTTTCTAGTGTAGCTGCTGAGACTCTTTTTGTAAAGATTTTACAACTACGGCGCCGCGCCTGACCTTTTTAGACGCAGTCTTATCACCCCAGTCCACAAAAGCGACTCGAATTCCAGCCTATTTTGCAATGTTCTATACGTGTTTCGTGCTGCATTTTTGAGAAAGTCTTTGGTAATCACTTGAATAATTGTAGGCCGCTTACTGTATAGCGGTCACCACTTATCAGTCTAGATGAATACAGCTCAGGACTGGGCTGGGTTCATAAATACTCGAAAAATGTTTTACTGCGCTTATTTTAACCCAAAGTGCATTCAGCAGAGTAGAGCACCCTCTTCTGCTTTGCAAATTGGAACGTCTTAGTATCCGCATCTGTACAGTGCAGAGAGAGCAGGTTTTTTGAGGGATCGTCACGTTCAAAAGTTGGGGAAAAAGTAAGTCGGCCAGATCCTGCATCATCTGGTGTGCCTCAAGGGGGATGTTTGTCAGAACCCCTTAACCTCTATACATTATTTTTGTTTTAAGCATAAAGGACTACCTGCCACCTAGCGACAAATGTCTTGCATGTACAGGTGACCTAAACTGTTGTTGTTCTGTTTGAATAAATGACCCTCATAGTGTTCTGCAGCCGGCTACCGACGGCATTGCTCGATGGTGTTCTAAAACTAACATTATTTTATCACTTCTTGAATGAGTAGTACTGAAACAGAGAGTAGTCGGCTTCAATTACAAAACTAACGGTAGCATTTTATCAACTCTCTTTTACGGGATCTAAACATAACTATTAAACCATCTTTTTACTTTAGACTCTACATTACTAGGTTGTGGAGGGATCACTGCGACTTGTTTAATACCATCTTCCACTGCTTTATTATAACGATTTCTAGTGCGCACGTTTGCGTTAATAAATAATTTGTTTTTTTCCAAATTCACATTTTGCTCTTTTGTGTAGGAGCCCCATCTAACTATGTATAGAAAATTAGTGAAAGGACACATTCCTGGGGCGCCTGTGGTTAGCTCAAAGCGCGTTAGCTTATGTCGTTCTTAATATAGACTCACTGTTCAAGCAGGGCAACACATCTGCTCTACGTCAACGAACAAAATGTGAATTGCTAAGACAATTTCTTAATGTATGATCTAATAACCTAAGGAGCCAGCGATCGCTTAATCTAAACGCTCTACTTCGTGTTAAGTTACTTGACAACTATGTAACGCAGCACCATCACCTTGGCACGAAAATGGTGGGCATTAAATTTGCTATTGCGTGAAAGTGGTTTTTTAGATGTACATTTTGGGTCGCAATGGAAACATTTTACGATTTTTCATGAAAAAGCGTTAACGTAAAATATCGACTTTTTATGACTTTCCTTATTCTGGGTATTCGCTTTTCGCTACGCAAGCTAGTGAAGTGTCTTCCGTTGTGCAGAATTTTCCTCCGAACACGCCGGTATAATCGGTTCCTTCACTCGTTGACCCGCATTGGTTCTCCCGCAAACGTAGATTTTGCACAACTATGTCGGAGAAAAAAAGCAGAATAACTACTTTTATAAACTTAGAAAAGACTTTAAGAAGAGAACGTAAAGACGTTTCCGCGTCCTCCCTCCATAGGGAAAAATTATTTTCTTGCTGAGTTCTATCAAACCTCGAAAGAAGTACATTTTGATACGAATGACCTTGTATATATATATATATATATATATACGTTCTCCGGCATATAAATATATATATATATATATTTTGAGTTATTTACAATTTTATCTAACTCATAACGAGCTAACAATTGTCCCCCAGTGAACGTGACGCCAAACTACACCAGGGTTGGTGTCGACCACCTTGACAAGGTGTCCAAGCACCGCTGTGGCGTTACAACGTTGTATATCCATTGACAGCCTTTGCCGGAAAAATGATATACGTATATAATCTCTTCTATTACTCGAAGAGTACTTGGCCCGGACCAGTCGCCTTACTATCGAGTACCCAATCATAGCGTCCAGACTCATTCAGCGGAGGCAAGAAGTAACAGGCAGAACGTTGTATCAATATATTGTATATATATATATATATATATATATATATATATATATATATATATATATATATATATATATATATATATATATATATATATATATATATATATATATATACTATATATAACAAGCATCCTCTAGCAGCGAGAGTATTGCCAATCAGCCACTTCGATGAGGTGTCATTACCGTCGATCAGCGATGGCCTCGAAGAATAACGATATGCTCTATCCGCCCGCCTGTGGGGTTGTGCACGGTCCTCATCATTCACGATTCTTGAGTAAGAGGACAGCTGCTCAGTAGTGGGATCAGCGCCGCAACTAACGCTGTTTACTGCCTCGAGTCTGACTGCTGCAAAAGAGTCTGCGTGCTCTCTTATGGTAGTCTTTGCTCCGTCATGTGTGCGTGTTTGGCTTTCCCGTACGCCCCGGACTCCTAAAGGTAGTTCACAAGCCCGTTCGGACAGGCCGAGAAACGTCGTTGGCTGTGTTATTCAGCACCAGACGTAGACACAATGGCGGATCGGCGATCTCTCTGGCCACAATATCTGGTGCCATGTCTTATCGCAGTGTGGATCGTATTTGGACCTAAAGTAGTAAATGCGCAGCTTCCCGTTATCGACCATGTAAGTACGACAACGCCTACGCCTATGACCACTCTTGCCAAAAACGGTGAAAGCCCAAGTGTGATAGGGACAAGAATAACGACGTTTTTTGCAAACGTTTCTACATTTTGTTTTGTGCAACTTAGATACATTCCACATAGTAGCGAGTAGACCAAATTAAAGATTCTAAGAGTAACTACTGCTAACGAACAGATAAGCGAGACCACATACGGCAAATATTAGTCTACTGCTGCCAACAGATAAAGTTACGCAGCAATTGTGGTATAGGCGACGGCACAAAATTGCGCGATGTTTAGGAAGATTTAGAACAACACACAATTGTGGGGGTAGATTGCTATGATGAAGATGCAGCGGCTTTTGTTAACAGTAGTAACAGTGGGAGTATCACCTTAAGCAAAAAACAGTTGTATACTGTGATAATAGTGTTTTTTTTCCGTCGAAACACCTATCATGCACTTTTTGCAGCGAAGATGAATTTCAAGAATCTTGCCAGTGAATCATGCAAGCCTCTGGTACACACAAGTAGTGGCTAAGTAAATAGCAATATATCTGTATGTTTATGCGGATGCATAATAGTATTTAAGTACCATGGGCCAGATAGTCTATTGCAAACGATGCGTATCCTATATTACGTGCCTTGTTGGAAGAACTATATTATTACTTGAAGAATATATATATATATATATATATATATATACCAGTAGGGTAGTATATTATACACAGAGACGGCTTTATTCAATGGACATACGACGCGCATGTACACGCCTTTATAGATTAGTATACTCAGCTTCTCAAAATGTCTCACAGTGGCAATAATCTTAATAGGTAGAGCACGGTAGGTAATCATACGTAATATGCATGCATAATGTATGAATATTATTACATATATATATATATATATATATATATATATATATATATATATATATAGGGTGTGACTGAAAGGTTTTTAAAGCGTGCATGGAATTGTAGAGCTCGTTAAAGCAAATATTTTTTCCAATAGAACATGGTCTCTGAGACGTCTTGTTTCGGAGTGGGATATAATTTACGACAATTTGTGACACTGGTGTTTTTGCCCGACATAGGAGCACAAAATGTGCTGTTGCGAGACAACCTCCTAGACAGAAACTAAGCACACCTTCGTGTTCGTGATAAAATTCTGCTCCATCTGAAGAATATGCAAGGCCGGTCAGAGGACGCGACACGGACGCTTAGACGAGAATTCGCCAAAAATGAAGTTCTTTATGAACGTTCACGCCAAATACTTTAAAATCATAGCCCTACAACCACTCACAGCGCTAAAAACGGACATATCTTGCCAATTGGCAATTCAACGGCGATCATTTTGGTACCAAAATATATGTCAATGCGAGCTGTGGTTGCGGAGTAAGTACGATTTTTCGGAGGACATGTCCAGATTAAGTGCATGAAAAATGACGCGCTGCGGCTGTCGCGCGACACGTCGGCGGTAGTTAACGTCGCCACACAGTTTTTTTAACGCTCTGACAACTACATTTTTGGACGCTCGTAATGGGCTAAGTTGCCTGTGGCACGATAGCGTATAAATGCATCTATCGTCATCGCGTTCTCGTACTGGAATTATACGAGGTGTGTTCAAAAAGTATCGCGACTTTTGAATTTTTGCGGGTTACGTATATTCGAATTTCGATTTTTTGTGGCGTTATGTTGGTACTCATGTCTCTCACTTATGCCGACAAGCTCGGCCATTTTGAATGTTCACTTAATTGTTGACAGCTGCTTTGCATGCACGTGTTTTGGATCGTCTTCGATTTTTACCTATTCAAAAAAATGGATCAAAGAACCTGTATCAAATTTTGTGTGAAAAACGAAATTAAGTGCGCGGATGCATTCCGAATGTTGACTGTGGCATACGGAGAAGCTACTTTGGACCGAAGCAACGTTTCTCGGTGGTACAAAATGTTCTCAGAAGGCCGAGAAGATGTGAACGACGAAGAGCGTGCCGGACGCCCGAGCACTTCAACAACAGACGAAAAAATTAATGAAGTGGAGAAAATGGTATTGGCCAATCGTCGAATCACCGTTAGAGAAGTTGCTGAGGACCTAAACATATCGATTGACTCGTACCATTCGATTTTTATCAATGATTTGGGCATGAGACGGGTCGCCGCGAAATTCGTACCAAAATTGCTCAATTGCGACCAAAAACAGCATCGCGTGAACATTGCTAATGAGATGTTGGACTCTGTCCGCGACGACCCAAATTTGCTCCAGAGGGTCATAACTGGTGACGAATCGTGGGTTTATGGTTATGACGTGGAAACCAAAGCTCAATCATCTCAATGGAAGCTGCCGCACGAACCAAGACCGAAAAAAGCGCGCCAAGTTCGGTCGAATGTGAAAGTTTTGCTGACAGTTTTCTTCGATTGCAGGGGCGTGGTGCATCATGAGTTCTTGCCACAGGGTAGAACGGTCAATAAGGAATATTACCTGCAAGTTATGCGCAATTTGCGCGAAGCAATCCGCCAGAAACGCCCGGATTTGTGGAAGAACAAAAATTGGCTTTTGCACCACGATAACGCCCCTGCTCACACATCGTTGCTTGTGCGCGAGTTTTTGGCCAAAAACAACACACTAATGATGCCGCAGCCACCGTATTCCCCAGATCTGGCCCCCTGTGACTTTTTCTTGTTCCCTAAACTGAAGAGGCCCATGAAAGGACGACGTTACGCTACGCTTGACGAGATAAAGACGGCATCGAAGGAGGAGCTGAACAAGATAAAAAAAATGGTTTTTTGAAGTGCTTCGAAGATTGGAAAAACCGTTGGCACAAGTGTATAATATCTTATGGGGATTACTTTGAAGGGGACAAAATAGATATTCATGAATAAATGAATAATTTTTGAAAAAACACAAAAGTCGCGATACTTTTTGAACACACCTCGTATAGGCTTTCTCCAGCAGAGGTATGTAGCAGCAAGGCAATGACAATCACGTCCAACAAATTCAACCAGCACGGCCAGGGCTCGAACTAGCGATGTTTTGCTAACCGTGGTTGCCATGACAACGCCCCGTTTTGAACGGTGCGTTAGACGCCTAAGCCACCGCCGCTACAAATTTGTGCTCCTATGTCGGGCAAAAACACCAGTGTCACAAATTGTAGTAGTTTCACTCTCACTCCGAAACAAGACGTCTCAGAGACCATGTTCAATTGGGAAAATATTTGCTTTAACGAGCTTTACAATTCCATGCACGCTTTAAAAACCTTTCAGTCACACCCTGTATATATATATATATATATATATATATATATCTACCAGCAGGGTAGTAGATTATTTTTAGACTTTATATATAAAACACATTCAGGCGCGAATAGGCGTCAAAAAATACTCCTTTTTAGTGCAGAACGCCTACATTTTACAAAGCATTGTGCCCTTTTTCTTAATTCGAACATTGCAGAAAGTGATCGCTTGTAAAATGGAGATATCAAGTCGAGCGTGGACGAGGATTGCCGTCGAAGCTCGGAAGGTTGAAGACTCAATTAGAGACAAATACTTTTCGGAGAAAGCTCTATTTGCCGCCATTTACCGACAATTTAAGGGTTCGGCAGATCTCTTTAACAGGTGGGAATACGCCATTGGTCAAAGATAGCTAGTTATACCAACACTAGTTTCATTTTTACTGCAGCGCTACCGCTTGAAACCGTTTTGTACTAACTCTGCTCTTCCCGCTTCACACTTCAGCTCTTTGACGGAGTATAGGGATGGTAAAGTTTTGTGACATTATTCTAACCTCGGCGTGTTCGTAGACGTTGCTCGCAGAAAACATACCATGACCTATTAAAATAGAAAAGAAATGCAACAATTTGTTATTAAGGCAAATCATATCGAACTAAATTGCGTCTTAGGATATCTGGGATAACGTTGTTCCGTTGCTCATAGTAGAGTTATTTGCGCTTTTCGGAGTAAAAACCTCAAACCTCGTCCGTAGCTGAGCCAACTCAGTCAATCCATCACTACAAACATCACGCAACAGTATATGCGAATACCACTGTAGCGCACTTCGCTTCGATTGGGTTTGTCGGGTAATCCTAGCTTTATGTGTGGCTATTACAGACGCAAGGCCTGGTATCGATTATGATATCACTGTGGTTCGTGTTTATCGACAAGACAAGCGACAGTGGATAGTTCAAGCTTTCTTTTCGCTGTGCTTCTACTAAAATACCCTTAAGTGCACACGATTTGAAACTCAGTTGAGGGATACGACCAATTGGTTTTCGATAGGGTTTTTCCCCTAGACCTAAAATACATGGATATATTTTTACAGGGATATATTTAATAATAATTATAAAGTTGGCTGGGGTTTTGCAACCTCTTGAACGCTGCGGCAGGCCATGGCCCAACTTTAGCATGTTGGCTGAAACTTACAGTACTTAGGTAGATGCGCAGACTGATCTACTTAATGGTATTGAAACTTTCTAGTATTCCCATTGAGGAACAGGGTATCAAATTTCTATAACTGTTGCTTCGGGTCGTCTGAAAGGAGCTCTAAGTATAACTAAACACAGTTGACCTTAGTACTGGTTAAAGGTATTAATAAAAGGTAAATTGTGTTAGACACCGCCCTGTTGACATTTTTATCTCTTCATGATGTCTTAACCAATATCGAACCTACTAGACTATTGTGTGTTCTATTGCCATGGTAATCCCCCGGCACTCTGCTTAGTAAGTAAGACAAGTAGCCTATGGTTTTCTTTTTCTCTGTTGATCTTTTTTTATAACTGTCTATTGGTTCTGTGATGTTGTCTGATCAGCCTTCCTGACATTTCTGTTCTGAGCCCGGAGGCGCTCTGGCAGATCAACCAGAACTGCATTCAAGCTCCAGCCGGACTGGATTTGCTGTTAAGCAACGCCGAGATCTCCTACCCTGAATTTCACCAAAGGTTACCGTCTATGCTATGTTCACATTTCTGATTCATGTAACATTTCCGAGCTTTATATATATATATATATATATATATATATATATATATATATATATATATATATATATATATACACAAAGTGCGTTGCCTAAAACAAGACGAATGTACATGATCAGTTTCCACATTCCCACCGTTAAATTCTAATTTCTTTGCAACCAAATGATCAAAAGGGGATGACCCAGGATCTCAATTTTTGTGAGCTTTGCTTAATACGCCTGTTCCTCTTCCGTCGGATTTGGAAAAAAGTAATATCACTAAATTTTCAATTTCGTAACAAATGCTCATTTGAACAAAATCGACAATACCCTCAAATCTGGCCAATTTAAGCTGGGACACCCTATATATATATATATATATATATATATATACAAAACTTTATTTTTTTGTGAAATGAGCTAGGTACCAAGCGGATTTCCGAACTCTTCGTGATATTGTCGGCAAGCTTCGAGATGACATTAAGAACTGTTCGCCACACGGACCCGGTACAAAGCTTGGCTACGCCGGATACGTCAGATGAATACTGCGTACAACAACTGCTAGCGCCTATTCCACAGCACCAGCTAGGACAAATGGATAAATCTTCTGTATTTCTTGCTGGTCTATCGTCATGTAGGCGATAGTCGGAAGCCTTGCCCCTGGCGGCCTGTCGGTTGCTCTTTTTCGTGACGTGTATATATTCGACATATGATTAAAAAGACAGTTGTAATCGAAGACATACACTATACTGAAGGATCTTTCCATGCCTGTCTGGAAGCGTTACTATTACGCTCAATACGTTACCTTTGTTGATAACGCCGCCTGTTCGAGCTTGTTTCATTTTCGATTGCGTTTACGCGCGAATTTAAAAAGTATGTTAGCAACACGTTACGAAGAAATACACTAATGTTCATTACCTATGAACTTTTAATAAATATTGATTTCTTAACACTACGAATACGCCTTTTTAACGTGAGGTCGCTATTATTCTTCGTTCAGTATTTTGCAATACCGTGCCTAAAGTTAGTTAATGCTTGTTCCTAACTAGAATCGGCGAGCTTCTTTTTGAGAGAGATAATAATAAGAGACCATAATACCCTGGCTTGCCGCTTATTTTTTATGATAATCCAAATACTGGAAATTAACAAGTTTGTTCCAAGTATAGTTTCAATTATTTCCATTTTTGTTAGTTAATTGTTCATCTTAATTGATTTATCTGTTAATGTAATGTTCAATATATTCCTAAACAGTCAATAACAGAGCACGCGGATAACTATTGTTAAGAAAGTGGGCATTTATTTGTCTGCAAAACAATATTACGGCATATGAATGACATAGTACATTCGGTTTGTAAGGGCATAGCGCCTCAACGAAGGCTAGATATAGAATAGAACTTTCGCCTTCGACCAATGACTTGGAGCATTCAATATCCGCTTTAAATTAACTTCCGATTGTAACAGTTAGTCTTGTCATTTCGTGCTATATGGATGGATACAGGTTTGAGTCAATACATAAATGCATTGACAAGAAAAACGTATCTAACTAGATCATGCCTGACAACCGGATCAACCGTCGATGGCTATATACAATGAGACCTCGTGTCTTCCCACTCGCAATCGTGTGTCAAAATGCTGATATGAACAAATGGCACATACTGATTATATCATATAATATAGCGGTAATGTCAGCATCATCGTCATAAATAGCTGGCCAAAGTCGCTGTTGTAAGGTCAGCGTGTTCGGTTAGCGCCTTGTCAAGAATAAGTGGGGCAGCTGTTTTATTTATTGTCTGGAAGCGTATTGTTGCCTTTCAATACTTGACGGTGACAAACAGCAATAACAATATCGAGAACAATAACAATAATAACAACAAGAAGAATACGATGTGCATGCGACTCTGTGTTCTTACTCTGTGTTGCGTTACACTATGTTACTACTTCACAATCTCACACAGAGGTGTTCGTGATAAGTGAAAACGTATTTTCCCTTCTGTAGGCGTTTAGCGACGGACTCACCCACATCTGGCGGAGAAAGATGAACAAGTAGAGAAAACGCATCGAGTTACAATAATTGCCTACTAGAACTAACTGGTTTCGATTCGTTTTGAATGTTGGGTGCCTATATACACCATTCAAAAGAGCTCGTGGACGACCTAGAAGTGAAGCGGAGGTCGAAAGCCGGCAAAACGCGCCGAGTTTCGTGGCTGATTGTGGAACCGACTGTTGTCAGCAGCAAACAGCCTCTGAAGATCCTGGAAGGTGGTCGGATCGCCAACGGACGCAGCGTTACCATAGAAGTTGACCCCTTCGGGCGTAAATGACGGGCCTGGACGAATTGCTCGCTGGTGAGGTGCTTCCCTGGCGAACGGACGGTTTAGCGGACTCGCCGAAGATAGTGGCACGAATTCTCGATCGCTAATCAATGGTTGGCTGTCGATGAGGGTGTGCTGGTGAGTCTGCGGAGTGTATCTGGTCTGATAGGATGACAAGCGCCCGCCAGGCAGGTTGATCACCTGAGAGATCTCGTCGGTTTTCGGTAGTGTATCGAGATGGGCGTGATGCAGGTTATGGCCGTGGTCATTGTGGTTGTTCTGGTGGTGATGGTGGGGGTGGTGGTGGTGATGATGGTCCGGAGTCGGAGAACCGAAAAAGTTTGTCGACGTCGACAGCGGCCTGAAGCCGGTGACGGCAGCGGGCGCACTGAACGTAGACGGTTCTGTCGGAGAAAACGAAGCGGGTAGCGTCTGCGTAGAAACAACCCCAGCCGGACTGGAAGGCCTCTTACGGCGACGCTTTAGGGTGCGCCGCGACACATCGTAGCTGACTTCGGGTCCCGGAGTGGTTGCGCTCGTGGTCTGGAAGTAGACGATCGACACGGGCGTCACGGTCGTGCGAGGTAGCGTCGACGGCGCTGACGTGGGCTTGCGCTTGCGCTTGACTACCTTGCGAGGAGGCTTGGCTGAAGTCGGCGTGAACTCAACCGCCGAAGTTGGCGAAGTGCCGCCATTGGCGACGGCCGCCGTCGCTGCGGTCGGCGTCTCGGGTAGGGGCGTCGTGGCGGCGATGGTTGTCGTCGGTCGAGCGGTTCCGAGCCTGGTCACAACACGTCGAGGCGGTGAGCGTGCCGAGGTACCTCGGGTCGTGACCCCACTGCCGGTCGACGTAGGAGGCTGCACTGTCGGCGTCTCTGGGGGGGGGGACGTGACAGCCCCCGTCGTCGTTGGCGGCGTCGTTACTCGCCCCGTTGACAGAGTCCGTGTGGCTAAGGTCTGCGGAAGCCTTGCGGCTGTGGGACGCTCGGTTGGCCCCAATACTGCCGTTGGTCCCCCTGTAGAGGCTGTAGATCGAGCTGAGGCCGGCTGTGTTGTGATGCGTGATCGAAACAGAGCTCGAGTGGTTTGCGTGGTGCTACCTGGGTTCGTCAACAACGGCGCTGTTGTAGTCGTTGGTTTTTCTGGCTCCTTAGTGAGAACTCGATTGCTATTGCTGATTCCGACCGGTAAACGGCGTAACCCTGAAGGTCGGCGCAGCCTCGAAGATAGAATGCCATCGGAGTCGGAGGCCGGTACAGGGGTCGTTCCTCTTAGTGGCGTAAATGTCGTCGATCTTTCGCCTGGATTTGCCTTTTGCGGTAGACCTGAAGACGAACAGCAATATGTGTTCTTAATTAGTTCTTAGGTAATAGGTTAACTTGAAAAGGAATGCAAATTGTGGTGACAATTAATAATTAGGAGTCTGCTTACTTGGCACTTAATGACAAATACGGCATTTGTACCAAAAATGAGTACCGTGCGACAGCGCTACTTGGTAGATATTTTGATTCAAACGAACAGTTTGCGACTTTGTTGCTTTATAAAGACACAGATGACTATATTTGTAAAAACGCCAAACAAAAATGAAATAGATAGAATCGATCCAAAAAGAAGCCGTACTTAGCCGCGAGCTGACTGAAGACTGGTCCTTGGCAATCCTGGATTCCTCCTTGTTGGTCGTGGTGACACCTAGTGAAGCCTTATCGTCTCCGTTTCTGGCCGCAGTGGTTCCAGCTTGGTCACGTTTGACTTCTTTGGAGGGCCTGCGATCATCCTTCTTGAGTTTACGGCTCTTCACTTTGATTACCTTCCTTCGTGGGCGTGGCGACGAAACGGCGCCAGGCGCAGCCGTAGTCTTCAAATTCTGCAGCTGCTGCACAGACAGCGTTTGCGACTTGACCTCAGGAGTGATGAGTTCGCCGTCGCTTGTCGTCACTCGACTGGCAACACTTACGACCGGTTTCGGTGCGTCACTCGTAAAACGATGGTTTTTATAAATAAACACGGGACTGAAGTTTGCTGGCGGCGAGGTTTGTGCCGGCTCTGTGGCGATCTTCGTGGCACTTCGTGATTGGCCGGCTTTTGAAGACGTGGACGGAGACTGGGGCGGTACTGTTTCGGTCCGCTCTTGGCCAGCTGACGAGGTCGGAGACTGGGGGGGCAGTGTTTCGGTACGCTCTTGGCCGTCTTCGATCACCGTCACAGTCTTTGCGGTCTGTGTCACAACATGGCTGAAGAACGAAGGCGTTGTCGTCTCCGTTTCGCCGCTATTAGGCGTCGAGGTCGTCGTCTGAATGAAGAGAATCCGAAACGGAGCCTCGCCACCGGCCTCTCTTTCGGCCGAAGTCAGAGCTGTGACGCCTGGAAATGAGGTGACGAAAGTTGACGGTTTGCGGGTGGTTGTAGACGTCGTCGTAGTGGTTGTCGTTGTCGTCGTCGTTTTCCGCTGAGTCGTAAAGCGGGCCAGTATTTCCGCTTTGGTCAGCTTCTGCTTGGTCGGTTCAGGCACGTAGTTGTTGGTGATCGGACGGTGGTACTTGTCGAGCACCGTGATCAGGTTGGCAGGGACCAGATCGGTCAGTGCTCTCTGATACTTTGGTCTACCCTCGGGTTGATCCGGCGTTGTCTGCGCCTGAACCCCACCGCCCTGCAGATCGACGCGGCAGAAAACGATGATTGCTTGAAGCAGAAACGCCGCTGTCTTCAATCGGCCCATCGTGAAGACTGTCGATGGAGAAAGTGGCCTTGTCGACAGCCGCTTGACGTTGCAAACCGACCCTACTCTCGTTCTCGGTCGTTAAACTCAGGCCGCCAGACGCGCCATCTCTGAAATACAGCGCAGATAACAACACACGGCAAAAGACGACACAGTTTAAATTCTAACTTGAAGATCGACTCAAGTCGCTCGTCGGAAAATCACCACGCAGGAAAAGTTTATTTCAAATACAAACCTAACTTAACCTATGCATATTTAGATTCATATGCACTTCACTAACAAAACTGCAAAAAATACTGCTAACGGCTACGCATAGGATTACCGTAAAATGACTACTATAAAAAAAGACAATTATATAGACAAATTTATATACAAAAAGCCATACTGCTTTACCCGCTGTGTCGCTTTTAATTGTAATAAACGCGATTACAATAGAGAACGGAGGAAACACTAACTTGCGAGGTAAACAAGTCGACTTAGCTGCAAAAATAAATTTGGGTACTTTTTATTTCAAATCTAAAACAGGTATTCTGAAGTTCGTATTCGTTTTCTCCAATATTCGTCTAGATTTACTTGGGACAAATGCCAGATAATGATGTGTCAGGACCGACAAAAGAAAAACAAAAATGGAAAGCGGAGTGTTTCAATGGAATATCCCCAATTTACGTCGATGTGTACAAAATAACAATGCAGTCCTTGAGTAGCACAATACTTTTGCTTGCTGTTTGTTGGCAGACAGCAAACCTCTCTATCTACGTGAAGTCCGTTGGTGACGACTTCAGATATTAGTTATACGGCGCAGCAGCAGTAGCAAAAACAGTTCTGATCATTGCACATTTGATCCGCACCCGACAACAGTGAACACACACGATCGCTACCGGTTGTGGGTCAGCAGTCTCGGTAGAGAAATGGCCACTTAAAAGAACTCCTAGTGATTCTCTAATAATGTATTTAGCCGTATTCTTGTTTGTATTTTGGTTGACTGCGGACCACTGTTCGTTAGTGTTTTGCTCCAGCGCAGATCGCTGTACTCTAATCTTTAGTCTAATAATCCTCATACAGAGGCACCCGCCGAGAAGATAATCCACATCCGGCGTTGAGAAGGTATTAAAGTATGGATGGCAGCAAATAAAGTAATAATACCCTTTTAACGTTGAGCTGCCGTAGCAAACGATCACTTGCAAAAAAAACTGCATAACGGTAATAATGCGAATACGCAAGCACAAACAAACATTAATAATAAGAGAAGACAGCTTACTTTACGCTTCATGACTATTCCAACGACGCACTACTCGGTCTAAGCTCTATATATATATATATATATATATATAATTGCGCTTTTTATATTCTTCATATAATCTCGTTATGTGTAGCACCACTGATGATTATGGCGCACACCTCTAATTGCCTTCTAATATGATTCAGCCATTTTGACTTCGCGCACCGGCCTTTGGAGATACACACCCAGCAGGCAGGCTAAGACATGCGCACTGCCGTCAATGCGGGTGCGTAGCTGCATTGACTGTGCCACTCCCAGCAGAATACGCGAGTGAAAAGCAACTGATCGATTACAGATAGGGCCGATGTATAATAGCCGGCAGTAAATTGACATCGGGCGGTCAAGTATCGTGGGTGCACATAAAGTGATATGCGATGTCAAAACCGTCGAATACTTTAGGAGCGTCACCACGCTGATTTCAATGCATACAACAATAAATCGCTTAATACAAAATGCTGTTTAAGATCGGTTATTGCACTAAGCGCAGCAATATACAGAAACAATGCCAGCAGCACCCGGTTGGGTACAACGACGTCAATCGATGCAACTCGCTGTAGAATGAACAAGTCAGTACCTACAGTCACTATCACCCCGTGACCTTCCTTTGAAAATTTCATTTACACAAGGCCTTTTTTAGAGGACTAACCGGAAAATGCGGTTTTACACGCGGTCGCCACGGCGAGGAAGCTCCCCGCAAGCGTGCGCCGGTAGTGCAGTGCTCTAATCCACTCAAACCCAGACGTATCCCCGTCCTGACTTGGGACTGCTTACGCAATATATCAAACAGTCAAGGTGGGAAGTCTATTACTCCTGGAGGCGGTTTTGCCCCCGGGAGCCACAAGGATGGGAGGCACCTTTGGGGGGGGTGTCTCTCGCTTTTTCTTATCGTATGGCTTTGAAGACTTTAGATGTGGTGCTTCAGTACGAGAGCGTCTCCGTCATTTTTTGCAGACGCCATGTAAGTTAAAAACCGGTGTCTTTGTTAAAAGCGATATAGGTGCGCGCTGCCCTGCCAATACTGGACTCCTCAGAATAGTACTTTGGGATGTCCTCCGATCCATCGCCATAGTGCATGTATTTGGGCCTGGGAGCTTCATGAACGTGAACAGGTAGGACTAGAAATCGCCACGACTTGTCAGAATCTGGTTCGTGCAGAAGGTAAGCTCAATCTCCGGCCGGTTTGTCCAGTCTTTGATATTTAAAACTAGGGTGCACTAATCCTGCAAACACCAGTCAGACACCTTGTTAGCACATTTGTCCATTATCGCCGTAACACTGGAACGTGCTCTTTGTCACATAAAAGAATAGCAATCTTCAACTTAAGATGTCCAAGGTTCACAATAGTATCGTTGAATAAAGTTTTGAAATTTGCTATTATGCACGTAAGGACTGAAATGCACTATATGGACGGGTCGTGGCTGGGCACTTAGTAAACTCAATTCACAGTAGCCGCTCGAGCACACATGAGCATGACGAAGCACGCGCCGCGCAGGACTTCAAGAATCCTCCTGACTGGACCGTACACCAACGGCAACGCCAAGATCTGCCGATGTAACATTCATAAATAACAGCTTCACCTCTTTAAACCGTATGACATAACCGTGGCGTGACCGCCGGCGGCGGTGTCAGCGTTGCCTAAGATGTAGCCTTGTCGTCACTTCATCGCGCAAAGAGGAATGACATTTTCATCCAGAAGTTGGAAACTGCGGGAAACTGCCAGCCGTAGGAGCACGGCATGGAATGCTGCCAGCCGGAACAATAACCAGCCTACCTACCTTAGTTGATCGTCTGTAATGACGGATGTTCATCATTTAAATCGAAGCGATATTGTGCGACTTAATGTGCTTCGTCGTGGGAAGGTGGCTGAACGACCTTAAGAAGCTGATGACGATGGCGACGACAACCTAGCTATCATAACATTGATAATAATTCGAATTGCCCACGGGCGCCAAAAACGCTAAAGCAAACAAAGCAGCAACAGCAACAGCAAAGAAGGACAATAGACAAATGTTCCGTGGCATGAAACAACATTATGTCAACGAAAGCGCAGAACGAAACCGATTGAGACAGCCGGCAACACATCAAAGACACATGAAAAACACTCTGGAAAAAGTGCTTGACGAAAACAAATGGCAACAACAACGACAACGAGAACTACAACCGATGGCTGCTGAATCACAGCGTTCTTGGGACGAGTGCCAAACGCGTCCGACCACCTTTCGCAGCTGTTGGCGCCGGAACGCCCTCGGGCCGCGGAAGGGCAGACGAGGCGAAATAAAGGAAACACATCGCGACGAAGGCAAAAAGTGAAAAAGTTAAGGAGACTACTGTAATGCGTGCGCGGAACGCAGTGTACGCATCTTAATATCAACATCCTGACAGCCTCTTCGCTGATTTCTCCTTGTTCATTCATTTGTATTGTTGTTGCTTTCTTATTGTAGCGTTAGCTGTCGCTGTTGGTGCCTCCCTCTGTCGTTGTCCGGCGTTGTGTTGTCGCCTGTATTAAGGCTGCTATGAAGGTTGCTGCCGCCGTGGGTTGTTGCTTATGCTGATGCTACATGTAACATTGTTGTTTTGTTCGTGTTGCTATTGCTTTGTTATTGTTGTTTGTGGTGCTGTTGTTGTTTTCTTGTCGTTGCGGCTTGTTGACAACAGCACTTGCTCTAGAAGTAATATAAAAAATCCCTGCCGAAACACAGCCAATGGCGATAGACACTCGGGAAGCCTCGTATCCGTTAAAGAAACATAAGCGTCTCCGTTTATATTATGTCCTTCATGGTGTCCTCAAAATCATTTTTCGTATTCTATGTTTGCATGTTGTGTCTGGCTATTACCGGAAAATGGCGCTAGCAGTGGCGTAAAATTGCATTGCAAGTATCTGACAGTGTCCCTGTGTTATGGTTACTGGTTCTCCTAAACTATATAGAAAATATTGTGATGATTTATTAATCATTTACAATACGTTTGCACACTCGGCAGTGCTCGCCTTAATAAAAATGGTGGTAAAAAGGTGTCACGTGAAGTTAAGAATCAGTTGTCCGTGTCCTTGCTTGATGGTAGCCCCCGCTCTTATGGATCCGGTGCGAGCGATATATCCTCAAGGTTCCTTGCAAAGTTAAAACGGTGAGATCCATAAGATTCCTCTTCGTGACGCCGAGCCCCAAGAGCGTCCTCGCAGATTCGGAGTCCCATACACCACTCATAGAGATAGTGATGGATCCGAATCTGCGAGGTTTTTGCGGGTAGGGGAGCGCCGCTCTTAGGAACTCGACGTCATATTTGGCGATCTTGTCTTGCCGTGCTTTTGCCAGGTCCCGGTTCGGGCCGCAAACCTCGGCATCTAAAACCCAGACCTCGGTAGGTGTTGTTATTACGAGGTCGGGCTTTAGACCCGGTGCGCCCGGTCGACGGAATACTCGCTCACGAACCACCTCATGACCCCTTTCGCGGAGAAGACGCGCCACGCGATCACAGACGTCGTCATGTCTCTTTATGGTTTGTTTGTGTGTTATATCGCACATCTGAGCGACATGAGCCAACGTCTCAGGCGCATGACACCCGTGCCTACAACGTTTGTTGTAGCCCGGGCGTCCCCTGGCCAATCTGGCACGCGTTGGTAGTGCGTTGATCCTGAGCTTTAGTAGGTTTAAATACTCCTTACCAGATAGGTAGGGCATACCCTTAATCCAGTAATGTACAAAGGGCGTTTCGTGTGCTTTTTTAAAATGTGCCCCATCGAACGTGTTGTGTAGTTGTTGAGACCAGTAATCGGTCTCTTGTGTAGCGGTCTCAATGGAGGTTCCCAAGCGCTATATATATATATGCATCAATTGGCATATAACTACCGTTTGCCCACAAACCCGTTTACGCAACTTGTGAGGTTTTCTCGTATTATAGTTAATATTAATTATTAATAAAATTAGGAAATACATTTTATAAATTATTATATTAAAAAAATAAAATTAGGAAACGCTGGTCCCTAAGTTTTTTTAGCTACAATGCTTTGCAGCAACTGGTCACATGATACAAACCGTTTTATATGACTCTCCACAACCTTGTCTTAGCTTTGAGAATAGTCAACTTCGGTCGTACAAATAGTTACAAGCCATCACTGCGTGCCCTATTGCGCCGGAGGTCCTGGCAGCGCATTTTTAGCAAATCTTCGCGGGCAGTTGTACGAGTCCTAGCCGTTCCTCTCTGGTGTCCGTTCGGGACGATGGAGTCACTGAGGTTTTCCCAGGAGCCCCCCAGCCCGGCAGCTGAGATTTGAAACACGGTACGAAAGGCTCCTTTGGGGAAGGCAGCAGACCTGATACGGAACGGACAGGATGAGCGGCCCACCTAGCACCGTGCCCTGCTGCCTTAGTTAAGGAGGTTCTAAATACTTCCCGTCTAATTTCTAAGTGCAGATCAAGCCTACTTAGTGTTTCCAAATAAACGTGCGACCCACTGGCGCCGTCTTTGTTTAAAGAAACGTTTATTATTAAATTCAAGCTGCTCTCAGCAGTGCTGGCTTACAAATTGTAGATTTTCTTAGAAACCATGGGCGGAGTACCTCAAGAGCAACACGGATTCGAGCGACGCCGGAACACCATAGCACCGTGTGCCGTACTTCTGAGCTACATACGCCGAGGACTTCGAGTTAAAAAAGCGCATCTCTACGCAGTATTTGTGTACTTAAAGGCACCCTTTTACACAGTGTCATAAGCAATTACCTTTAATAAGCTGGTCTGTAAAGGGTATCTAACGTCCTAAGACTTTAACAGGTAACACGCAAAAATAAAAAAGAAGAAAAAATTCATTCTCGCCAGAGCAATATTTTAGGCCGATTTTCGGTATTAAAACTTCCTGTTAGGGTGCGGTTTTACCTGCTTGGAAAAAGCTTGGAATACAGTAACGTTTATCCTGCTGGTATTAACGACAACATCACTTCCAGTTGTGAGAGGAGATTAGGCAATTCCGAACAGACATTGAAGGTGTTGAATATCCCAACACTGAAAGCATTTGTAGGTGAAATTAGGCATATTTTGGTTGATTCAATTGACCAAAAACTGATACATCACCTTTTAGGCCGAGAAGCGCTATAGTAGCCGAGCCTATGGTTGAGATGTGCCGATAAAGCTTACCAGCAGTTTCTTGTGAATCAGTAACGGATGGATCGAGAGAAATGTATACTAAGCGGTTATGTTTACCACTTATTTTATTAATAATATTTAATAGCAATTCAAGCGGCACGTAGGCCATGTTGGTCCTGCATGACTCTTTAGATAAAGAAAGATATAGAAAAGTTTACTTTAAGAGAATGAACCATTTTGTGCGTCCAATAAGTTTTGATGACGTGATGGCGACGCCGCCGCAACCTAATAGAAAATGAAAATGGCGTACTCTTCTAGCGAGTTTAAGTGCGCAACGCAACAGATGATTCATAGCGATTAAGAGGAATATCTCGAAAATTCTCAAGGGCAAGGTCGACATCGAATGGCTGGCTAACACAGTCTACCAAGATTTCAATGCTAGCCGTGTCATGCGCCCTAAAAGAATAGAGACAAAAACAGGAAGATGGTCTGAAAATAGCAAGGTGTCCAGAACCGCTAGTTGGACCATAGACACACCGAATATAAATGTGCCTATCTAAAATACGAAATTGTGCGTCAAATTTCAAAGCTTCTCTATTACTGATCTGAAAATTTGTTGTTTGGAAAAATCACAAATTCCCTGGAATTCTATAAAAAAAGTAGCTTATTTAAGTGCTTCAGTAAGAAAAAGAACAAGAAGGTAAAACCACAATTCTATAAGGGCCGCATAGCCCAACAACTTTTATAGCCAGTTCAATTACACAGGAGGATGCAGCAACAATTATACATAAGCTGGGAATCTACGAAATACAGTTATTTATTTTTTACTGTTAAATGTTGCTATATTTAACGATTATAATCCAGATTAACAAATCCTAAGTAGAGCATCTGTATTATAATACACAACAAAGTAGAACTCGCCAAAAAGGGATATTAGTGAGTATGACTGATTTACTACGACGCATCCCATTACTGCAAACAATAAGAGAGCGGCACTGCGTATCCGCACACATAGGTTTAATTGAATTAAACTTTACCATCGTATGGTTGAACACTAAAACAACTTTAAAACAACAAAAGCGTTACACAGTTAAACTTGGGTCCCTTAGAGAGAGGATGATTGATGTATGACACAGGTGTATTTATATATATTACCGATTTCCATGGCAAATAATTCTGGTTTCTTCTTAAAGTTCTGCAGACATCTTAATATGTGGTAGTCCATATTAAGATGCCTGCAGCATCTCTCAGCGGTTATATATAAATATATATATATATCCGCTGAGAGATGCTGCAGACATCTTAATATGTGGTAGTCCATATTAAGATGCCTGCAGCATCTCTCAGCGGTTATATATATATATAATCCTTGAACCAAAAATATATATAATCGGAACAATTAGAAAAAAAGGGGACCACAGATGTCCCAATAAAATATACAGTGCACTGCAATCCACTCCCCAAAATAAAATAAAAACTATATATATTTTTAGTTGCGCACCATCTCTTTTATAGAGACTCCTTGCTCTTCTTTGTCCGATTATGGTTGATTATATAATTTAAAAAAATAAACAGCCGTCGACGGACTATAACTCGTAGGAAATGCATTTAAATTTGGCGACTTTAACACATGAATACTCTTTGTTTTATTGACGTTTGCACACTGCAAGAAGTTAGAAGGCAAAAGCGCATTCTACGTCAATTACTCGTTTCAACCGTGCCTCGTGATTATACCAGAAAACAGTCTCGCTGAGCGATCCGAAATGAGGAGGTCTTGAGGAAAGGCTCTCTTTCGTCTTAGCCACAAAAAAACTGCTCCTTTAAGTTCTCCTAGAGAGCCAGCCAGCGGAGTTATTTGAATATCACCCAGAGAGATCACTCAGACAATCGCTGAGTCATTACGGTTTTTGTCAACCCACCTCAGCTGGTTTGCATCGCGGCCTCCAATTGTTACGCATTTGTATTGGTAATGACGTCCACAACAACGGACTTGTCGTACGCTTAGCACGGCAATTAGCAACGGTGCGTTGTCGCCCCGGGCAGACATCTCGATCTCGGCAATTTTTTTCGAAGGCGGTTGTCATTGCGGACCGTGTCGTTAGTAGAAATTGCGCCGCAATACAGTTAGCAACTCTTAGTCAATCTTACTAGAGTGTTGTTCTATTGTTGTTGTTTCAGCCACACGCCAACAACACATGTCCTTTTTGTCATTACAGTGTGTTGCTGGTACCGATGTTGAGTTTGTCGTCATTGAAGTGCTTGTTGACGCGGTTGCTGTTGCCTCAGAGGTCCCTACGTTTTCTGACGCGTCGAGCAACGAGAGTAGGAACCAACTGCACTTTAGCAAGAAAAGGCGAACTAAACTGAAGACAGCCTTCTAAGTGATGCCATTAAAATGCTTAGTCGTAACCCACGGAGCACACATGGCTGGCTATACGCCAGTGCGCCAAATGCAAAACGGTTCATGTAATTCTGGACAGCGCATCATAGGCTCTTTCCGGCGACAACAAATAACCGTGGGAATTGGCCAGAAGAAATGTGTAAATGTTCCGTCTTAACACAAAACACGACAAGCGAAATTCCTGTCCACCAGTAGCGATGGCTATATGAGCAATGTGAGAAGCAATAGAAGAGGAAACAGTTACACAGTAGAGAATTGCATAAATGTGCTGTGCAATTGTCCAGCCTCCTGCAATTACAATGACGACGACATGGTCAGCAACACGCACCCTTGCAGAACAGAACTTTTTCCGTAGCATATACAGGTACAAAACTCTATATATATATATATATATATATATGTACGCTGGGAAATATCTCACCCCCTCCCTCCAGACTTTGACGAGCATCTGCCGGTAGTAATTAGCTTTGCTAAATTGATTGTTATGTGAATCGATACGAGCGTTTTGCACCCTCTCCTATGAACACTCCGAATGCATGTGCGCCATTGACACAATACAATTTCTGCCCGTCCGAACAGTAGAAGGAGAGCGGCCCTTTTTGTCGGTCGTCTGACAGCATTGCCGTTCTCGTCAGAATCACCGTTATGATTGAATCTCAGGATTTCTGCTCACTTTTCTGTGCACATCCGTACACACACACACACACCTATCAGTGTGTACTGTTAGTAGTATTATTTCTGTTATTTTTGTCTCGTATTATTATGGGTTACGTTGCTCTGTTTTTGGTGTATTTGTTGTTGCAGCCCAAGTTGTTATCCATGGAGCCGTTTTTGTTCCTACTGTCATTGTCATTGTTATTGTTGCTGCTGCTGCTGCTGCTACTTTTGCTGGTATTGCTTGTGTTGTTGATACTTATGTTGTTGCTGCTGCTGCTTGTATACGCTATTGTGGTAATTCTGGGGGCTATTTGTATGATTACTATGATTAAAATTCATCATATTTGTATCATAATTGTTATTATCATAACTTCAAACTTAACCAAAATCTGCAAGTCTTAAAGAATGTCGCGTCGAATGTCGAGGATATGTGTCGCGCAGGTACAGAATCCGCGATGCTTATATGCCAGGGTCGCCGACCATCTACCCCGTCCTATCCCATCGACAATGGCAAACATGAGTACATAGAGCAAGCATGTTTTGGCAACGCATAATATGTACAAGAGAAATCCCTAACATGTGTATTTCTGAAACCCGCACTATGATCAATGCAGGTCAAACGTGTAGTACTGTATATATATATATATATATATATATATATATAGAGAGAGAGAGAGAGGGGGGGTATTTAAACGCGGTAATTTACTTTTTACAACACGTTTTATATACGACGTTTTTAAAATACCACCATTTAAAACAGATACACCAGATACACCTAGACACACCGTCTGCATTTCGAGTGTATGACATAAATTCAGACATTTGATTATATATGCTCGTATGCAACACAGACAACACGCATGCAAAGGATTAAAGAGACAGAAAGCTTTACAGTAAAGCGACAATGAGAGTGATACTTAATTAACTTGCCACGGCGCACGAAGTCACACCAAGGACCGCACCGCAATTGTAGTAGCAGTCGCAGCTTGTAGTTCGTTCGGATGAAATCGAGTGGAACGGGCGAGAACTCATGGCGACTCACTAGATCTCACAACTCCATAGACAGATACAGGAGGACAGTTGGTCAGTTGACCCATAGATATATAGATAGATAAATCGTTGATAGTAGGCGAATAGGCAGAGAGCCATGGGATCCGATCCATCGTGCGGGAGTCCGCCGCCGCCGGCTATCGGGGCTTCGTTGGTCATCATAATCGTTGGTTGACGCCGCCTTGCCAACAGCAAAGGGGTCCCACGCATCGATCAACAGCGGCCACAAGCGGCCAGATTTCTACGGGACCCCCGATAATGCCTTTGATGCTGCCGCCGATACCACCGCCCCCGGCTCTGGGCTGCGGGCTAGACTATAGGACAGCTTTGTCTCTCTTTCCCTCCTCCTCTTCCTTCCCCCCGTTCTTTCTAGTTCTCTCTCGCGGAATCTCTCTTTCTCTCTACCTGTTCCCTCTTATTCTGCTGTTCTTTGAGTTATTTTTGCTGCTTGAATTTTTCTTTGCATGACATCGCTGGCGATAGCAAACAACTAAACATGGGCCAATGGATAGTTGGTGCAATTTTTTCATTGGATTGCGTCTTGTGATAATGTCGCTACGCTACGGATGAGCGCCTTATACGCCATATTTGTCGCTTCTGGGCGTTACCATCGGGTTTCTGGCTGCTACTATGTACTTAGACGTGTGTATCGGCTAGATTGGACAGAACAAAACGCTGCTACGCTAGCAATGATGAGAACGAGACGTATCTAGTTCTAATGACGATGATTGTTACGACAGGCGAATAATGTGTAGGACGGTAAAAACGTACTCACGCTACTTTCCTTTTTTGCTCCCGTCAAAATAAGGAAGGACATATCGTCGGACTACTTCGAAACTCTATACATATATGTATATAATCAGTACATACATAAATACATATACGTATATAATCAGATGATTTGCCCCGCTAGATCTGGCGACGTCGTGCCGTCGGGATAGAAACTCCCGAAACTGTGCTCTCAAGTATTTACTTTAACTTGTAGCTCCCGTATTTGCTTTCATTCTGGCAGCCCACTAACAGATAGGCCCACGGTACTTTTGCTTACAAATCTCAGCAATCGGTATACAATCATATCTTGCATGTCTGTCACACAACTATATGCCAGCTACGTCGTGTATCTCACGTGTCTGCTAGTCAGACGTCTACCGGGCTTGATCTGATCTACTCTGACCTCTTATTGGCACTTCGGTCGATGTAATCTATGAGATTCGACCGCTTCCCCATACATCACGAAACAAACGGGCCGACATAAACGAGCCTCTAGAAACATGCAAGTCCCCAGCGTGATACCTAGCCCAAAACTGATAAACTATGATTAATTACGGCGCAAGTTTATTTGGCTATTTGGAAGCTATACCCTTTTAAACAGCAAGAGTCTACAGTTTTTATATCTGGCCCTTGTCGTGAAACCTGATCAAAATCGATTGGAGCAATGCCACCAGCAAAAGCGGTCGCTTGCGCGATGATTATACCGTTTCTAAGTAGAACATTTCAAACTATTGGTCGCTGTATTACGTAATGCTTTAGCCTAGTGTATGAGAGAGTCAGAACACACACACTTATAGATAACTTATGCATAATAATCCTATAGGAGTATGTCGCAGATAAGCATGAGTCATTTATTGCTCCATGACTAGACATCTAGCCCGAACCCCCTCTGCGCAGGTGGGAGACAGTAATTTTAGGAGGTGACGTCTGCGCACAGCAAACAAATCGCCAAAAAGAGTCAAGTTTCTGACTCATATTGTCGTGAAAACGTTTTAGTTCGATCTTGTCCTAGTCCGCGTTCCCCAAGTACTAAGATCTAAGGGTGTTCTGCCCAACGACGGGCATTCTAAAAGTTGAAGCAGTACTACACGGATATATGAGCCTACTGCAATAACAAGACGTTATGAAAACTGTTTAGTAAACCCGATTTGAATTTTAAACCTTGGTTTTATAAGGCTAGCCTAATAAACAGGCTTTTAAACCTGTTTTTTTCTAAACCTGTCACCTAGTAGGTACAGTGATTACCTACCAGGTAATCACCGAGATCATCAAGCCGTTAAGACTTACTGTGGTTTCATGTGTTAATGAAATGTCACTTTTTCGCGTCTGATATACTGTCAGACGCGGCCTTAGAACTAAATAGCAGTTTAATTGCAAGCGTTAGATCTCCGTGTGGAAGTGTCAGCTCACGAGGCTCACGTCCTGACAGAAACTCAACACTCATATACGTCAGTCGGATCTGGCCTGCATGTCTGTAAGAACGTTTTAGATTACGTCTGCATAGAGGCACAATATAGAATACGCGTAAACGCGCAATGCACACTACACTAGAAAGAGAGCATAAAATGCACAAGCAGCCGCTGCTTTTTTACATGACACCAGAGAATCCTTCCATGGGAAGAACCTGCCACAAGGCTCCTAATTTTTACAGAAAGCGATTCGCCAAATATCTTGAGAGGGCTAAAATGTCCGTTCTTAATTGTATTGGAAAGGACCACGTTTACAGTTGATTCGTTTACCCTGGACACCTAAGCACTTTCCAGAGGCTTCTTTCACAAATTCCGAGACCGACCAGTTCTAAACCAGAAGTCTAGCCACTAGTCCCTTGCGGTACTCAGTTAGGCGAACGTCGCGCAGAGGAGCAGTTTCCAGACTTGTGACTAAAGCTTGTAAGACGTGGATTGAATTTGACATGACGATAGACGACCAAGGGTGCATCTGACTTGCGTGATGACCATACCACGAGGTCAAACATCCCGTATGTGATTTTTGCACAATGACACTACTACAAGCTTTTGGTATTCTTGGTAAAACACGTGTGCCTGAAACGTGTGACAGCTAAATCAAACTACATCGATGTGCAATATAGTTGTGTTGACATGACATAGAAATAGCATGTCGACAAAGTTTCCCAATCCTCGGAAGGGTGGTCTGGTGCCTGTCTTGATACTGAAGTTTATCATGAGTGTCGTCGTATCTACCACGGTCACAGCTAGCGAACGCATGGAAGAGACGGCGTAGCTACCGACGATAATCCTAAAGCCAGTGTGTTGCATTGCGTGGACAGCCGCCGTTACTGAGCAACAGTGGTCGCGTAACGCTGATGTCTGCCGTTTGTGCTGTGGCGTGGAGTGTGGCCAGGATCGACGATCGACAACGATCAGTCGCGACCACGAATTACGCCCTCTTCGTGTTTTCTCTCATGGTTGTTAATTACCAACGAGCTTTGGGAGCGCAAGAAGAACGATGCGTATATATTTCGGCCGGTTGGACGCCTAACCAGCATCCGTTCGCTGTTTGTCCGGTTGCGTGTTAATCGCTACCGATGCTGGCATTGGCACTTTGTAGATGCCACAAACAACAACAACAACAACAACAACAGCAACAACCGCGGGAACAACAACAACAGCAATAGCAACATCGGGGACAACAACAACAACAATCAAAACAACAGCGGGAACAACAACAATAACGCCAAGAACAACGACAACAACAGCGGGAGCAACGATAAAACAACGGCGGGAACAGCAATAAAGACAACAGCGGGAACAACAACATGAGCAATAGAGGGAACAACAATAAAAACAGCAGCGGGAACAACAGCAGAAGTGCATTATCATGGACAGACAGGCGAGTCACGTTGACCTTGGATAGCGCCCGATGAAGGCTGAATGGATCGCGTCGGTCGTCCGCATTTTGATCAGTGCGTCGCCTAAACGAGATATTTTTAGTTCCGCTCTCAGGCGTCGAATTGACTGACTGACGCTCATACCGGACGACGACGACGACGACCGGACGAACGGATCAGGCGCTAAGAGTGGTCCAGACGAAAAACACACCGACACCGACGACGACGACGACGACAACAACAACAACAATAATAAATACAACAGCAGAAGCAGCAGCAGCAACAACAAGCGACGACGACGACGGCAGTGGCAACTGTATCCACTACTGCGGGGAGACAGTCGCCCATGGGAAGCTAACGACGTCGAACACGACCATAATGCAGAAGGACGGGAAATACCCGCTGGGAAGCTGCTACTGTTAGTAATTTAACTTCAACAACAACAACAACAAAAATAGCAACAACAACGACAACAACAACACAACAACGACGACGACAATAACGACAACGGCAACAACAACAGCCACGACAACGGCAACAACAACAACGACAACAACGGCAGCAACAACAACAACAAGAATTAAAACAACTGCCAACAACAACAACAAAAACAACAACTACAAACAATTAAAACAACTGCCAACAAGAAAACTACGGTTACTTAGTGGCTCTTATAGTGACCACAACACCAGTTACCGCCGCTGGAGTTGCTGCAGCAGCAACAACAACAACCGCCGCCGCAAAGACCTTGCCGCGTTCTGCGTAGTCTGCCAAGGCCAGTCCGACAAGCGAAGTCGGGCCTCCGCTCGCTCCGGGTGTTATTTGCATTTGGTCGTTGTCCCCGTCGACGTCAACAATCCGCTACCTATACCTGTCCGCTTGGTTGTAACGCTGGTCGGGTCCGTATTTATCACTCGGTCGTCCGTACGTCCGGCCGTCGTGTCGCGTCGTAACGTTCCGGTAATGTAAGTCATGCAAGCGTCCTACGCGTACGATCAAAAACACAAACACAACATGGCGCGAAGCTGCGCAAATCGCCACGCTCCGTATCAAAATGCAGTTATCTTTCGTTCGACACTCGGAGACATGTCGGAAGAACAATTGCGACCCAAAGCAGCGCGTCTAATGTGTAAAATGCACATCACATAACTGCTTGTCAATACACATATATATATATATATATATATATATATATATATATATGAAATATTGAGGAGATAATTATATATATATATATATATAAAAAAAAAAAATATATATATATATATATATATATATATATATACAGGTAGTTCAATAAGTTCTTAGAATGAAAAGCGAGAATTTTCCAAATCATGTTTTTACATTTTTCTTATTCGATATACTCCCCGAGAAGCTCAATACACTTTTCCCACCGAGATTTCAGAGCTTTCATACCTCTTGAGTAGAATTCCGCGTCGTTAGACTGAAAATAGGCATTGACAGCAGCCTTAATCTCTTCATTGCTGGAAAAACGCTTTCCGCCGAGACTATTCTTCAAATGTCCGAAAAGGAAATAATCAGAGGGGGCCAGGTCTGGAGAATAGGAGGGTTGTTCAATAAGTTCGAACCTCAGTTGGGCCAGTTTTGCCGATGCTTGCCGGGACTTGTGTGCAGGAGCATTGCCCTGGTGAAACGGGACAACCTTCTTCTGCAAAGCGGGCCGTTTCACGATGAGTTCTTGCTAACGGCAGTCCAACAGTCTTGCATAATATTCTCCTGTGATCGTTTTACAGCTCTCAAGGTAGTCGACCAGCATTATTCTACGTTGGTCTTAAAAAACTGTAGCCATCACCTTTCCGGTCAATGCCGTTGTCCGCACCCTCTTCGGAGGTCCTTCATCAGGTGCACACCATTGGCAAGATTCTTCTTGGGTCTCGGGAGTGTAGTGATGAACCCGGCTTTCATCGACGGTCAGGAATCTGCACCAAAAATCCGACAGATTGTTCGACATCTTGGCCAAATTTCGCTGTAAAGCCAAAACAGGCGCGTCTTTTTGGCCTTGGTTGAGCAAATGCGGCAGCCATTTTGCTCTAAGCTCTTTCATCTTCAAGTTTTCGTGTAGGATAAATTGCACACTGCCTAAACTAATCCCTAATGCCTCCGCTATTTCCTTAATGTTCATTCGCTTATCTGTGCCAAGAATTTTTCGCACTTTCTCTACGTTTTCCTCATCAGTTGCCGTTTTTTGGCCTCCTGGACGTAGTTCATCCTCGGTGCTCCTGCGACCTCTTTTTAACACATTAATCCAGTTGGAAACAGTGGCAAAACATGGCGCAGAGTCACTGTACGTCTCGTCTAACTCAATTTTTACTAGGGTCGCATTCCAACCATTGAAATAAAAATGCTTGATAACCACTCGAAACTCTTTTTTCTCCATTTTTAAAAATCACGCCCATACGTTGCACGGGAAAAGCTATCAAACGAAATCGCAACGGCCAATCACCACCATAATATATTGAGTGCTAGCAGTCGAAAAGTTGCAGTTCCTATTAACGGTGGAAGCGTGCCAAAATTCGAATTCTAACAAGCTCATTCTAAGAACTTATTGAACTACCTGTATATAACACAGTTTCTCTAAAATAATGTGCTGTAGACTGAACCCCAACACGACGCATAATAAGTGGATGGCTTATTTCATGTGTAGCTAGCCCAGTATTTCTCACTAAATGTATGATCCGTATTAATAGTTTAGCGAGCACGTTTAGATTCTTAAATATGCACTAAAATGTCCGCGTTTGCCAGAAGTCAAAATAAGCACAAAACGTAGGTAGCCCTTCCGCAGAGCACACTGGATACAAATTCACCTGCCACAGCAAGGTCGGCCCTGAATTTGTGCTCGCTCTAGATGCACTAAACTTATCAGCCAAATCCCATTCCTATTGGGACAACCAAAGTTATGTCATTGACGCATGGTGATGATTATTTCCTGCAATAATCATGTTAAGCGACAGACTCGATAAAAAGTGCATACTGCTAACACGCGTATTATTCTAAGACAACGAACGTTTTTGCTCTAAAGCATACGCGGTTTACCCTTTCACCAAGCACCACAGATAATCTGCCCTAATCTTAATGCCCCACAAGCGATAGCGGTCGTAGCTCGGCACGGTGAAACCTACACCCGAAACAGAAAACACATCAGACAGAAGTACTGAAGCTTGATTTATCGTGGCAGGTATCGTCCCAGACATGACCGTGAAATAACACGAGCTAAAACTAGTACGCCAATATTTTATAAACGTTTTCAGTAAATCCAACGAACACGACAGGAGCTAAGCGCAACCCCCTTCCCCCTGAACAATGGAATAACTATCTACCTCCAATTACTACTGATTATGAATGAATCGAAAAATAGGCTATTTTTAGGTTTGCAAATCATCTAGCGTGTTGCCTAGCAAATGGCTAAATGGACACACGAAAATTTAGATTTCCGATCCCTTTTCGACGCTACCGTATGTAAGATATCAAGGTGATGTCGTTTGCCGTTCACGCAGCCAATTATACTGTCTATTGTTACATCATCACTCCCGTACAACGCACCTTTTTAGGTGGTTATAATAAAGGTGCCAATTTTGTAAGCTTTTTTATGTCTTCAAGGAGCTGTTCATACCTGCTCCCTGCTTCTGACGTGAGCAGAAACACTAAACCTGTGTTTCTAGCTTAATCGGGTCTGATTTGCAGTACACCGCGGTCGATCGTCCAGGAGAGCTGCGTCTACTTGCTTGTATTGGCTTACATTTTTCGCCTTTACTCACCACGGGTTTTATTGAGTATTGTAAAATAGGACTAGAACGGGTGTTGAACAAATATAGAAGCACGCTAATGCGTATAAATTGCGACGTTCAACAGTGTTTTTTGAAAAAAAAAATTTCTAAACGTTTAGTTTTATAATTGAACTTAGCACTGTTGTTTGATATTTTTTTTAAACATAAAATCGCCTTTATTTTATAACGTACGTTTACATATATATGACTTGGTGTGTCGTGCAAGGCGTGTGCATATCAATGCCTTAAAATCGCATATGCATGTGTTGTCAGTGGTCCGTATCAGTGCCCAGAAAAAACAATATTCGCCGTCAGATAGGATACCACGATGTGAAGTTGCATGTATCTGTTTGATCATGCGCTAAGTAAATAAGCCACTAGTTGTTCTTAGGCTGTTGAAGCGTACATTAAAAAGTGTCCCGGACGTTGACCAGTAGTTTTACTACTGTCACGCCTAGGGGCACCTCTTTATTTTGACGTCTTTATTCAGAAAGTCTGTTCATGCTGCCAGGATGATTATCTTGTCTTACATTTAACTGCCGTATTTTGAAGACGACAGCTTCATTTTCAGTGGGGTCCGCACGCAGGGTCAGAAACTAGGCTACCACGGGTAGCCTTGGCATCCACGGGTAGCCTTGTTATAGCAAAAACCGCAATTTTTATTCCGACAACACAGTCGCAGGCCGTTTTCATCATTCTGTCCCTGCTTCATGAAAAATGCTCAGTATCACCATGTTGGTGACATGATATGATATTTCTCATGCTTTGCTCCACACTGCAACAAATTTCAGCACCATTAGAAAGTTTCCTCTGCCACGTCGTACACATGATGCCCCTGGAAAGTGACAGCCCGCTTACACCAAACCACGATATAGTACACACATGTATACTTGGTATGTCTAAAATACGAAATACAGATAAATAATTCGACTTAAAAGATGAGAAGGGAGAGAGTATATGACTATATATGTGATACACATATAGAGTTAAAGCTATAATTTAAATAAGCTTCTATTTCCGCGTAAAACTCTATGTTAGGAGAACCACTAACAATGCTATAAATGCAGTACTGGTTACTGCCAAATGACTCATTCTGTTGGTTCAGCGAGGATCTGTCTAATGTAATCTGCCTTCGTCGGACAAAGCTCCATTAGCCTGTCTACGGCCAAATTGCGATAGATGGGGCCAGCTCAATTACCACCTTCGAAGACGCGGCCGCTATGATGGTCGTCTTTCTCCCACTTACGTCGAAGCCAACGTAAAAACGTTATCGGACGTCGATGCAACGGTAGCGGAGTCTGTACGCGGCCCTCATAACGACCGCCGTCAATGTATTTTTTCCCTGACTACTCTTCGTACGCGTCACGTCTACTACATGGTACGCAATATATATATATATATATATATATATATATATATAATTTTTTTAATGTAAATACAACGTGTAGTCCTTCCTGGTATTTTTCTTAAATTGGACTTCTCTAAAAATTAGTCCTTAGCAAAAGTGTTTCGTTGCTTCTTGCTTGCACGCTTGCATATGTATTGCTTCCTGGAGACAGGCCATATCTGTATATATCGGTCCATACCACATCCATTGGCTATGCATCTTGCTTCTCTTTGCCACATTTATGACTCTCAGTGCATTTTCTTCAAAGTGCTCAACCTGTCTCACTCCCGTCTCGAATCGGCAGCTCGTCGCCACAATTCTCACTGTTGTATATTTAATCCAATTGCTCAAATTGACTCGTGTTCACAGTCTCAGCACCAATGGCAAGTGGTTGTAGAGCTTGTCAAACAATCCTGGATACATCTTGTATGGATGCGTATATTAGAGGAGAGGAGCAAGCTCGACACTATGGCTACTCCGAATAAATCAGAAGCAGAACATGAGCCATCTTCTCCGTACTTTGTTTGAGTGAAATAAATATGATTGATTGATTGATAATAAATCAGAAGCAGTTGATAAGACGTTAGCATCACCATCAGCCCGCGCCACTGCGCGACCTCAACTTCAGCCGATTTTCAATGGATCTGACCCGCCTTTCCTCCATTTCGTCACTCGTCTATCTGCGTCTGTCTCGGCCGGCCTTGTTTAGCGCGTAGGGACAGCCAAGAGCCAGTACTGGCGAGCAAGGCGTACCTTCTTCGTTCGTTCGTTCGTCAGCCGCAGCAGATCGTTTCCAGCGATCGCCAGTCGCAGCAATCCATTTCCAGCAATCATAGCGACGATGACGTTAACAGTGTAGCTCAGTAATACTCAGTTATTCGGCGACATCCGTCAACAGCGTTTGCCTCTTGTCTACGTTTTTACGTCCGACTTTCGTTTCCCCCGCCTCGGGTGCCCGTCCCATGGCTATGGTAAATAGACTTCTGCTGCTGCTGCTGTTGCTGCTTGTGGTGCTACTGTGGTGCTACGGGGGCAGGATCTGTGATGGGGACGTAATCACAGACAGCAAAGTACTGATCCTAGCGGCAGCCACATCATCAGTCACGCCGCCGCAGCGCGGGAGCTGAGCTGTTCCCTATCGACAGGGAACGACAGGGAAGCCAGTTTGACGGCCGTGGAGGTTCCCTCCGTCGGCGGGCGCTCTTAGTTATTGCAGTCGTCATCGTCGTCGTCGTCTGCGACTGCTGCAATGATGACGCGTTTGACGACCGCCACACGCCAACCGTACGCGCGACGAAGAAAAACCCTAGCCCAGAACGAAAGGCAAGCTACCAAGATAGCGCCCAACAAATACTGCCTGTATCGATCGCTGGTCGAATTCGGCTTTCATGCTGCCGACGTCAATTATCCATGGCATACCGTGCAATGACATGTGACATTGCAGTATCGCCTGACTATACGATATCTCATGTTGAGCCAACAATGAGATCTGGGAGCACACACTGCTCCACAGGTGGCCAACAAGAGCCCAGCACGGCATACCCTCAAACTGTACTGTCGTAGCAGCCACGAAAGCTCGAGTGTAGCTCTGCACAGATAACATTCATGAACTGTTCAACATACTGCTCATTTAGGTACAAAGACCCAAGTGAAAAAACACACTGCGATTTCTTGTGATTCTTTTGATTCATCATGCATTAGTATAGCAATTTTATCCGAACACTACTACTACAACTACTATCGATCACATTTAACTTTGTTTACGCGGCGTTTAAGGGCGCGTTCAAGCGCACCTACTCGCAGCAGTCCAATTGCATGTATGCAATCTAGTAGCTTTAAAACACTGTTGAGCATCTGGTCCGACTGTGTGTTTAAAGAACGGTTAATAGAACAGCGTTCCTATACTTAGGCCTGAGACGCATATGTGCGGGGGCTCGCTCAAGGTACACCTCCCGCTTAATTATAAGGACGAAAATGAGCTATTCGGATACCCCCACACCTCCAACAAAGCTCGCCTCTAGAGTGTAACTATAGCAGTACTCCATCAATACAATAAAAAAAAGCATCGTATGAAAAGATCTAAAGTAGACATAAGGAACCGTAAGTTCTAATTTTATAATTTTGTTATATATATACATATAATTACATACACAAAATTGTGTAATACTGGGGGTCGAACGCAACCTTATCTGTAGAGTCACAGGTTACTCTGGCTCGCACACATATATATATATATATATATATACAAAATAGTAGTTGCATTTCTGTTTATTATTTAATTTTATGGTTACAGGGAAATGTGTGTATACACTATAAATAGCGAAAAAGAGAGAGAGAGAGAGAGAAAGGGAGGTAATCATTTCAGGTAATATTATTATTGTAGAAGCGGTGCATTATTGTCAGCAAACGGCCGCGCTGCTTCTATATGTGCCACACCTACCGTTCAAATAGGATGTCCCGTTGCAATAAGCTCGAAGACAAGAAGGATTTATGCGGGACAGTACGTTCAGCCGACGTACACATGCCGCACAGGCGTCTCACGCTCAAGTAGTTGCAGACAAAGACAAATGGCCATGCTGGCGCGTGCCTTCAAGCTGATTTCAGTTGATTGGAAGAGTTCGGTATATTTGATTTCTCTGCGTCCAGAAAAAGGAACGCGAATTTTGCATTACAAAGATATATATATATATATATATATATATATATATATATGTATATATATATATATATATATATATATATATATATATATATATATGTGTGGAGAGAGAATGCGAGAGAGATACGGAAATGAAAGTAATTATTATAAGTAAATTCGTTAGAACTTAGGAGTGCCCATAACGCTACAGGTCCTGATTAGGCCTGAGAACGGCACTGTATCGCTCTGCTAAGTACGTTTCTTTGGTACCGTTATGACACAGAACAGCTAGTCAAGGCAGTCAGGGAAACAAACTAAAAACAAAACACCACATGGCTTCCGAAGTGGCGCACCAAACAAAATGCGGAAATAGTAACAAAAAAAAATACACCCACCAAATTTAATCGGCTGATTGCAGCAGATATCCATACAACACACTTGCTCAGCCATCACGCTGCAGCCGTCGACCCGTCAGTGGACGAGTGGTGAAATCAGCACCAAGACAAACAGCTGCGATACCTCCGACAGATACGCTTGTTTGTATCGTACTGCGCACCGCCGACTGGTCGTTTCCGCCGAGTTGGCGCTACGGGGTACAACCAGGAATCCACAACCAGGTAAAATTAATGATTCACAATTGAGCATATCCGCGAAATAACACAGTATATATATATAAATATATATATATATATATATATATATATATATATATATATATATATATATATATATATATATATATATATATATATATATGCTGTTGTGTCTCTTTTCTTTCAGCGATTGCAAATGTGCCGGTTGAGCGTTCTGGTAAAAAAATTTGCAGCGCCGTATCATGAATCCTGCGTGTATCTGTGTTTGAGTGGCGTGAGTACCGTTTGTACCAAGTGCCGAAGTCAAACAATCGCATAATACCTGCTGTTGGACGAGTTATTAAATATTATTATTATTATTATTATTATTATTATTATTATTATTATTATTATTATTATTATTATCGCAAAACAATTACCTAAATAAAAATACTTTAATTTTTGTGTACGCAATTTGTATGGCTTGTGCCTACTGTTCAAACGTACCTTTTATTTTATTTCTTAGCAAAGCTGCTATTTACTAAGCTTTAAATTAAAGCAACTTGTTCTCATTTTGTTATATATATATATATATATATATATATATATATATATATATATATATATATATATATATATATATGTATGTAAACGTATCATGTCAGACAGCTTACATACATGCACGGAGCACTAATAACAATAATAATTAGTATTATTATTATTATTATGTGATTATGACTTGTAATTGACACTGTGTCTATCATCGTATTGCTGCTCGACGAGATGTTGCACAAGTGCTCCACATAGGCTCCGCTCATGCCCATAAGTGGTAGCCTCACTAAATAATTTCACCGCGGGTTCACATCACTAATGACCGACTGGTTCTGTTGCTGCTGCTGCTGCTGCTGTATGCACATGTTGTTGTTATTGCTGTGCTTGTTGTCGTTGTTGTTGTGTTTTTGTTGATGTTGCTGCCGCTGTTGTTGTTGTTGTTTTTGTTAAGGTTGCTGCTGTTGGTACTACCGCCGATGTTGTTTGCGTTACGGGTGCTTATATTTCTGTTGTTATTGTTGTTGTTGTTGTTATTGTTGTTGTGGTGACTGGTGTTGCTACTGCGGTTATTACGTTATGTTCGTCGTGGCTGGACAACGTCGAGTGAATAACGGCTAGCGATAGTGAGAGCTTGGTCGTTCTGCTGCGTCCGTTTTCGACATCTGACCCGATTAAACAGCCACGTGTGCTTAGTGACCAGCACAACGCGAAATGCCACTGCATGTAAGACAGCTGTAGATCCACAATAACCAGTAACAGTATCATGCGTGCCGTCATCGGCCAGCGCCAGCCAATGCCATGCAAGGCACGCATGATGTATATGGTCTGTGTGTTTTCTTCTTCATCACGATGCTCAATAGTGCTAACAAGAAGAAACTTCACGTTCAACTTATGCCGAAGGTAGTCAAAGCGTTTTATTAACGCTGGGCGCAGTGTTTATCTCCGTGTTGCACTTGCAGGCTGGGCGGGCAGTCGCCACTCTCGGAATGTTTTCGGCGGGACAACGTCATAATTATTCTGCTGACAAATTTTGCCTGACATTAGCTATCTTATTCTAACATGCGATATTAGTTGCTGCACACAACTGATAACTTTGCCCTAACTGCCAATCGGAAGAGACCGTCGACCGCCGACCTAAATGAGGTCTTACGCAGAATTACTCGTATATCACAAACAATATATATGTGTGTGTATATATATATATATATATATATATATATATATATATATATATATATAAATATATGTATATATATACATATATATATATAAATATATATATATATAAATATATATATATATATATATGTATATATATATATGGACCGACATAGCCCGCCGGCAAATTTATTTGTCCATGTTGTCTGTTATCACATGTGTTCACATAACATATATATAATCTATATATATATATATCGATATTAAATATATCTATATCTATTATATATATTACTATCACAGAACTTATATATGATCTAATAAATATACTATATATTATTTATATAAATATATAATATATATATATAATATATATATTAATATATTATATCTATATCTATCTATATCTATATATCTATCTATTATATATATCTATATTATATATCTTCTATCCTCTCTCTTCTTCTCTACTATATATTTATATCTATATATGTAAGTTTGTGCACTTTATTCAGGGTGCTGCCACGCTTCTAGTCCGTGTATGACTAACCAAAGTGTAACGAAAGAACGGTTTGTTTTGTTTGTTTAGGATAGTGGTGTTGTGCAACGGATTTGTCCAGTTGGGCCGGGATCAGAGTTCAACAGAAGACGCAATGTAGAGCTCACTGCGAGCTCAGACAGCCAGCCTATCAATGGACTGTCGCTGCCCGTTGATTTGGCTGAACTGCCCAATAGATAAACCAGCAATAGTAGGTGCGGAGCGTTGATCATCACATCTGTGGCATATCGACCACCTATAAATCTAGTTCAACGGAGATCAAAACGGTCAAAGTCGCTCGACTTTGCTCGTCTTAGTTTATATTCCTAAGTCGTTTTATCGCCTCCAAGAGAGTCTTCGGCTGACGAAGTGCCTGCAAGAAGGAATCTAGGCGCAGCGTCCCTTGCACAAACGCGGAGGTGCTTAAATTTAAGGATTATATCGTTCAAGCTTATACCCTGTCCCGATTATGAGACGTTATGCTGCCGCTATATCAACGGCTCTACAAGGCATATAAACAGATGATCTGATCAGCCAAAATGGACTATGCTTTGACGAAAGCAAACCATCTCATTCTGAACACCCCCGTATAAATTACCTCCATGCCTGCCGTGTTACATCTGACAATTTAGAAATGTACTTCGGGCAAGTGTTTACCTGAAAGACCTTGAGGACAGGGTGCTTGAGCACGAACGTAGTTCAAACAGCGGGAGTGGCCCTTAGCTCAGGGGCAATCTCAGTATCCCTGCTCCTATTATATGTTTCGCTTTCAGGCTTAATCTTCTTCTCCAGAAACCGTTCAACTCAGCAGCCGCTTGCAACTCTACAAGGTTATGTGAAAACTGATGATTTGGTTATCAAAAAATCTGGTTATAGGGCAGATGAAGTGAAGGCTACTAAATTGAAGAAAGCTTGCTAGTGATGATCGGATTTATCATCAGGAAAACCCTGCCAAGTATATAGTATGCTTCGTCTACCTCGGTGTTGAACTAACCACAACTGCATTGTTTTTTTCTATTATTTTATTCCACGCGACATGTTAAGGAAAGTATCCGCGAGGGCAATTTCAGCGGCTGCAACACCTCTCCTCATAGAAAGTTTTCAGTAAAGCAGATTTCTGTTTACGGGAACGCAATCATTGTGCAATCGCGGTTCCGTAAATTTGAAAATTAAAACTACAATCCGCACCGCACGGAGGCGCTTAAACAGTACATACAGCAGTAAAAGATGAGAGTAGGTGAAATCGACTCAGTCTACTTTGTGACGCCGGTCCTCACCCCAAACACGTGGAAGTATACCAAAATGGAAACTCGTAATCTTACTCCTCGATTTGCGGGTGCATGGCTTTCATCATACAATTTGTACCTGGCTACCTAAAGATGGTAAAAGATGTACTTACAGTACACTTAAGCGTTGCAGTTAGCAGTGTACGACGTATCATCCAATCTGGTTTACTACTATTATTATAATCAAACTCAATTCTTGCAATTTGGTCAATGGAGCACATATAATATAAGTTGCTGTCGTTGTCGCTGGTTGTAATGGCGTTGTTGCTATTGCTGTCCCCGTTATGGCCGTCGTTTACATATTATAATGTTGCCGTTGTTGTCAATTCTGATGTTGATGTTCAATTCAGATCGTACTGTGATTGTTATTTTTCGTTAATCCTGCTATTCTTGCTATTGCTATTAATATATATTTCTGTCGCTTATCGCGTCATTTTCGTTGTTAGAATGCCTTGTTTTTTTACGGTTTTGTTTATTTTGTCGTTGTTGCTGATCACGTAGTCTGGTCAGTTTGTACGGCCACCGAGGCTCGTCTAAGAGTTTCGTAGCCGAGCCGGTAATTAAAAATTAGGCCCGTCGCAAAACATTATCGTCACATGAGACTCACCTGACGAGGAATTTTGAAGTGCCTATTTATTTTATATATAATCGGACTACAGAATATGGCAAACCTTTTTATAACACAGCGAGATGCAAACTGTATTAGAAATGGCAAACTACTGTATCTGATGTATCTGGAACCCACCTATCATAAAGTATATATATATATATATATATATATATATATATATATATTTGTTTTTTGTTTTTACAAACTTCATTTTGGTCTGTTGGGTTCTACGTTCACCTGTCTGCTAGCACCCTCTTTACTTACGCTACTTGCACATGACTGTCGATTTACTTGACAGTGCCAGGGACATTTACACAAAATGCCGTTATTGTGTAATTAACACTTTATTAAATTAAAAGAGATATTTTCCAATCAAATATAGCTATGGTCGATATTGACTTCGGCATCCAGCCCCTGGAATTTTCACGAGGCGAACCTTCTATTTTATTTTGCTCGAATTTGTATTCAATGTTTACGATATCTATTCTTCACCACAGTAACTAACTTAATATTTCTACTCTGCGTAACTTGGGACTAAAGGCAGCTATGTCGTCACCGCATATATGAACAACTAGGAGCTTGTCATTGACAGCTGTCTGCATAAGAAAAGATTGTGACAGATTTCTACTTGCTGTACGATCACACTACCGAGGCCACACTACCCTGTTAGACATGCTGCGTCAAGCGATTATATTTCCTATGGCTAGAATCAGCCGCTTTCCAACAATCTACCGCAAGCTGCGAGTGGATACGCCAAGCCCGCCAAAGGACTCGAAGGCAAGTAGGCAAAACCTGTAGATTTACCCGACCAGCCTGGGGCGCGCCAGAACTGATCAGTGAAGAGGCTAATGAGCCAGTCACCTGACGCATCCAAAAACAACATGCAACCGTTCTCGAACGGGGTTGAGGTCAGATCGTCAGATCTCTTCTCATCTCTATATATCTATGAGTATATAGAGTGGATGTGGTGACCGGCAATTTCGACGCTAGGAGTTGTTAATTCGATCCCAGCCCCATAACCTCTCAAGCAATCTTCTTTAAGATTTGCAATTATATATATATATATATATATATATATATATATATATATATATATATATATATATTTTTTTTTTTTTTTTTTTTTTTTTTGCTTCAGCTACGTTTGTATAAGCTAGATAAGCGACGTGGCGATTTGGTCCGGCGGAAGTCAACAATTTTTTTCAAAATATCCAAGCGTGTGCGGGGAAGGAGTTTGTTGAATAATTCCATCGGTCAGAGTGAAACCGGAACGGCAATCCAACTATGCAGGTTGATTTGCACAATTTGCATTTGTTTAAGTAAATTATAATAATTCGAATAATAGTTAACAAAGCTAATATTGTTAGAGCAGTAGTAAATGAAGACGGCGGCGACAAAAGCACAGTTCAGCGCACTACTTCTGACACTCTATGTATACGTTCCAGAATGTGTCCCACTCTAACACCGACGACTGGCAACGACGTAGTAGTGGCTAACACTACTACTACTACTACTATTAAGCGTACAGCCATATCTGCCCTAATTACTACAAGGAATTTAATTACCCTGCTGATGTGACTGCAGTTGTACAGCAGGTTACTGAATTCGGACATTCAATCAAAGAGATAACCGTGGCGGCACTGTGGTGGTGGTGGGTTACGCCATCTCTGTACGATCATATTAGACTACGTCTGCTATCTCCACTAGTTCGTCAACAACTACGAGAAAAACACCAATACAACGACAACGAAAGCAACAACAGCCACTTCTACTACTAACGGTGATAATAGGTTGAATGGTTCATTTGGCAAGAGGCCAATTTATAATGTGTCAGCGAGAAAGAAAGTGTATACTGAATAGGCGAATATGCGCGCTGCAGCTCCGTGACGGTCTGGTGAAGCAGTCTGAGCACAAGTTCTCCGTTAGATGTCTCCGTGGTCTGTGATCTATTGATTGATCGGCCTGTTGTCTCAGTCGTCGTTGCTGCTGCTGTTACTTTGTTGTTGTTGTTGTTATTGTTGTTATTGTTGTTGTTGCTGTTCCTGCAGCTATCGCAACGACGATCGTTATGACCATACTGCGGCAATTTTAATGCCAGTCTCCCGATATAACGTCGTCGTTTAGTTGCAGTCGTATTCTTTAGAATTAATCGCCACTAATACACCAGCTTTCTTCGCATAATGGATAACGTCGCTGGAACTTGGGCGACGTTAGCTCTGGTTTTGCTACGATCGCTGTTGTAGCCACGTTTTTCTGTTGATACTTTTGCCGATATCTGCTGATATCTTGCGCTTCGTTCAAGATACAGGTAAGAGTAAGATTTTGTATGCTTTTGCTAACGACAGCAGCTTGATTACGTGCACACGTGCTATTATTGCTACTATGATATTGTTGCATGTTGCATGATTGCAAAGATACTTGCATGAATTGCAGTTATCTTGATGCTATCACATGAGTGTCGGGCTAACGTGTAGAGGATTTCAAGCCAGCCTCTGCTCAACCCAATGATGTGCCGCCAGAAGCATGGCACATTCTCTTTCAAACAGAAGGTTCTGCGCACATTCTTAGTTTTGCATGCGTCGAGCCTATGCTGAGTCGCGTATGATTTTTGAAGGGCAAGGTCAAGTGAAGTCTTGAAAGCCTTTTCTGCTACGGTGGCTGCCTTTTTACTGCTTAGCTTATTGCTGTTGCATCGACGAGTGGTTTCCTTAGTGAGGCCAACTCATTGAGCCCGTCTACTGGTAAAAAAAGACCCATGGAATTCTCTCCGGCGCTAGCAGGGTACCTAAAAGATCTAGGCCACTCCATTACGTTTAAGTTATTATTAGTTAGTAGTGGTTCGGATGGTGCTACCCCGATCCGAAAGGATGTCTCGCTTCAACGCGTTAGTTGTTAATATCCCTTGTACGTCGAAGCATAGCGCGAATCGTTAAGGCAAAGCCAGACATACTTACCGGGCTCAATGCTCCTAAAAGGACGCTTGCAGCATGTATGCAGTGACTTGTGCCACTCATTCTACAGTGAACCCGACTTTGTAAGGAAAATGTTTTCACCCTCATGGTATTTTTAATGGAAGTCCTAGCAAGTTAAAAGGCTAATCTTCATGATGCTAACCCACACAACATTAATCCTTGACATAATGAAAATGTGTTTTTTTTAAGGGCTGTCAGACTCGCGCCGTAGAACAAGCAAGATGATTTGGATCATCAGTTGATCAAGTATTTCATGTAGATGCTGTTGCCGAAGATCGAGAGTACAGGTAGCAAACTGCTTTTTTGAAACTTAGAAGTACCTCGATTTGCGTAATGTTTTCCTTCCGCTTACGCACACTACTTGAGTTTCCACTTGAATAAGATGCCCTTGTCAGCGTATGATTAGTGCAATAATTAAAGCAGTCTCAATTGTATAAAGCCAGCGCAGCTCATTTCGCCCCAATCTTGACTCTGCACAGGTTGCTCACACGTTGAGTTCTGATGTATCAGGTTTCGACCTGTCTATGACCACATCCATCACCACCAACCATCATCGGTGGCGACTTCAATGCCCGTATTGATAATGGGGCTATTTACGGTCATGGAGTGATGCTGATGCAGTCGATGGAAAATGTTGAGCTCAGTTGCGCAAATACACGCAAAAACCACACGTTTTTTAGTCGTAACGGAAGCAGGACCATTAACCTACTGATATTCACCTATCGATATCACAAGTTGCAAATATTCCTGATATTCGAGAGTAACAACGAGCTAACTCACACTTGGTTACCACAAAGCATGTAGGTTTTTTACTTTTAGCGGTTGATAGCCTATACAGGTGGGCCGCGATGTGACCATAAAAGTGCAGTCAAGTGAAAGAGACCGGGGCAGTGGCTATCATCTGTCTGGTCTGCTCGAAAACGAACTTCCACGAGGAGTTTTTTTTCCACCAAGGGCGTCTGCCTATCTAACCTTTAAACATGTTATGATGATAATTAAAACAGTAATCATCTTGTTTTGTTTGTACATATACATTCGTATTATCATCATCATTACAGCATTTATTGGTATTCAATGCTTATAAAATATATTGAAATCTATTGTTGTTGCTTATATCATTAGTAATATTTTACACCTATATTAGTAGTATCCTTTCAGCACCAAGCACCCAATGTCCTTGATGATATTGCTATCTTCATCGCGGATATTTTTAGGCCGTTACATTTACCATTGCGATACTCACTGTAGCTAGTGCAATTGTTTATAATATGCAGCGTATGTTGTTGTTCTTGGAGGCTGCTGATTTTATTATAATTAATATAGCACTTATTTTAATGACAACAATTATGAGTGCCAACATTATCACCCTCGTTGATATTCGTTACCGTTTGCAAATTTGGTAGGGTGTTATCTACTTTTGTGATTAATTTATTTCATTAACATACAAAATGGTTCACTATTAAGATGTTATGCCGTGCCCTACCTTACACAGCACGCGCATGTACTAGTGCGATCATACCATGATGAAGGTTACTTATTAAACGATTAGGATTAGAGCATACATATATATTGAAGCAACCAGTATTGTCTAAATTATTTAAAATATAATATATATATATATATATATATATATATATATATATATATATATAACACGAAAACTTAATAACAAAGACACCAGCCGGAATAAGCCACTCCCTAGATCACCCACAACTACATCAGAAATAATGATAAAGAATAAACATGCCGATCATATATATATATATGGTTGAGCGAGTATAGGGAAGGTGATCCTGATATAGGTGTGTCGTAGTGGTGTCACTGGCCAGCCTATCAGAATCCATTGGCTGTTGATAGCGGCCGTTCGACAAGAAGGCGTGGAAAAACTGTAAGGTCACCGCATACCAGATAATTTTGCTGTAGTCAAACCTCAAGTGAAAAACCACACTGCAAAATAGAGCAGATGTGGAAACTGCGAGCCAAAACCACAGCAAGAGATAAAACAGAATGCAGTAATAACAATGACTGTCTCAATTCAATCACAATTGCAAAGCCGAATGCAACTGAGCACGCAAACAAAAGCCGTTCTGCTTTCTGTCTATTAATACGTCTCTTTTTTTACTTTTTGCATTACACTCTGTGTCGTATAATGACGGCAAAATTGCTTGATCCGACAAGTCTACTGTATTGAGTAGAAGAAGAGAATTACAACAAAAATGCATTTTCAAAAGGCTACAGTTATTCATGTTTATATGCTTTATTTAAAAAAAAACAATTAGTGGAGTACTCCATGCTATTATGCATTTCATAAACAACGCATCGGTGCCACTATAACGTGTAAAAATGTATTCGTTTGTATGTATAAATGTACAAATAAAAACCATGTATATACATCACATTGCTATAGTTGTGATTTCATTTTAGTTTTCAGAACACCCAAATAAACTTTATGTGCATCACGTCTGTCTCATTAGTTAAGCCACTTAAACAGCACATGTGCTGGAAATTTGTTCTGTCTCACTATAGGCACATTTTCTAGATCGTTGGCAAGACAACGGTCATTTCACCTGGTGATTTATTTACTGTCTACAAAGACATTTTCTCGTCAGAGAAAAGGACGAACACGGCCTACTGTTTTATCCTTTTGAAAAGCACCCGACATCAAACGAGTCTGTTTGCTTCGTCATTCCAACAAAAAAGTGCATAGTATAAAACTGATACTTAAGGTCCTTTTGAATAATCGGATGAATGTTTAGGATTGACAGATCAAATGTAGTTACAAGTTGCGCATCACAGCACGAGGATTGTCCTAAAGGGATCGTCGATTACACTGCCTTAATTGTTTCAGGAGTCTTAGCATAGCGCCTTCATTAGAGATCCTTCTGGAGCAAAGAGCAGACCTAGCAGACCTGCTATGTATGTTTGCCCTGCATCCCCAGCCCTGCTTCCCAAATACAAATCTGAGGAACAGGGCAAGCGTGCTTGCTGCCACGCTGACTAAACTCACTGACCTACGATGTAGGGGCCGCGTGGCTTTGGAATCGACACCCATATTATTCGATGCAAAAATGTTTGAGCTATGGAAGAAAAGCTTCCTATGATCGGCATCATGTTCTTCTATCCTGAGTCGTCTCGCTCTTGCTGAGCCAATTCGAATGCTATCTCTAAAAAGGTCGGTGGCCATTAACAAGGCTCCGCCACGATTAGTTCAGGTACAGGAGTGGCTGTGGGGGCCTTTCTAGTTTTGATCTTCTTCAGGGGCCTTTATAAGTCGTGGTCGGAGTCCACACTGATAGTAAAGCCCAATTTTAACATTGAGTCGACAATATCTGTATAGACCAGCTCCTGCGTACAGTCAAGGAATGGGCACTCGGCCTACACGATTATGTTGATCGGTCTTACAGGGTCTTACCCGCACACTTAGTGCTGGTTGCCACTGCCTAGATTCTCAAATCGATTTATAATCAAGTGATCTCTTGGGCCCGCCGTTGTTTTGCCTTGCGATCAGAAAGCTTTTTGACAAAATACAAAGCTTTCTGAGCATGTGTGTCGTCCTCGGCTTTGCTCGGGACAATACTGAATAACAGTTGTGCGTGGTTTGACGCGGGCCTACATCTGGAAGCCTCACTAGTTCACGAACACACTTGCTTTTGTGTAAAGAACAGGTGCTACCTTACGGCATCACGGTTTATCATTCATTCGTGGCGCGGGCCGTTGCGCGAGGCATTTTGCCCTGAACGAGTGCCTTGCAAACACGCCTAAAATCCTCCGTGCGTCCTCAGATCTTCTGTGCTGTGCTCCCCTGACAATAGACGCCCGTACTGTTTGGCCCTCATAGTTTTCCAAAAATTTAATATGCTAGTCCGCAGGATTTCTGGGCCAATTGTAAACGCTATCGAAACCTGGATCCACCGCTTCACTTTAGAACCGGATGCCACCAGGGAGTGGACTGCACACTGCAAGAGGCCTCCCACCAGGGTAAAGAGGCATCTATTGGGGTTGTTTTCTGGGTTAAAAAGGCATTCCATAAATTGGCTACATTTTTGCAGCAACTGAGAAGTACTACGCATTACAACTGGACTAGTGATCACCAGTTTCATGGCACTACGGCCCAGTACTGCTGTTTCACCGTCAAAAAGGTTCGTTCACGCGTCTCTCTTTGTCGGGATCAAATTACGGAAACTGAAGTTCCAAGTTGTCGGGCATACATCATATTCTCCGAACCTTGCACCGTGCGCACTGTTATCTGTTTGGAAACCTCAAGCAGTGTCTCTCCTGAAAGAGATGTCAAAGCGGCGTTCATATAACATGCTGTCCATATAACATGCTGCAAGTATTTTCGGTTTAAAATTTCTTTATATTTTGTTCGTGATATAAAAGCTGATAGGGATCGATAGATTTAATATGGTGAGCATTAGGGGCATGAAGGAACTGAATAATAAAGGGTATGTCCTCTTTGTCCTTCTTTGCTTGAGTTCCATGCTACGCACTTTTTGATCCAGATTGGTATATATATCTACATATACATACTTGTACTCGAATATTCTACACCTACATATATGTATTGAGCATTGCCTACAGATTAAGTATATAGCAGTCCCTTACCAGCCAACACTATGAATACGTGGGTTTGGTTATGCCTAGAACTTCTCCCTAACAAACCTAAAGAAATATCTTATACGGCCGTACGGAAAAGAGTCACTTATAGGAGACTCCCGAGATTTGAGCTTGGTGTATATATATATATATATATATATATACATGGTGTCGATAAAAGTTCTAGCTAACTTAAGAGTATTAAATCAATTGTTAAAAACTGTGTTTTTTTCCAATGATATAGATAAGGGGGAAATGCCTTGCTTATGAGTGATACGGAAATTACTAACTTTTATTCTACCAATGGGACTAAAAAATACTTTTCGGGCTAACCCCCTAGCCAATATTTTAACGTTCACGGGACTGCTCTTCGCATCACTTCATAGACAGAGCCCATAGATACAAATTTGCAACGGAGGGCTCTGGCCCGCGCACTTATCTGTCTTCTCCGGTCGCGAGGCCCAGGCGAATGCACCACGCCACCACGGTCGATCTGCCAATGTGACTGGCCGGACACTACAATGTACGATTGCGGGAGAACGAGTTGTTCGATTTGGAAACTGAACATACCGATTGTTCAGAAATTCTGCTTCATCTGCAGAATATGCAATGCTGACTGGGTGGAAAGTAGTCAGGTTGGGAACAGTTTGCAAACTTGATATCTTGTGATGCCTCATTTTTAGTACCAAATCAATGGTGGTTTGATTTGTGATATTTTTACCGTACGCCGTTTTCCCTTGCCCGCGATATCGAACATAAACAGGGCTCGATTTTACGAGAGGAGATTGGATATAGTTTATAGTTTCCCGATTACCCATTGTTAATCGGGATGCAAATTGTTCCTGGCTCTCTCGTAAAGAATATATATGAATTGTATAAAAATTATGCGCACACACACCCCGTTTTAACCTCTGTTCCAGGACCTTAAAGTGCGAACTACAAGAGCCCACATAAGAGCAGTGTCAGTTAGAGGCGCGAGGGCCTGAGTGCACGCTCTTCCAGCCGCCTTCCTGGGTTAATTGCAGAACGAGATTACTATGAAGATTGATGTGAGCCTTCGACTAGGCGCAACGTTGCTAGTGCAGATGCGAAGAACTTGGTAGATTGGCTCATCTACATCCGATACATTGTCATTGTATCGGATGCACTCACCATATTTGGTCCGACGCAGCAACGTATTCTAATTCTGGGGGTATGTTACAGACAAGACTGAGCAGACAGAATGTTGTACGTCGTCAAATGTTGGTCACACGTACAGCTTAACCGAATGACTTCTCTATATTTGCTTTAAGTGGATGAATTGACTGCCCCACTTGCGTATGTTCGCAAAGACGTTCGCCTCGAGGAATCTCGCATGAAAGAAGCTTAAAGCGGCCGACTTACCGGGATCGCTGCTCAACCGAGGTCGCGCTTTACAGACGGCGTATCCTTTCCTGCAAGCAGCATAATAAATTGGTCGTTATTATATGCTAAAGGTGCTTGTCATTCACAACCCTTACATGCTTCTAGGTCCATGCCTTTAGACACAATTAAGCACGTAGATCAAAATATGTTTGTACATGTGTGCATGTATTCATATAAAGAGGAAATATAACTAAATTATGTATATGTATATAAATATATATATATATATATATATATATATATATATTACAGGAAAGATAAGAGTGAATTCTTTTCCTGGAAAAGAAAAACAAGAAATAATTTTGGATTTAAAGAACATATATCACGCACCCTTAGTATTATCATCATCACCACCCCGTCGTTGTCATTGCCTACGTTGTCTTTTAGTCTATTTGCCCGTTAGTTGCTGCGGTGGGTGGCGGCATTGGCAATGGTGGGCGCAGGGGGAAAGAGGGGGGGCGGGCAACTCGGAGTCGCCGAGGTGACGAAATCACCGACCAAACGGCTCGTTTGTTCCGCCTATGACGGGCCCGGGCCCCGTCCGGGTTCCTCGTGAATTAATAACTCCCAAGCGACACCTAAGCTGGTACAGTTGGCACAAAACGCAATTCGTCTGTCAGTAAAGGCTGTTTCCGGCTCTAACTATTCACTGCCACAGTCGGCCGTTGACAATCGGTACTCGTTCGACCAACGACTGACACGCTAACACGCTCTTTCCCTCCTAACTGAGCTAGGATCCGAAACAAATCGGAAGAATCACGAGGACGGTGTTAGTACCAGTGACACTGATCACAGCAACAGCTTCAACAACAACACCATCGGTAAAAACAACAGCATAAACAACAACAACAGCAGCAGCAGCCGCAACAACATCTGTGACATTTGCAGCATTAGCAATAATCAAGCGCAACGACAGCAACAACAACAACAACAATCACAACCACAACAACAAAAACAACAACAACCTAAACAACAGCCGCGCAACAGCAGTTGCAAACTGATGCCCAAGGCAATGACAACAACAATAACAAAGATTCCTACAAAAATAACTTCTACAATAACAGTCACAACAGCAACATACGTAACAACAAATACGACAATAGCAACGAGAGTAAATGTACGGCCGTATATGTATACACACAACAACAGCACCAACAACAACAACAACCACAACATTAATAACGAAAATGTCGGTGATGATGATGACAAAACCAGCAACAACAACGACGACGGTCTAGCATGTTTTGTCGCAATCCGCACCGCCGCACACGAGGATACTAAGTAGAAACGCGATGTTGGCAAGTGGCCTTTTTGCACATTGAGTGTCAGCAAAAATGTTGTTGAATGGTTCCGCTGCTGCTGCCGCGGTTACTGACATCGCTGTTATTTCTTAGTACTTTTCGGCAACGGATGGTTAACAACAATAAGATGGGATTGAGCGAAAGTATCATCCCGACACCGCCGGGGTCGCATCAGTGGCAGTAATAACAGCAACAACAACAACAACATCAGCAACAACAACATCAGCAACAACAACATCAGCAACAACAACATCAACAGCAACAACAACAGCATAGCAGAAACAGCAATAGGGGCGATACCGCCCAAGTATCGCCAAAGTAGTCGTTCTATAGCGTCGGTCTATGTACAGCCGTAGACGATGATGACGACGACGACAACAACTTACACCGACCGGCCGGCAACTTGATTACGGTGACGGCCGATAGATTGTGATTGACCGGCGGCGGCAGACTTTACGTGCAGATTCATCTCTCTTCTCCATCTCCTCCACCTCGGTAATTGTGGAGGTAATCGTGCCATTGATTCTGTTGCTGCCGTACGACGATAATGATGATGATGGCGATGATGATGATGATGACAAAAAAAACAACAACAACAACAACAACAACAACAACAACGACGACGACCTCAACCATCAGGCAGGGGTGCTCTTCGTACACACAGCTGTTCGGGATCCTCGTCGGGCCTGTGCGAGACCCGGGCATGTGCAACTCAACGCATTCACCTATCAGTTAGGCGGGCCGCTGCCGAACTTGCCGGCTCGAGGTGTTGCCGGTCGGTCGCCGACCACCGGCCGCTGACGGAAGTCAACAACAAATCGTCGTGGAACAACAGATCGTTGCTGCTGCTGCTGCCCGTTATTAGTTACTGAGAGCTGTAAGCTGCCGTTAGAACAACAACAACAACAACAGCAACAGCAACAACAACAGCAACAACAACAACAACAACAGCAACAACAACAGCCACTACTACTACTACTACCACAAAAACAAAGACAACGGCGACGACGTCGACTATAGCGAGACACAACACCGACGTTCGGCTGGCTGAATCAATCGCCGACTAACTGCCAAACAGACAACACCGCCAAGTGCAAGAGCGAGCGAGCGAGCTAGCAAGCGTTCGTTCGTCCTGCCCTCGAATTCGAGCCGAAAACCAAGAATGTCTACCACGATTACGCGATGACAATTGCGACGACAACGACGACGACGAAGACGGGCAATTTCGACCGGACATGAAGCCACAGGAAGAAAAGGAAAGAAGCCACGCGCCGGTGGTTGGCATGGCTGTCCGATATTTCCCGTCCGTCCGTTCGTCCGGCCTTCTGTCCATCAATCCATCGGCATCCAGTAGGTAACGTCAGTGAGCGAGCAGCGACGGGAAATATCGGACGGCCCTGATCAACGAATTTGCCCAATTGCCACCGAACCGAAAAGAATCATCACGACTATCACGTTGTTGTTGTTGTTGTTGTTGTTGTTGTTATTGTTGTCGTTACTATTGCTACTTCTATCAGTGCTGTTGCTGCTGCTGCTGCTACTGTTAACAACAACGACGAAAAGGTCACGATCGATGACGGGACCCCAACCCTCGGGGTCGACATCGTCGTCAGTCAACACTACCCGTTTCCTTGTGCCGCGCGTGTTCGTTCAATATCACATTGTAGCTCCTTCGACGAATGATAACTATATGCATACAAATAATTTGAACAATTAACAAAGGTAACTACTATATATAAATATATATATATATATATATACGCGTATTCATTATTTGCCTGAGCGTCAGCCTGATACGCAGTTCAGCAGCTAGAATGATTCCCTATATCCCTAGAACTTTCTTCGATAGCTCATACACATATATTATTTCTAAGATAGCGTCTGTGCAAGTGCGGGCCATACTGGCCATGCTTTCAGGTCAGCAAAGGCTCACAAGCGCACTAATTATGCAGGGGCATTAGCCATCCGCGCAACTTTTGTCCACGTTCGCGGGGATGCAATTGTATAGTTCGAGATATAATTATTCATATCGGATAGGAATATATCGTTGTCAGAACCGATGCAATATGGTCGAACATTCCAATTGTCTATCCGAGCGAATCATGCTTTCCGGTTAGTTGAGGCTAAGAAATGCAGAAAGTACTCCAGCGTTGATTATCCGGCGACGAGTTTTTCCGTTGGCGTTCGAGACTACGAGAGCTGCAGGGCCCCTCACGCTCAAGCTGATTGGGCGCGTTAGTGGAAGCCTTGATCTTTCAACGAGAGACTCGAGAGCATCCGAATTCTTGCGTGAGAGTCTGACGCTCGACATTCAACGAGAAAATGCGGCGCCTGTTCGGGGCACATTGTTAAAGTACTGGACTAACCCGAGGTTAGAGAACCCGTGACTACACGTTCGCGCGTAGATAAATGTCCGCTTTAAAGTGCTAACATAGCGAAGTTATATAAATAAAAGTATTACTTATGATTCTTTGTTTAATGTACAGACAAACCAGTCTGTAAAATTAAACAAACATCTAAAATTAAAAAAAACTATACCATTGCTGTGATATGAATTGATGAATAAAACAACACGAAGAAAAGGACAAACCAATATATATATATATATATATATATATATATATAAACCTGGTCAGGTCGTTGTAGCATCGTAGTAAACTCAAGTAGTGATGATGGTGATAAGCCAGTTTAGCTGGCTAGGATCCTATTTCCGCATCGTTACTAAAATGCTAGTAAATAGGGTACTGTTATTGGAACATCAAGCAATGGTCAGGAGTAAATACAAGAAACGTAGCGAAATTCGCAAGGACTATTAAACACTGAATTTAATGTAGTTAACCAAAATGTCTTGAATAAATGGCAAAAACCGACAACTCAAGCCATTTAATTGGCAAGTGCAGAAGCTCAATGGAAAGAAGCTCGCAGACAACCCGCTTGTCCCACGTTGAGACCTGGAGGAACTCTACAACAGACAAGCTGTGTCCCACACGCTTATAGTGATCACCATATGATGGCCGATCCACCATCGATGATAGCTGATCGCGAAAAAAAATTGAAGATATTTCCGGTGTAAAACACGGTAAGCTATCTGAATTTAAATAAGACGCTTTCACCACGGCAACGCGAATAATCAGATTATGGGTCTAGTTGAGTCGTCGCAGTAAAAAGAATAACCAAATATAATTAGATGAGACGTTTTTGCAAATTACGGAAGGGAATCGCTTCTTCCGAAATCTCGTCATCTGTTTAAAATGGTAAGAGCCCCGCCACAGGCCTGCATTATTAACGCTTATAACGAAGGAATTATACTAGGCTAGAAATATTGATAGTAATGCTAATCATGTACGCATAGATGGCATTTTGCTAATAGGATTCAGCATCGCTCAAATAAACGCGCCCAGAGGATAGGTCAAAACATAATTCTTATCGTGATTGGATTCGTTTTTGAGCGTCTGGTGAGGTCAGTAAGCACAGCATTGCATGTTTCCATATTTTTACTTTCCGCGTTTTGCAAGGAAAAAGAGGCGTAGGTTGTTTCACAGAACTAATTTCGTGACCCCCCCCCCCTCCCCCTGCTAGGTAGACCACTGTAGTCGATCCCCATACTGTTGCGTAAAAAATTGAAACAGGTCTATCAGGTGGCTCAAATCATTAACTAACGCGTAGCGTCATTTTGTCAACTTGTAAAATTATAGAAGTGGAAGATATATAAACATACGAATAAGCAAAACGAATGACAAACGTGGCGGGTCTCCCGTCCCCGAATGAATGCTTCGACTCGAAGCATCGTCATATCAGGAATGCGCTCAATAGATGATGGGTTGAAGACAAAAGTTTATATTTAGTGGAACACGAGGTAACGCGGCAGGAGATGACGCGTCCCGTCCAGAATATGAGCGAAGAGCAGCTTTTGTTCTCCGTGCTCTTTTCGCCGGGCGTACCCGCGCCCAGTATGAAAATTGAAGTAGAGCGCAATCGGTTTTCTTAAAAAATTGTAACATATATTTCTATATTGTGAAACGACAATCACGTGGTTGCAGAAGAAACAGAACCAGGTTCCTATGTACTAAAGAACAATATTCACGTTAGACTGCGCAGAGCAAGCACTCAAGGACTGGTCGACACAGTCCAACCTTTTAAGAATCCTTCTATCTCAATCAGTAGATCTGTGCCCGAAATTAACATGGTCATACCAACCATTTGCGGGCTTGTTTACGAGGACCCCAAGTACAAGTCCTACGTCGTGCAAGCTAGGCAAATACTCTCTAATACCGCGAAAGTCAATGAACTTGCTTAATGTGGTTTGATCCTCCATTCTCTTAAGCATGACGCAGTGAGCCATCCTTATAATTATTTGTGTTCTGCCGAGAAAATAATCACCGCCAAAGAGTACCAAAACTATTCAAACGATCACCCACGATTCGGGCGATCTTCCCATCGTAAAATAAGTAAATTCCTAGTTAGCGTTCACGTTTCGACTGTGGTATCCAATAGATGACGCGTCATGCTGCCGTATTTTCTTCAGAAAGGCGAAACCACGACAAACGTAGATTAAGTGCATGTTCTACAAACTGACCGACATCAAAGTTATATGAGCATATGAGCATGTTCTAGGGAGGGCAAAAACGTATGGCCGCCAAACAGCTTCGATTTGAACCTGAATTTGAACGCTGCCGCTAGTAAGGTAGCATTTGAATAAAGACCTTCTGACTTTCAGTTTAGACTCCGAATAAAAAAGCAATGAGCGTGAACGAGAGTTGTGTTGAATAAAAATGTTCTTTAGGAGCTTGGAGGACGTACGCGCCTGTTTTAGACGGTAGATCCTGTATACATATCTCAAGAGAATACTGCCCCTGGTAAGTTTTGGTTTTCTGCTAACCAATTTTATAATTATAACCGATCAAACATCCTGTCCAGATTGATAAATTTCTCTAAGCCGGAAAGAAGCTGGTTTAGGTGAGTTTAAACCCGAATAAAAGTACACGTATTATACAAGTTTCTGCTATGCAAAGAATCAGACAAAATAGCAAACAGACGCCGGGACGTTTTTCATGCAGTTGCTTCATACATACAGGAACAAGACGAGTTTATTCAAACCAAAAATGGCATCTATAACGACCGAAAAGTCAAATGTATAAATAATTCAATAAGCTAGTAGGAGTATGACGGACTTAGTTATTCCAAGGGATCTCTAACGTTGCGCATTTATACATTTTTAGAGGAAAAAACACTGCGTTAGTTACATTTAAAGATTGCGAAAGGCATGTGTTATTCTGGGTTGCCACGTAGGCTCCTGCAATGCTCATGAATTTTCGACCATTTATCGAATAAGAGATGTAAATGGTACAGCCCTAGCGATGATTATTGTCCATGGTCATTATGAATTGTCTATTTTTAGATTTCTAGTCTCTTTCGTAATCTCAGTTTTGTATTGTTTTAATCCACATACGTTTGAAGTCTCGCCCTAAAATAACAAAGTACAACTATAAGGCAACAGCTTACTACACACGTTTTTACGTCACCCGCATATATATATATATATATATATATATATATATATATATATATATATATATATATATATATATATATATATAAATAAATAGTAAACATTTCGTGTAAAACATATATATGCGCCATTTTTAGTTTTTCCCATAGCGTGTCTTTTACAATAAAATTGTTCGCCCTTGACTCGAGACAGCAATCATGTGGCCCAACTGTTCAACAGCTTTCTGCATCAATTTTATCACGTAAGAAACACTATCGTGAAACTTTTTACCAATGTTTACACTCATCAGCGAAAATAAAAGGCGCCAGCTAATCTTTAACACTGTCTCACTGACAAAATATTAATTATGGTGAAATAATATAATATATTAATAATAATAATAATAATAATAATAATAATAATAATAATAATAATAGCGAGTGGATAGCTGATAACAATGTTAGAAACCAAACTCTGTTAAGGTAACTAGCACAGCTGTTGTCAGCATTTCTAGCCACGTACGATTTGTGCTGTGCTTGATCGACTAGAATTAATTACTTCGACCGTCATATCATCTACATTTGCCCTAGTTGTGACCTGCCGTAGCCTGGACAAGAACCCTTGGTAAAAAGAGGCAGACGTGCATTGAATTAGTGGACTACTTGATTATGTTCGTTTATTGGTACACGACAGCGGTGAAGATATTTAAGTTCTTGTGAAATTGCCCTTCAGTTGTCCTGGGCACTAAGTGCGACAGACATTGTGTCAACAAGCGCAAGCAAGTATCGTCCGTGGTTGAAGCGCAATCGCAACAAAGACAGCGTTTATATATATATTATATATATATATATATATATATATATATATATATATATATATATACAATTTACATTTGTCCTTTAAATACAAATCTGCTTTAAAATGTTTTTTTCTTAGTTCAATTGATATATTCAAAATTAGGATATTTATTATTTTTAATCGCTTCTTTCAAGTATTGACTCGATTTATCTGGTTGTATTATTACATATTTAACATCCTGCGCACGACTAACCAAGGAGGCTAAGAGCGACATCAGAGAGCGCCTTATGTAGAAGACTTGAACCAGGGATTTTAACTTTTCTCCTGAACTGAGATTAAGACAACACAGACGAGGAAAAATGCCATCTACAATATAGGTTCGAATCAATTATCTGAATGCTTCGTTCGCAAACGCGCTGGATTACCTTAGTTCTTGAATTTGTGTGTTTGCTCATATTTATTTAATGCGAATATTAACGTTAATCTTTATGTAGGTCTAGTTCGCATGCTATCCGGGGATTGGCATCGCTCAAATGCAATCTTCGTCCACAGTTGCTTAAAGCTAACAATTTACAAAAATGATTACATACGCAGACAATGAGTATCGTTTCTGCGACGAGGCTATAATTGTTGGAAGATCACATTTTAGCTACATACAAAACATAGGCAACGCAATGACGAAAATTTCCCCCACATTTAACAATATACTTTTTCAAAATTAGAATAATGTTCCCAAGGCAGATTACTGACCGCATGTGATGCGTGTGTTAGCTCGTGAATATATATATATATATATATATAGAAACACACCGTGTTGGCAAAATGTGAAAGCAAGGTCCGTTAAACAAGCATAGTGTGTGTGTTGGGAAATCACTAGTCAGCTCTCATCGCTTGCGAATTTTGACTGCCGCCCAACAGCTCTTACTTGATAACCGTGGCCCTACATATCGAAATCAGACGAAATATCTCAATTGGAGGAAAGAAGCCGATGTGTGTCATAGTTAACCAGTAAGACGAATTCTTATTAAGGTTCTGCTCTTTGTTATGTAATAGTTGCTCTCCATGTCATTTACTAACGGCCAACATAACATTTATTATGGCACACATGTAAAATGACTGTTGTATGAATTTAGGTAATGGTTTGTAAAATGAAATATTGTAAATAATGTCCCCCTTTGCAAAGTAATAGTAGTAGTAGTAGTGGTTTGACAAAGTGAAGGTACATTTGAATTGAAACTAAATTTAACTAGACTAGCACTGGGGTTGGCTTAAGGATAACATATACGTTCATAATGATACACATATAAAGATTATATTATTATACCAATATTTACTAACAGTATTTATCAAATGACTTATTTATTAACACGCCAGTTGGTAACTGTGTTTACGTTACATCACAGTGTTTTAACACAACAATCAATCTAGCGTTTTGCCAGTTCTGCTATGAACCGAACCGCCAGACATACCGCGGCGTGGTATCAATCACATTTACTCCAGCATTGTTTGCATCGACATTCGTCTTGTGATTCATGGAAGCCCTCCACGTTGCACAGAACTTAATAATAAACAAATCATTAGTATTTATTAAAAAAATACGTATCAAGAGCCCCTTATAGAAATAAGTCACTACCGTAGAGTCGCGATTTGCTTTCTTTATTTCCACTAGAATTGTAGATAGATTACAGTACATTGTTCCACATATATATATATATATATATATATATATATATATATATATATACATTTTGAGCGGTATACTCGGTATGGTATTTAATTTTCACATAGATGCTTCAGGAAACTTGTCTACATGGCCCAAAATACCACTCTCTGTATACGACTGCAAGCATAACTTAGACTGTCAAAGTGAAAACAACAGACCGGTACATGGTGATAACACTGACGTGCACAGCAGTACAAACAGTGGATCCGACGTGGCGACCAGCACTAAACTTGCACTCATCGCAATAAAACAAAGTAGAGCAGCATACGTTCTATCGGTTTGTGATTAGTGATTTGTATTCAGCGGATACTGGTGGAGGCATGCCGGTATTATCAACAAAAGCTATCTGCTGTAGCAGCGTTTAAGGCAAATCAATTCTTAGTAAGCATTGCTTAGTTTCTCAGCACAGGGCTGTGTTGTTTTGTTAGTAGAAAAATTGCACCTACCAAAACCTATTTCCGTAAAATTGCGCGCTTGCCACAAAGTACCGGATTCGATTGGCTTAGCAGTGACGCTTGATAACGTACGGAGTACGCAACAGCGCATGCATTGCAATGTATTTGCACCTGACTTTCTAAGACTGCATGCAATTGACACATAATAATGTATAAGTGCCGCAGAGACTCACCGACAACGACTTTATAAATTGGAAGCAATAGAAGCTTTGCACACTGAGTGAAGATGTAATTATTTTGGCTTTTTGATTGGCGAGCCCTACTTTGTGCAATTTTGTCAAATCAAGGCTCTATAAAGGTGGAGAGGAAATGTTGTCATGGTAAATGGTAATTTTTTTGCGCGTCTCGGCTTATACTTATTATATCATATTATCTCGGCTTATATTTTCTTTGTAGCTCATCACACAAACGGTTTAGACGAAGTAAAATGATTCCGACAAATCGGTCTCGACCGAAATCGCACACCGGCGCCAAAACATGTGAATTGTGTTTAAATATAGATAAGCACTACTGCGATATGTTCTTTGGTATCTGCTTTTGGACAATGATCGTGGCACCCACCCTGTAACATGTTTCACGCACGTCGGTTATCACCGATGGTGTACACTACGATTATAACCACAAGCCAATCCAGCTCCTTTGATCTGAGTAATATTAAATTGCTATCGGCGGTTCACTCGAAGACAGTCCTCGCAGATAGGACCTCGGATCGTCAAGATTCAATTACACCCTACTAGAACTGTCTATACCCTGAAGAACTCAATTCCTTGCGGGTGTGGCCTCGGGATCAAAAGGGCTATTGACCTAAGCCCGGCCTGGAACACCGCTCCACTAATCCCGTTTGCTCGCTTGCTACGTCGCTGATTGAGAAACCTACGTGGTCTGTAAGATATAAGAACAATACAAGCAAAGCAGATCATGTCAATAGGAGCGTGCTAGATCAGGGTCCCCTAGAAGAACATCCTAGCCGGTATGCGCTGGATAGATACATAAGCAGAGCATCGGCTAGAGAGAGAGACCCGAGAAACTCAACAACAACCGAAAGACCGCACTGTGTTTTAGAGGCACAGGATCCTCTTAGCGAAAGCCCTGCCGTCGCCTCAGCTTGACATCATGCTAGATTAGGACCATGCATGGAGTGTGAGCTAATGGTAGCTGCCCCGGTATGCGAGCTACTTGTGCGCTATGCAAACGTGACGTAAATCTAAGTGGCCTACACTGACAAAGCTGCTTCAGAAACCCCGGTTCAGAAAGCTCAACAGCGTTATGATCCGAAGGAGGACTCTGATGGAGTTCATCTATCCCGTTCTGTCCATATGACTACTATGTACTACACTAACAGTTAGAATGAGACGTGACGGTCTCTGACGTGCACGACGGCCGTACCCTACTGTAGTGTAATACTACTAATATATTTAGCTACGAGTACTAGCTGCATGTTGTAAAGTTGCTAAAACGGCGACAAAAGAACAACAGCGGGCACGTATGTCAAGCATACAGGGCCGCTTGGCAGGATGGCAGAGACTATGAACGCTTCTCGATCATCGACGCGCTGCGTACAGACGTTGCATCATACTGCCGTGCTGCGCCGGATACGAACACTTGACTAAATGATTAACTCGCCTCTCTCCTTTTCTTCCACTTTCTCTTTCCTTTCACATCTGAATTTATCACTAAAGTTGGGTTTATCCTGTCCGGCGATTCAGTCGGCGGTTCGTTGAGGATCACGTCTAAAGCGATGCCATCAAAGTTGATATGACGGCCGGTGGTCTTCATCGACCGTCCTGATAGTACTTACTATTAGCCATACGAAGTAATACGTCTAATAGAAGTAGTAGTTGTAGAAGCTATTGTTGTTGCTGATGTTTGTTGTTGTTGTTTTTGTTGTTGCTGTTTTCTTTGGTTTTTGTTGTTGTTGTTGTTGCTGCTGTTGCTGCTGTCGTCGTCTTAGCGCTAACCTTAAAGCCAAAAACGTACATCCATACATGCGGTGTGCGGCCGTATACCCATACAAGGTGAGTCATTCCCATGCGCGCACACGTTTGGCGCCCAGTGTGGCGGCAGCATCTGCAGAAGCCGCAACAAGCTAAACAACAGCTGCAAGCGTCAAACATCCATCCTGGCTCCGACTTGTCGGTTGCCCCTGTATAGCAGCAGCCGCAGCAGCTCCTCAACATTCCTTGACCAAATATTCCCTAACGGTGCCCTTCTACCGGATCGGTCTGTACGGTGAACAGTAGGAACGCATCAGGTGTTTGACAGGTTTCGGCATCACCAACGTCATCAGCACCAACAACAACAAAAATAACAGCAACAGCAATAACAACAACAACAGCAACAGCAACAACAACGGCAACAACAACAAGTACAACAACAACGGTCGTCGCAGAAGCAGCAACATCCGCAGTGCTCCCCCGGTGCGCGCGAAGCGGCTGGCTGTCTGGCTGGCTGGCTGGCTTCATTCAGCCACCGTCGTTGGGGTCGGTGAGGTCGCTTCGTTGTGATGACGTCGCCAAGACAGGAGGTCAAAATCTAACCATCCACCGGTCTATCGGCCAATTCAAATGCCGCGGGCATCGCCAATCGAAATGGCAGGAAATGGGAGAAAATCCACCGAATGAAATGAAGACGAACAGGACGAGAAAAAAGAAGAGAGGAATTTCCGTACATCCGTCGAGTAGACAGACGTACGCAGTTGCCGTTGGTGAATGCAAATGGCGTCACAATTTCACAATGATAAAGTGAAGACACGCCTTCGTACGCGATTTTGCCCCAAAATTATGTTTTGGGGAGAGGGGCCAAAACACCGAGAACGGTCCTGTCGGTGCATCCGCGAACGCAACTCGCCTCGATTCTGCCGGTGGTCGAGCCGAATAAATTTCTCAGAAGCACCACCGCAAAACAGTGGCGCTGCTAATGGACGCCGCATCGCAAATTGTCGATGAAGAGATTGAAAGCGTTGATCCGTCCGACCAGCTTTTTACTTCCGGCACGAACGCCACTTTGGACATTCCCGTCACAACCGTGGGGCCCGTCGTCTGTGTGTACAGGTGTATATTTAGTCTATTAAAACAAAGTGCGTTTGCCTCCATTGGTCCTGTATATGAGGGAAAATACGTCAATCATTTTTTTGCTGAAACCTTTTTTTCGTTTGGTTCTCATTTTGTCTCTCTCTCTCCCTTGCGAAGACAACCAACATGAAGTAACGGCACGATAGACGAGTTACACCGATACGAGTATAAGCACAAAGCGGAGCTTCCTTTGCTTGCATACATCGTCGGGCATCGTCGCCGTGCAACCAGACTATGGAGGGATAACCTCACTAACGGTGGAGCTTCGAGTGCGTTGTCCTCAGTGTCGTCGTTTCAAAGAGGTGGTTGCTCCTCAAGGTTGCCCATAGTAAAAACACCCCTTCTCCCTTTGCCTCTCGCGAAACACGCAAACAACAAATACAACAACAGAGAGCTAAGCGAGGAAAGATTTATATGCTGCTACTTCAGTGTTGTTGTTGTTGTTGTAGCAGCTACTGATGTTTCGTTGCGACTAATGGCGATTTGTTTGACGGCATGTGTTTGCACTTCCGTCGTCGAGAATAGCGAATCCATCGCTAGGAGGCGCTAGAGTGGTACATCAGCGCCGCCGCCGCACTAGCAGCAGCAACAGCAGCGACAACAACAGACCACTCAAACGGATCACATAGACGCATCAAGTCCGTGACGTGTCGCGTGTGCTCATCGTGACAATCAGCCGTCGTTATTCAGAATGTAAATAGGCTTACGAAACGCGAAAGAAGAACCAATGAAGATATCAACAATCATTTGATGCCGACCATAGTCTATTAAAGAAGTCATATATAGATATATATATATATATATATATATTTTTTTTTTTATATATATATATGCACTGCCGACTCCTAGAATTACGGTGGTATATGAGTCAGCCAACATCAATCTCTTAGCCGTTGTCGCACACACACATACCTGCCTAAAATTGACGAATCACAGGCGGAAACAACCAACTTGGACGCTGTTTCATCCCGCTCACCTCTGTTCCGTCAGTCCACCAGCAAGTCAATGTAATCAATCAATGTATAGCCCAGTCCATTAATTAGACAATCTACGAGTCGTCAGCATCCTATGACGATGTGGTTCTCTTTGGGTGGATAGTAATGTATGATCTTCTTTGTGACATCATGCATTCATGAAATGGCCATCATTACATCAAGTCATGTATCTATGAATCATTATCAATGTGTCGTTAGCCACAAGTTCGTTGTCAAAGTTGGCCAACTGACATCTGAAGAATGTAAAATGATTACGTTTTATGGCTATTCTCGGAATGTCATAGGAGAGACGTATCTGTGTTACGTTGTGGTGATAATCCATTATGCGCCAAGTTGACAGCTTCGCTCATCATTCATAATCAATTGCTCGTTTCGTTGATACAAGGATGTGTCTCGCCGCCACTCAAAGGATTATTGTCGACTTCTCAATCAACGCAGGCTCTTTAAAACCCACTCTTGAAAACACAATTTTAAACTATAAAATCTAGTACATATGCATACAAAGATTGAGAACAAATGTTCTTTCAGTAAAGGGGGTGAGATGACAGCTAAAGGATTAACCCAGTGGTTGTGTTGGCAGCAGTGTTGGTAGCCTTATGGAGCGTACGCAGTAACGACGTCGGCTCACCTCAATTGATCCATTTGGTCATGCGCAGGGCAAAAAGATTGCTTAGATGCTCTAAGGGCTTTAGGGATCACCGAAGGGCGGCTCCTTGGACCGTTCGATAGGATGTCAAAAAAATACTGGGCAATGCCAGCTCGCTGAACCTGAGCCAGCACTACAATGTTTGGACGCATTTATGAAGCAAACACACATATGTATGTATATATATATATATATATAGAGAGAGAGAGAGAGAGAGAGATATTATTCGAGGCCGAAGGAGTGAAGTGTAAGGGATGCTACAATTTTCGAATGGGATCTGGCACCAGTTGTGGTACACGGCAATCACATTGCATTACATGGTCGTTTACCTGCCCATCGCAAATCAAAACGCAAATGTAAATGCAAACAACGCAAAATGGTAGCGATTCCATAGAATTGACAACAGGAGACGAAAACATCGCCGATGATAAGAACGAGAGGTGCTTAAATATGTTTGCAGGACGCTGAAACAGCCTCCTCCCTTCGGGGTGCTTTGGTGCGCCCACTTGCACTCATCACTTGATAAACAGCGTATGTTCGGCTTCGAACCGTAGCGTACTATTAAGGAAATTTGACAGCGCCTCGCCGCGACGGAAAACAAGGAAGAAATTGACAACGCCGCGAATGTGTCATAGCAACAGTCGAAGAATGAGGAAGACCCGCCAAATAATGAACTGCATGGAAAACCGATGGGGAAAACAGCTTGAGACATGACTGACAGGTGCGGGACGCCGGGACACAGTAGGCTACACAAATACATCTAGGCCTTTCATCGATGAGATTCGCAGGTAGCCTGACTGACGAAAAGTGAAATCGGGGCTCAGACAACAGTGACCGGTGACAGATGAACGAAAAAGCAATGCGTCTTTACCGTCTTCAAAATGATGGCAAAAACAAGCCGTTCGATGGTCCTATAACATCGTACAACCCGAACATGTGGTGGCAGCACGCACGCACCGTCTACTTCTAGATTTATATCCTCTCGACTTCAATTTTCACATTTACGCACGACACTCATTTAGATTTAAAGGAAAACTTCGTTGTATCTTTTGTTGAAAAACGTAAGCTTTTGAGATGAACACTGAGACACTGTCAAGTGCTTTTGAAGCATCGCATCTGGCACAACTCTAGTGTCTTTTTGCTTTGAGAAATCAGTTTATTTGCGACATCTGTTTCTTTGCGGACACCTGTTTTAATAACACGTTTTTGCAGAAGCCCTATTTTCTCTCTTATTTTTCCGTGCTTCGACTGTTGGCCACGACTTCAGCTTTCTTACTTTCCTCTGCGTGGCGTCCCGTGGCGTCGACCTTAGCGGCCAGCTAGAACAAAAATCAATGTTAATCTCGCCCCGTCGGTTGCAAAACTGGCCATATCACCTGCAGGTACGGGGTTTGACTTATGGCTTGATTCCTCAAGGGGGTCTCCTCTATCATTTCAACCACTTGGATACACGGCATTTCGTTGCTGCCGCGAAACTATACTAAAGTCTGTTGCTTGCCAATAATATAGGTGTTCGCAAATTTCCCTAGATTAATGATGCCTTCTAACAATTGTAAGGTCGCAACAACAAAATAAAACGTGACTCAATTTTGTCCAAAATGTTTCTTTAGGAAAGGGCCACTCAAATTAACGCGCATAGAAAGTTTTAGTTTTGTAATTAATCATATCCTTAAAGATGATGTACGTATATGTAAAGTAAAAAAGTATGTCCAGGCATGGCAATTAAGTAGTAAGGAATATACCGAAACCCGCCAATCTCAATGGTGACTTAGGTATTGTTAAAATTGCTTTTAGTACAGCAGCAGTTGCAGCCGCCGCGTTCAGACGTTCAAAGTTGTAAGTAGTACGTCGTTACAAATGAACACCGATACTGTTCTGGTGGCCACCAATCGAATCCAATTTTCATTGTCACGGAGATTTTTTAGAGCTTTTTGCAGGCATTGTCATTAGATCTAGTGTTGTAGTTATCGCTGCTATTGCTGTTGTTGTTGGCGTTGTGGTTGTTGTCGCTGCTATTGCTGTTGTTGTTTTTTGCGTTGTGGTTATTGTTGTTGTCGCTGCTGTTGTCGCGGTTGTTGTTGCTGTTGTTGTTGTTGGTGTCGCTGTTGCGCTGTGGCTGCTCTTGGTTGGTCTTTGTCTTACAGCGATTCGTCGTCGATGGATGTTCGGCAATTCGTAAACCGTAGGTATCCAACGTGCGGTCGTCGATGTGACGTGACAGCAGGAGACGTGACGTGGGAGCCGCAACACGACGAATGCTGTCCATCACTCAATGACCGTCTATCTGATCATCATTCATCCATTTGGACCCACTTGGTCCTTGTATTCTTCTTGACGAACGACGTCGTCGTCGTCGCCGCCATCTTATTGGTCGCTAACGTTGTTGTTGTTGTTGATGTTGTTGTTGTTGATGTTGTTGTTGTTTTTGTTGTTGTTGTTGTTGTTGTTGTCATTTTGGACCGTGTCGGCCTGCCCGTTTGCTGGCAGTTGCTACCGGCAGAGCTGTTTCCCGCCACAGTACGACCAGTGTAAGACCGTCAGAGAGAATGATAGAGCGAGAGAGCGAGAGAGGGGGCTGGGCGCACGCGTTACCAGCAGCGCCATCACCCCCACGACTATACTGCTACTACCGTCAGTTCTACTATCATCATTACCCCTTCCCTCACCCCACACCCCACACACAGACACACAGACACCCACAGACAGCAGCACACTGGGAAGACAAAACAAGACAATGGTAGACGATAGTTCTCATCATCGACAACTACGCCACGAACGGCTGGCCGCGGATCCGCGCGGGTCTCCCGGCCGGCTATTTAACGGTCACCCGTTAGCTCCACCACCATCATCCCCGAGCCCCACCAGCTACCCCCAGTTGGCTCTGCCGCCGCCACCGCCGCCGCCTTCCGTTGCCCGTCGTCATTGCAAGTCGATTTGGATCCATTCAATGGGCTGAATGAATAAATGAGCGTGAACGTCCGTTCGTCCGTCCGATCAGATGACTGATGAACTGAATCTCCCACGGCGAGCAGTGGGCGGATGTCGTCGTTGTCGTTGTCGAACGGCTCGAAAGTTGCCGACGGGCAGCCCAGCCAGCACAGATTTGAGAGTCAGATACGCGCGCGACACGGTGGCTAGGAAAAATGTACAACCGGGTCCGTCAATGTTGTTGACTGTAGTTGTAGTTGTTGTTACTACTGTTGTTGTTGTTGTTGTTGTTGTCGTTGTTGCTGTTGTTGTTCTTGTTACATTTGCTGTTGCTGTTGTTGTTGTTGTTGCTGTTGTCGCTGTTCTTGTTGTCGTCGCTGTCGTTGTTGTAGCTGTTGTCGTTGTTTTTGTTGTTGCCGCTGTTGTTGTTGTTAACCGTGAAGGTTGCACACTGTTATTGCATCTCCTGATGATGACAATGATTATCCATCCATTCGTCTGTTCGTTGGTTGTGCTTCGTTTGTCCATCACGCCAGCGTGGAAAATAACGACGACGTCGACCACGGTTTCATGAGAGGTGGCATAACAACGACGACGACGACGACAACAACAACACTAGCAGCAACAGCAACAACCAAAGCAACAACAACAACAACAACAACACTAGCAGCAGCGATAGCAACTACAACAACAGTACCAACCACATGCTTGGCCAGACGTCTACGCACCCGTTGAGATCGGTTTACTGCCGCCTACTGTGTTCCAGTGTTGCTACTCCGCTTTGCTTACAAACTGGTCCACTTGGCCGTACTCTCTGAGTACAGCTGCTGCGTCTTAATTCTTAATAATTAGTACGTCGCATGACACAGTCATAGGCGCGCTGAATTCGCAAGCGAATGAAGAAGCTTTTCTCACCACGCGCCACGGACCGAAACTAACTACGTCTAACGGCGAAATGATATCTATAGGCCATATAAACACATAAGCACGCACAGAGAGAGACAGACAGACAGACAGACAGAGACGCATGTCCGCATACTTGTCTACCCAACCACCCTCTGCTCATATAAATCATCTCTAATTAATGTTAATTATTAGTCATCCCTATTAGTCAATCATTCCTAAGTGTCTGCATTGAATACCCCTAAATTTTCGTGTTGGTGTTTTTTTTCTTGTGTACATTTCCTAAAATATTTTGAATGGACAGCGACTGCTGATCGCATCAAGCACTGCCTAAGCGTGGCAACCGTGTCCAACAACAACAAAGAAGAAAAAAAAGTGGTAGCAAAAATAATAGTAATAACAATTACCACAATAGCATGATGATAATGATGATCATCATCGTCAAAAACCGCATCATCATTAGAAACAGGATCAATTATATTTTGCAACAATAGACGACAACGGCGGCATCGCCAACCGTGGACACATGAACAAATTATAGTAACAAAACTGATTGAAAAGTAACACATGTAGCAACAACAACAGCACACATGTAACAATGGCGATGATAAGAACAGAAACAACGCCAACTCCAATTCAACATGCGATAGCAACGATCGGCTGGCTAATAGACCGAAACACCCACCGTATAGTTCTTGATGTTGTTATTGTTGTTGTTGTTGTTGTAACGGTTGGATCCGTTCGAATGAAAGTGTATATTTATGGCATTATTATTCCAGATACTGTCGTATGTCTTACTGAACGCCGGACGGAGCACATTCTGAGCAACTAACTAAACAAACGGTGTAGAGTCAAGTGCAAATATTGTTTCTTTAGTTTTATTCCACTTTTGTTTCCACTTAGAGACGGATCTGTTCCTTATAAGAAGACCTACTTTCGACTCTCCGACTGACGTCCGAACGATGCGCAGTATTGTTGAGAACGATTTCCATTCACTGGATACACTAGGCGAACAGAGCGTGCCGAAGGGACATCAAACATAGTTAGTCGCACGGTAAGCGGTATTCTACCGTAATTGTCATTCATTGTGTTTCAGTGCTGCGTACACGGGCTTTCAGCCTTACGAACTACACGACTATAATGTTGTAATACACATAAGATACTGTAAATAAAACGCACTTTAAAAAAAAAGTAGATAGGTAATCTACCTGAAGCGCATATCATTTCTAAACATTAACAGTGCCAACAAGACCAACAGCAACAACAACAACATCAGCAAACAGAGAACGCAGAATAATAGCGCAGAGTCTACCGCTTTCAGTCAAACGAACAAGGTTTTCAATCAGTTGGACCAAAACGGACTACTCAGCTCGCTACAGTTCTATGTGTTCTGACACAGTAGAAGCTTTAAGACCCTCATGGCGCCGACAGCAGACAATCACGAAAATCGCGCTAGATGGCGTGCTGCTTCCTTGTGCAAGTCGAGCAAGGGCCTGGCTGCACGCACGCCGTGCCTTCAATCACGGCAGATGCTTTATTTGACGGCACGTTGACGCGTGTCTCTGTGGGCGTCAGAATCGGAACCTCCTTTGTAGAACCACACATTTGTAAGTGCGGGGAATCAGTTGGAGTGGCCCTACGGCGACATAGGCTGTTATGTGAGCGGAGCGCGAATTATAGGCCACGAATCGCTCACACGCTTACTTTTCGATCGGTCACGGGCGTCTCGGCCTGGCTACGCGGCTACCCTCACCGAACGAAGCAAATTACGCAAGTACTCCGCCCTCAGTCGCACGCGGAACTTTGTTTTTGTAGCGTTTGAGAGATAAGAGAAACCCGCTTAGTGACTGTAGAACTGCTTCACAAGGTGTTTGACTAAACGACGATTAGCTTTTATCGGCATGAAAAAAAACATTAATCATTTTCTTTTTCAGCCAATCTTGAAAAACGCCTCAAAATATGAATATTTGGGGACGTCAAACGAGTATTGTTTTTCAACCGAAGATAACTTCCGCAGCTCTAGACAACTAGAATTAGCTTGCAAACGACACTTTTCTAAACATCAACAGTACCAAAACTAGCAGCAACCGCATCAACAACGGAGAACGCAGAATAGGCGCGGAGTCTCACATTTTAATTGGCTCGGAAACCGACTACTACTACTACTACTACTACGGAGCGTCCATTAATTGTGGTGTCGCATCTAAAACAATGTCCGCAAAAGCTTTCTCGAATTGTTGGCCTTCCTTGCTGATGGCCCCCCACAGTATCTCAGTATGCCGCGTTAATTTGTTCCAGTTGGCGTTCGGTACAGCGCGTAACATCTGTCACTTGTGCCAATGGTCGCTTTGCTTTTAGCAGCATGGAACCTTCACCCATGTCTGGCATAGCCTGGCACAGTTGTAAGTTAGCTGGCTACATATGCTGCAACCAACATGGAACCTTGAAACTTTTTTTAAACGAGGTATTTCTCTCATCTTGGGTCACTTTACTTTAGACAACTATATGCAACCGTCATAATAATAATAATAATAATAATAATAATAATAATAATAATAATAATAATAATAATAATAATAATAATAATAATAATAATAATAATAATAATAATAATAATAATATATCACGTTTATTAGTGATGTAAAACGAAAGTGTACCGCTGGAAATGGTTATATCAATATCACGTTTATTATTATCTTTGTTAGGTACATTGTAAAACTTGTGTTAGTATACACATGCCTGTTCCGTATTCAAATATACATCCACATTATTCCAATCCGAGATTCTCCTTTCCGATGTCCTTATGATAAAATAATAAGTTATTAACGTATAATAATAAGGTTAGCAAAGATACCAATAAGAACGACCTGATGAAGCTCAGAATTCTAGAAGACCATTTTCGCTGCCAAATTGCTATGTCGATCGGCTATATATTCTTGACGACCGTACGACACGTTAACCGCTTACATTTCTCATTCGACTCATATCATTTCTTTTATTTGTTCACCTGTGCCTCATGACCTTCCTGACAAATGCAACTCTTCGCTTCGTTGCCTCTGGCTGTATACACGTGTAGGTATATTATTTTATGTAATATTATGAGAACTCCTGTTGCAAATATGTATCTGTATATATATATATATATATATATATATATATATATGTGAGGGCCACCACGACAAATTTCGGGGTGGTTAGTTAGCTGTTTTGAAATCTGTCTTTGAGGGTTGACCCAGTTTGAAGCGTCGTAAAATGACGATACGATGATATACAACAACAACAGCAACAGCAGCAACAACAGCAACAGCAGCAACAACAGCAACAACAGCAACAACAACAGCAGCAGCAACACTAACAACAATCGTCTTGTCAACATTACCACCAACCACGAGACGACTATGTGGAAACGACGACAATAGCTACCGCAACCGCGACTAACAGCCACAACCAGTAGAATAGGGATGGTGACAACAATCACGTCAGTAATCATCATCCCCTAATGTTTGTCGCTCGCTGTTCTTCTTGCAGTGTGCTGTTCTGATGTAGTTGATACCGCTGCTGCTGCCGCTGCTGCTGTTGATGATGATGCTTTGCGATTTTTCTATTGTTGTCGGTGATGGCCGTGTTGTTGTTAGCGTTATTGTTGTTGTTGTTGTTGTTGTTGTTGGTGATGTTGTTGTTGTTGTACGTGGGGTCCATTTGAGTAGCAATTCAAGCGACGTATTCTGGCTGAAGCAGGCACTGCTGGTGTGCGTTGGCCGCAACAGCAACAGCAGCAGCAGTAAACGCAAAGGCGCGCGCAGTGAAGCCGGCGACAGCCTGATCAAGCTCACTGTGTTGTTGGGCCAGTTGCTACAAATGTGCGGCTAGCATCGTTTACATAACATAAAGATGCGGGGGGGGGGGGGGGGGGGGGGCGGGGGGAGAGTCTCAGAAAGCCCACGACACAATCGCGCTTACATCACAGACACCAACGACAAAGCAAAGAGAAACCGCGGCAGAACAATAGAAGTGACGACGATGATGATGATGATGATAGCATTTCTTGGTGTTGTAGATGGGATTTTCTTCGTTTTTCATCTGGTGGTTTCATCCTTGACACCTCTTCTCGTCTCCGCAAGCTTCGTTTTTTTCGTTTTCGGGCAATCTTTATAAGCATACACAGGATGCCCATCCCCAGTTTGGCTAAACTTGAGAAGGAAGGTCGTAGGGAAGCAGCTAAAATAAGCATTTTTAATGAAGTGAGGGGGGGCGGAACTGTCTTTTTTTGGTGTAGGATTACTGTAAAATTACTCAGTTTTGTTATACTGATGCGACTGGCAGGACATTACCTTATAAAATAGAATATGATTGTAAGAGATTGTGGTCTTGGATGGCACGCCAACGTGTTCAAAATTATGTCTGTTTCATGTGAGGACCACCCAGCGTGGTATAAATATTGGTACTATAACAATTATATACCACAATTACCCCAAAATTATTTACCACAATTATCCCAAATAAATTTCAACTTTCCGAAATGTGCCCATTTTCAGAGCGCAGTGGCAACATTTTACTGTGAATAAAAAAAAACATGAAAATTGTGGTTTTTGCAAGCTGCTCTTAAAACGGTCACACCGTTTTTGCTCGCCAGGTTGGACGTCTTTCCAACAAAAAATAAGTTTGTTCTGCAAGAACGAAAATTGTATTAAGGGAACACGCCGGGACGTTCTCTCCCAATCGCACATTTTTAACGCTGGTATAAAACGACAATTTGAAATTTCATTTTCACGCGTAAATGTTGAGCCCTACAGGCAGGTGCACTGTGCGTCCACAACTGACCACGGCCTACCGACAAACGCCATGTTGGTTTGCGCGAGATTTTGAAATTAGGCCGTTTGCCAATGGCGGGCCGTTCTATAGTATCCTTGGATGAGAAAGAAAAGACCAGAGAAGAGATCGAGGAGGGACTCGAAGAAAAAGACGAGAGTTGACAGCTGCTCCGAACGACCGGCAGTTTCGCGAGCTCACGCCAAACGCCCGAGGTTACTGTGCTAACCGACGTTATCGTGTTGTTCTTTTTGTGAGCAAAAGAAAAAAAAATACGTCCTAACGTGTAGCCCTCACCCTGACAGTTGAGCACGGTGCGTGACAATTTGGTTAGTGAGAGTGTCGCTGGTCTCATCCTAGAGGTATCATTCATCATTCATCATATCCAGTCTAGAATTTAGAAAAAAAATTTATAGATGTTGTTTTTAAATTCTAGACTAACCTCTATTCCCTACGGGCCTGGCATTTAACCTGAGGCATATCTTCAATGCACCGAGGGCCGGACATGTTAAGATATCGAGAGTTTCCCCAACAGTCCTTGTGGCATGGCCGCTAACTCTCAGCGGTATGGTTTATCATCTATTCTCAATGAGCATGGCTCAAAGAAAATTCGACTTACAACAGGGATCGAACCGGCGACACCCCGGTAGATAACAGCCACACCAGCGCACTAGTCCATTAGACCACGCCATATCCAGTCATCATATCCAGTCTAAAATAGATAGAGGGGAAAAAGTGTGTACCGACGACAAGAAAAACCGTTTGCGCAACCTTGCACTGTAAAGCGCGGCATTTAAGGCAGCGGTTTAATCAGTGCAATATCAGAATCTCAGCAGGAGAATGGAACCCCACAAGTCACCCAGGGAGGGCCCTGAAGGCAAGGATCCTCATAAGAGAAAGAGGTTTAACTGTCTAGTGACATGTTGATGCAATGTTATAACAGCCACGCTGTGCTTTATGCAATAGCTGTTCGTAGTAACTTCATTTTCATAAGCGACACTGCTACGCCGTAGATCGCTAAGCTTGGCCGGGAGTGCCTCGCAGACGTTTTAAATGAGCGTCATGAAGTGAAGTAACATGAGTTTCATAGTAATTTTAAAAAACAGTGTATACTTAAGCTCCCACATTCTTACTCCGTACGTCCTACGCGGACGATTTAGCACTGACCGTCCCGCCTGTGATGAGAAACTACTCTAAGAAACAGCCAGTGGAGTCTTGGCGGATATACCTTATACACATTGCTTAAAATTGACCTAATTAAAAAGAGAAGCAATAATTTTAAACGGCCTCAAGCTACTCTACAGAATCAAAGTTACGCCTGGACCCCCACGGCCGTAGTTAAGTACCTGGGCGAGACTCTGAATAAGGCTTTCACAGAAAGACTTAATGTGCGTTTTGCGTCAAAAAGAGGTGCTTCAGCGGAGTTGGCACAAATTCCCCCATGAATTAGAGGAGCGACCGACTCTCGGCGCCATCTTTAAGCATCAGAAGTCTATAGCATCATGCTATAGGTCGCACCCCTATGGAAACGCACGGCTATCAGGGCTACAACACGCCGCCTCCTCAACAAGCCTCAAAAGCCTATGGCGCTCAACATCGCACGGGAAAGTCCCTCGACGTCCACAGCAGATATACAAATCCTCTAAACATAATCCCAGTGGATCTGGGAATAAAATAACACAATTCGGATGCCCTCAATTTTCCCCTACCCTCTAGAATCAAACCTGTACTAATACCTAAATATTTCATGAATTTATATAAATAGCCCTCATTATCCGTTTTTATTCTTTAATACACAGTATATATCCAATAATTTTCTACCCTAACTAGCAGAACAGATGCCTTCGAATAAAATATATTTCTAAGACTGTCTTTTTTAATTCTAAACTATAATTCGTCCCCTACAGACTTGTAATCGCCGTGATTTATCTTCGATGCATCGAGGGCTGGGCATGTTGAGATTTCTAGGGTTTACTCTTGTGGCCATTTTGGTAGCACGGCCAACGGCTCTTAGCGGTATTGTTTTTATCGTTTGTTCCCAGGAAGCATCGCTCAACAAAAATTCGATCAACAAAGGGTGTCGAACCGGAAACACACCGGTAGATGATGACCATGACTAGCTTAATAGCTCTATGAAACAAATACCCTAAGAATGTTACACAAGATTGTACCCTACGCAAGATTATAATATGAATTGACGAATAGATTAGACTACAGACTCTACTGCACGTGTTTGCAACTAAGCAAGTTGGAGCCCGTAATATGAAAGCAATCCTGCCGAGTCATCATGAATACTGGACAGAATCAATACTCCCAGATTGTAAAAAGTGCTGCGGCCTTGAACACGGTATAGTCACTTACACATTCACGCAACTGCTAGCGGGCCACGGTGAATGCTTATAGCAATACCTACACTACATTGGTAAGCTGACTTTCTTTCCGTGTGTGCCATCTAGACTAACAATGTAAGGCACTGTTACGAACGCTGTGCCTTTTTTAATACTAAACGAGAGCTACTACATCAGTACCTAGGGCTGGAAAGTCCCCTGACATAGCAAGCTCTTGTAGAGACGGCCCTCAAGTACCATGAGTTATAGACGACAGTTAGGCGATTAGAGGATTTCAACTCGGGAGCGAAAATATCCGCTGAGCAAAGTCGGGCAGTTTTAATGGCAAGTTATATTGCCCAGGTGAAGTAACCTCGACAGGACAGTACTGGAGGCCACCCCGACAAAGAGCAGAGAAAAATTACTCTACTTTGGTTCTTATAGTAGTACTATTAAGGCAAAATGAACATGCCTCCAGTTTTCACCAATCATATTTATGGCGAAATCACATGCTGTGCACAACTAGTTATTTGTAAAGTTTCTAGACAGCAAATGCTTTCAGTACGCTTAGGTGACTTAAGTGGGACTTTGCAAGCCCTCAGAGATATCTATCTACGTTTAACGCGCCCACGCAAGTAGGAGGAAAAAGCTCACGCCAACGCTTCGAAGTAACTGTCCGCTCAGTTCCGCGGCGTCCGGAGCAACTTTACTCGGAGTAGCTAGTATTGCGTCGAAGATTACAAAAAAAAATATCTAACTAGCGGTTAACCATGAACTTGTCACATACACCCAGTACAGCATTCGTTTGACATGCATGTACGTTTGACCCCAGCGTGTGCCGTAACCGAATTGAACTTGGGTTCGGTGACAATGAACACACATCGTCGACCTAACATTTAGATGAAAAGACTTGATTCCGACGACGTCACAACGCCATTTCTCGGCCATTTATAGCTTCATTCGTTGATTTCTCGCTTTCATCTTTTCCCGCCCTCTTTGTCATAGCGTTCCGCCCGCCGGCTGTCTTTTCTCTTCGGTGTGATGAAACAATGCGTCACTGGTCCGCCACGTCAATGAGTGCCCGTGTGCGTGGCTATCGGTTGCTGTACGCCGCCATTTGATGGCCTCACGTTAGTTACGTCTCTAGGATCAATTGCCAACTCTTGCTCTGTTTGATGGAGAAAACCTAGCGATAGATACGAATTTATTATCAGGTTTTATATATATATATATATATATATATGCATAGTTATATGATGCTGCCGTGGCACTTGCCTAACTTTTCAGTTGCGCCCGCCTGCCTAGAAGAAGGAGGATGGGCGGGCGTATTGCACACATAGAATGCCGTTTGAGACAGAACGTCGAACACGATGAGTATAAGCACAGTGCAAAGATACTCGGACGCGTGTTACGCGTTCAGCGCTTTGCTATTAACGCTTGCCACCTTGTGGCATGGTGTCAAAAACCAACCATCGTTATTTCAGAGTATATATATATATATATATATATATATATATATATATATATATCATTTTTTTTTAAGTATTTGTTACGTCTCGCGCTTAATTTTTCTTCCTTTATTTCTTAAGGATTTTTGAAGCTGGCTATAGGAGACAGCACTATCAAGTCATTTATTCACTCAGGGACCCATCGCCGACGACGACGACGACGACGAAATACGACCGGCCAAGTTAGGGCCAAAACGATCACTAACAGAGATGGTGGTGGAAGAGAAACCGCTGACGGAGAGACATGCAAACCGCTCACAACTGCCGCACGCGGACCGCACACGCACACGGCAGCAGGCATTCACACAATCGTTTGTTCAGTTCGGACCCAGCGTAAAGCGCCATTCAAAATTTCGGTTGTTCCGAACAGTTCGTTTACGACGCTAATTAGGCAAGCTTGCTGGTCAAGTTGCTGCTGCTGCTGCTTTAGTCTCCGCCGCTACCCAGCGTAGCATATGATAAAAAAATAAAAAACAAAAAGAGCAGGCGGCACAACCACACACGGGCTGTTTGTTACACGGTTCAACTTTCACTGCGACGTCTTCGACGTCTTTGCCCGGAGAGGGGGCAGGCAAAGTCGTCGTCATCATCACGTTGGCACTCGGTGTGGCCACACGGTGGTGGGAGGCGAACGGCCAGTCCAATGCTTCTTCGACACATCTAGTCGTGACGAAATGCCTCGTCGAACGGCACAGACGCCGCGCCTCCCCAGTTGACAGAACGGACGAAATAATAATAATAATAATAATAATAATAATAATAATAATAATAATAATTATTATTATTATTATTATTATTATTATAAGCATCATCATCAACGGGAAAGGAATAGAACAAGACGTTTATCGTGGTTAATGAAGCTCATTCTTGATAAGAAAAGCTTGAGGCTAGTTACGCGAAAGCTGTAGAGTGATAAGTGAGAAGTAGAAGCCAAGCAAATGGCAGCGTCATTACGTGCACTTGGGCTCTAGCTCTGTCAATTAATACGTAGACACGTAAGGTGACTGATTGAGGTGAACATTAATCGTCTGTCGGATTGCTGCTGTCTTGTCGTATTGCCGACGGGCATATATCAAAGTTGTAGACACGCTACAGGCTAGAAATCTGGCAACTGGTTTAATAGAAATCTTAGTGTGGGCCAGCAAGCTAATTTGAAAATAATCTATTTCCCAAACGTTTACCTGAAGCGGCCTCATCTCAACAACGAGCGTTAAGATTTAATTGGTTCGGCTACTAAGCATTGCGGATTTACCTTTTATCAAAGTATGTATCTATGACGAACCTTGTAGCGTTGGATAAGAACATTTTTGTACAGGTACCTACCGTTAGCATCCTTATACAGCTTTTTAAACTTTATAAGGATGACAACGGCAGGTACCTAAAAGCTTATAAAACTGTTTAGTTCAGCAGTGCCGTTTTAGCCACTTATACGATTTCGAATAGTTGTCATTGCACAGCTATTGCGTCAACGCATCATTTCAGCCAGTTACACATACAGACATCTTTAATGCAAATATTTATTCATTGATAAATAAATATTCGGAACGAGGTCAACCAGAACCACACACTATACAACCAGAACCACACACTATACAACCAGAACCACACACTATACAATTATAAATAATCTGATTGTGCAGCTAGAGCTAAATATCTGTAAGTGTGTGTGTGTTATATATAAGTGTGGCAGCATTGTCTAGGGGGCTAGTGCGCTAGTCATGGTTGTCACCTACCGGGGTGTTGGCGGTTCGTTCTTTATCGAACTTTCTTTACGTGATGCTCATTGAGAATAGATAATAAAGCATACCGCTGATAGTCATCAACCATACTGTCACAAGACGAGCCCATTTACGCAAGGTTTTGCTATGTGTTTGGAGGGATAGGCATGGCATCGTCATGCAGCACAAGTTTGTTCCTGGTAGTCAAATGATAGTTACGGGTACCTGCTGTAATCAGCTCAACCGTAATCGATGGACATCGCACCGTCGACCTATCACTTATTCCGATGCCTGCGAAACTATCTACAGGAAAAGAAAATCGCTCTACTACAAGCAATAATAAACGCAGAGACATTTCGCGGAATGCAGAAACCAGAATTCGTTGCCATGGGAATCGATAACCTGGTCCAGGGATGGGAAAAAATTTTTACTAACAATATGACTATTTTTTGAGTGAATAAAATCGGTTAGCTCACATATTTTTTTGATTGATTTTAAAATTGACAAATTCCAGTTACCCCTCTGTCCTGCCCTAATATAATATTAGGAAGACACCTGGTGATATACCCGCCGGCCTATAATATAACAAAAAACGTCTTCTCTCCACCTAAAATGTTAATCAAACGCTTTATGGCGCTCGTGCGAACACGGGAGAGGTCGTTAACTGATTCAGCAATCTTTAAGAAAGTCGTATCAAGCGTCCACATAGAAAGCGAGGTTAGAGCATGCTCCACCCCAAGAACCGGAATAAAATGTACGACAAGCATATTACATATGTTTCTTAACAGCAAATCAAGATCTTCACTTTAAAAAGTGCTGTGATAGGGTTAATAGTTTACGTTGATAGTTCAGTGTGTCACGCCAAGATTGAACCTACGATTCCTAATACTTTGCGTCAACTACATTTTACACTCAGTCCTATCGACTCTAATTATATATTAATATATAACACATACATACAGACTTTACAAGTGTAAGCGCATTGTTTTAAATTGATACACATTTTGTTCTTTTGAAAAAAAAAAAGCGAAATACAGCTTTTCTTTCGCGTTTCTTATATATATATATATATATATATATATGGTTTGCGTCGTGTGTCATAACTTGGCTGAGCCATAGTAGCTAAACAGAGTTGTCTTGGCAAGAGTTTATTTTTTATTTTGGCTGGCTACTAATAGAGCATATAGAGCTACTACACTTTCGTGTAGTAGTTATGAGCAAGCGCGCGCGCTCTCTCTCTATCTCTCGCGCACACACCCACTTAGAATATTTCTCTTTAATTCTCTATGTTTTACTGGCTGGGGTTGCCGGGGGTTTGGCTGGCTTCCGTGTCGGACGTTGTGTGAGTTCGATGCTGGTTGATTCCAACCCTGCACAAAGTGACAGTCGCTGGGCGACGATTTAACGATGAGAATGGCGTTGAGGATTTTGACGATGACGGTGATGAAGGCAGTGATGCTGGTAATTACGGCTGCTGCTGTTAGTGACAATGATGGTGATGAAGGCAATGATGCTGGTAATTAGTGCTGCTGTTGATGACGACGACGATGGTGATGATGATACAGTTACGTGTATGTCGATGATAAACGCAGCCACTACCCACGCATATCCAGCCAGCGATTGGTCGCCATTGCGACCGCTCTACCGTCACTGATTCGGTTGTTGTTTTTTAGTAAGGAGAGGGGGGCTAGCATCCAGTTAGATAATTGTCAATCTCAAGGGGGTGGCATCCAGTTAGATAATGGCCAACCCAAATGGTGTTGATTTGGCCATATGAGAACCCCTAACAGTAACAAGTTTCAAGATTCAAATCGTGGTTTATTAAAGGAACTGCATTATACAATGCTTTAGTTCTCATTTAAAAAAATATAAAATTGAATAATAATATTAATAACAACTGCTACTACTACTACTACTACTACTACTACAACTTCTACAACGACTGTTACTACACCAGTAGCAACAACAGAGGCTACACATTCTGACGACTATCTTATAGCACAATCTCCGGTTTGACAGCGACGCAAGCGGCAAGAACCAGTGTCCTAGTCTACTAGTAATCTACTAGAAGCGTCCACTAGAAGCGAGCATACCACTCAGTGAGTGGCTCAGGCGCGACCCTTCCCCCCTCCCACGGCACGACGCGTGTCTCAGCAGGCAGACGAACAGCGACAGGATGTCAACAAACGAAAAAGTAACAGGCAAGCTGAACAAGAGAGCAATGTCCTGATAAACATAAACAAACAAGCGAACGAACGAACGAGCAAAACAACGAGCGATTAAACAAACAAACAAATAAACAACACATGTTGTATAAATGCAACAACAACACGCACGTTCGCAGACAAACGAACGAATACCAGACGATATTACGTAAACAAAACCACCCTCATCTTTGTCTCAATGCCGCTGAGATCAGTAAGTCGATTTCTCAGTCAGTCAATAGACATAATACACACCGGTCGTCAACAGTCCGTCAAACGTCGGCTGGTAACAACAACATAATAATAATAATAATAATAATAATAATAATAATAATAATAATAGTGGCAGCAGCAGCTCTAGCAATAAAACAAATTTATTAACACTTTTTTTGTAACACTTGATGGTATAACCAAACGCCGCACAGACGTTCACTATTCAGTGCAGCAGAGCGGAAACCTTACCTGAACGTCGTCGAACGCATCCCTGCTCGACAGTCTAAACCTAGGCGCCCAAGCACGCGTAGCTTTTTATGTGACCAATTGTCAATACGCAGTTGTTGTTACCGAAGCTCAGCGTGTCTTCTCATTAGAACTCTGGGTGGCTACAGCTATTCGAGAGTCAAGATGCAATTTACAATACAATACAAGTCTCTTTTTTTTATTAAAAAAGGGGTTTTAACAAGTCACATATTTTGTCGTCGTCCCGTGCGCGGCGGGAAATTATTATTTAATACAATTACAGGTATCTAGCTCATACTAGCACTTGGTGCAATAAACCTATGCCTCAACGTAAGGCACTGAGAAGAGTCTACAATAGAAAGTAACCTGCCAAAAAATATTTTCAATATTATCGTCGTCATCATTTTCAGCATCGCATATTATGACGCGTCATTAAATGGCTACTCTAAAGTAATAAAATTATCCAATAAGGCGTGAGACGACGAGGCTGCTCTATATATATATATATGTATATATATATATATATATATATGAAGACTTAATCCACCACGCCACCGGGCATATATGCATGTATATATATATATATATATATGATCATTATATCTTGTTTAGACTCTTTTCCACCGGTGTGCTTGCAGCAAGCCGTTGTCTAAAGGAATGGATTACGTGAGAAGCAGCAACCACAAAAACAACAATGATATTCTCACCGCCGCTCGTAACACTAATTAGCAGATGTAAATGATACACGACGAAGTACTACGAGGTACTGCAATGACGGTCATAACGAATTACTCAGGTGTGAGAACCACGGTAACACAAGCCCGCGCACGCGTAGCTTAACTATGGTGCTACTCTACCACTCATCTAGTGGCAACCGACGATCACGGTAGAAAAATCTGGCAGAAATGTTGGATCTCTCCACACGTTGAAACTACGTACGAGAGTAACAAAAATACATTTATTGACGCGTCTTAGACTATTGTTTCCGGCTAACAAGCGTTAAGAGGGCCACTGCAACGCAATGGATGCACGTGTCCGGTCGCATGACGACAGGTGCGCCCTTATAGCAACTGGGCAACTACTTCACTCAAACACAGCCAGGACACTGAGCCAACAATGCACCAATAAATGTAACCACACAACAATAATTCGTTGTAGATCCGCAACGAACAACAGAACACGTTATCGGCTCACGTTCGTTCGTTGCAATTGTAATCGCAGGCTAGCTACGGCAAAGGTTCGAGATGTTTTTTTTTTGCACCAGTTGCCGAACGAAAATTAATCACTCTCGTCCACCTTTAAGTCCTCCGCACTTTATGTGCATCACGACGTCGCCCAATGGCTGACATGTAGAGCTGCTGCTGGTGCTGCCAAATATTCTACCATTCTTTGTCAACTTGCACCGGTCACGCGCCGGTCTTTCTATGTTGACATAATAACGTCCAACGCATTATATATATATACATATATATCTAAATATTATTTATCGACCACCGCCTCACTGCGTTAGAGTTCCGTAGGCACTTCGAGCAGAAAATGAGGGAAGTGCCAGAAACCTTCTGCAAAACACCGGCAATGTTGGACACCACATGGATGAAACCGCTCTTCGAGCAACGACACGTTCTCACCCGCTACTCCGTCCATGGGTTCCACCACAAACTGTGCCACCGCACTGGGTTCCATAACCCTTCTGATGAGTGTTGCTGCAAATTTTGCGGCCTTGTATGCACCAAATATCAATATTATTTATCACAGAATGGTAATTGAATTAGTAGATGGTTGTACGTAGGAGTTAGTTGTCAGACGAGAAAGCTCAGTTTGTTTGTATTCGGTCACGGTGGACGCAACGCCGTCGAAGTCACTTGTAGCCGTTGTATTTCGGGGGTGTTTAGGGAGGGAGGGAGGGAGGGGGGAGGGCAGGAGACGACAAACTTCAGCTTCAGTGGCCGTGCCAATACTTCGTAATAGCGACTATGATGATGCCGATGATGATGATGATGATGATGACGACGATATATGTTGGTTTCAATGCTGTTGAAGCAGTAGTGACGGCGGCGGCGGCGACGAAGGGAGCCTGGTCAGCAGCTTGAGGTGAGCGCCTTCAAAACAGCATTTGGCCACCGGTTGCGTAGTGACAGCTACAATGCCCGTGCCGGTGACACGCCATAACGCCCGCCAACCGCAGCGGCTGCTGATTCCACTGTGGTCGTTCATTGCTTCGGCATTATCCTTCTAGTTCTCTCGCTCTGTGCTGCTTGGGCGAAAGTGGAGTGTGGAACACCACTAAAAAGATTCAATACAAATAGTCGCCTGCGCCATAGCGTTTGCCTATGTATAATCCCATATATGTATATATGTATATATATATATATATATATATATATATATATATATATATATATATTTATTTACTTACACAAAATATTTAGGAAAAGTGCTCTTTCACTCGTAGTAAGACAGAATGTCGATGCCAAGCCACAATCTCACTCACAGATACGCTCAGTCAATATATATATATATATATATATATATATAAATAACCTATTAAGCTCACACAAATAGGTTTAAATTGATTCCACTAGATAAGGTAATATAAGAAATATAAGAATGTTCTGGCTGTAAGCGATGATTAAATATCAGTCAATTTAGCAATTGCTATATATATATATATATATATATATATATATATATATATATATATAGCAATTGCTATATATATATATCTACTATAACATAACGAGGACATTTCATATCTCTCTGCACTAAAATCAACATTTGGCTAAACTTTGCACAGCGCGTCCGTTATAGCTATCATAGATATGTACGTTTTACGCACAATCGTTGAAAGAACACTGTTGTTGTCAGCTTGTTGCCAGAGAGATCTAAACTTTCGCCTCGGAAGAGTCGCCATAAAATGTTTTGTCCGCCCTCGCAGCCATTAGCGAATCATTAAGCGACTGATGTGTCCTACACCACCGAAGGATCGTGATCTTCGGGAGCCAAAGGTAACAGAATCGACCGCTGACACATTCAGTTTCAAAGCTCGTTGTGTTCTTGCGACATTCGTGGGCTCTCGCTGTTGCTGTTGCGTTTGCTGTTGATGTTGCCGCTGTTGTTGTTGTCGCTGTTGTTCGGCGGGGCAAACAAATACCATACTAGCACTATCATATCGTTCATTCGCCTCCAATCGTTAGTGCCTCAGTTAACGATACTGCACCCCAACAAGCCAGCAAAATGATTGCAATTGATGGCCACCAGCCATTGCGACCCAGCCAGTGATGGAGCGGCGGTCACAGGCCCCGCGTTCCGGGGACTCCACGCAAGGCAAGCACGAGGAGGGCCAGACGGAGCCGCAGACCGTGAGGGGCATGCAACCACCGCAGCACCGTAAACCCCAACAGGGGTTTACGGTGCTGCAGGGGTGCAGGGCAGTCGTTGTCGCCAAACAGACGTCGCCCACGGGACCTTGGCACGATCGGCAAAATCACTGGCTGTGATGTACCCTAGCCTTGTTGGCGTCACCCATACCACCAATACAGGAGAACAACAACAGCAACAACAACGGCTCAGCAAGCAGCAGCAGCAGCTGAAGGGACAGTTCTTCGAGCGATGATTCTTCGGCGGTAGTGGTAGCGAGACGTACGACAGTCTGCGACGACAATTTGATATGCGCTGTCTGTCTACGAAGGGACACGGACGACTGCGGGAACAGCCGTGGGCCATAGTTATTGTTGTTGGTCCTGTTGTTGTTGTTGTTGTTGTTGTTGTTGTCGTCGTTGTTGTTGTTGCTGTTGCGCTGCTGACGCGCGTCAAATGCCCATTAGTAGTGGCGGTAGACAAATAGCAACGGTATTTCGTTACAACGGCACTGCCACCATTTCGTAATCTTCTGTTGACGATGCCGATCATGACCGAGTGGACGACTACGACGACAACAACAACAACAACAACAACAACAACAACAGCAACAACAACAACAACAGCAACAACAACAACAACAACAGTATTACCAACGTCAATAACAACAACAGTATTAACAACAACAACAAAGTATAGCTAGTGCTAATCGATAGATCAGAAAGTTTATACACATTATTGATTATTGGCCATAGGAGGCCAGGCGGGCGGGGGTGGGGTGGGGTGGGGTGAGAGGGCGGGGGGCCTAATCGATGCTTTGTTGTCTCGCGGTGAACAACAAACAAATACCACACAGATAGTAGTAGAACTGGCCGAAGCAGCACCCCTCAGCAGTAGTAGTAGTAGTAGTAGTAGTGAAATATGCCAATCAATAGGTGAACGAAGGAAGGAAATCAGGCAGTGCTAAACGATCGGTCTTTTTTTGTTGCTGTTGCTGTTGATATGGGAGGCTTCGGCACTACATAATACGCACGTGCGTAATTCACTGGCCGGCCGCTAGCAGCACGTGCTAAACGATATAGGAACCACGCGGACGACGCTAACGGACACGACCGCACGCACACACCAGATGACAGAACAACGTAGGAATGTAAACACAGATATACAGCGGGGCAGAATGGCCCAATGTGAAATTCTGTAAGGCTGACAGATAGAAGACCGACCTGATCGCTATCTATCCGTGCGACACTCCTGTGTGCAGAAGGGTGAAACGCGAGCGAGAGGAAAGACAGAGAGAGAGAAAGAAAGAGGGAGAGAGCGAGGGAGAGAGACGGGGGGCACAAGAAGGGCGTGAATGCCAAATTAGCCCATAGCGTGGCTCTAGACGCACAGTCGCATCGTCGATGATTAATAACCGCAATAAGAATTATAATACCCTTATAATAACAATCCTAAAGCATTATCTCCACCACCACTACTACGACGATCACCATTATTATTATTATTATTGTTATCATCATCATCATCATCAGCCCCATGTGAATAATCATAATTGAATAGTGTCACTGTACCCAGTTGACACTCGAACGTGAGCGGAATATGTTTTACTGCGTGTGCATATGCACGTTTGTTGCCTGCCTTGACTGAATTCGTCCTATTTAGAATCCAGGCACTTTCATCAAATAATACCATCATCGCTGACTGAACAAGCAACAGCTGTAAGAGCAGCTTCAGTTAGCCACCATCAGTGACGGCTAACGAGAGTCACAGAAACAAAAGTAAAGACAACAACAATTGCTACTTCTCATTTAAGAAAACAGTAATAAAAATAACAACAACAACAATAGCGATTTCAAGACAAATGGGCTACCGCACAAAGTATGTGAAATCACCCTCCTAAAAACAATATTTGAAGATTTGTTTTTACTTTGTTACAGTTTCATACTTTCGAGTACAAAGACCGACATATTCCCGGAGCTCTCTTCTCTTATACCCAGAGAGGAATTCATAGCTGCGGAAATACAAAGCCTCCTCCTCAAACAGAAGCCACCCAAAAAACAATACGCAGACCTTATCCAAAGGCAATGGCGTGCGCACACTTAACTATCACCAGCACCAGTAAGGCAAGTATCCTAGATGACAAGGCTTCAACAGGAGCTGTATTGCTATCAAAAAGGTCCGAAATAACCGACCGCCTCATCGGGCATATCTCAACACAATTCCTGGCAAGATGCATTGCCAGACCCCAAGAAACGAAAGGTTATTTGCCTACAGAATCAGGACGTCCTGATAATCGATGGGTTGAAGACACTCAAAGCTCTCGCCCGGCTATTCTATGCAGGGATGAGCCCTCACCCCGAAGAGAACGAGAACAAGTTCTCCTCGTTTGTCAAGTACAGAGGGAGGCAACGACCTACACCGCATTGGTAAAACGGACCTTTCCATGAGTCATATTTGCCATATTTGCAACTTAGAAGACGCTGACGATGTAAGGCACTGCTCCGAACGCTGTGCCTTTTTAATTACTGAACTGTCCCGTGACACTCCAAGCCCTTGTACAGCCGCCCCTCAACGATACGATATAAAGATCCGCAAAATTTGACTAAAATATATATATATATATATATATATATATATTGTAACACGAACTGCCGAACATAGCATACAGTGCCAAAATCTGCATGAGTTGGTGCAAAACTTAGCCGCTAGCCGTGAGTATGTCGTCACATCATCAGTCCAACTGTCTGTTCGCTCGGTGCGTCAAATTCATGCGAATAGACGAACCAGCGAGGGTCTCACAAACAACAAAGCAAGGTTACTACTGCTACAGCTATTTGGTGGAAATAAAGCTAGCGGGTTGGCCACTCGTATACAAGTCGGCTATTGTTGTTGTTGTTGTTGTTGATATGTGCGGTTGTTGTTATTGTCGTTGCTGTTGTTGTTGCTGATGGTGCTGTAACTACTGCGGTTGTTGCAGTTAATATTGTTGCTGTCGTTGCTGTTGTTGTTGCTGCTGTTGCTGGTGGTTTCTTGTTGTTGTTCTTGTTGCTGTTGTTGCAGTGTCGCTGTAGACCACTTGTGCGTGATGAAGATGAGCAGGCTTAACGCTTATCGCAGAGCATATCACAGCTGCATTGATTGACAGCCACTACGATGTCAAACACGATCATCACGACGCAGCCATTCGGCGTTACAAACGTGAGAAACTCGCCAAGCTCCTCGATGAGCATCGTTGGCTGTTTCTTGATCTTCGGCACTCTTCTTTCTGTAGCGTGTAGGACTGGCGTTTCACGCACGCCGGCAGGCATCGTGATCAGCCACTAAGACAGGAACGGCAACATTAACGCGGACAACGACAACGATTATGATGCCGACGACGATATGGTGTGTGTCTCCGTGTGTGAAATGCCGCTGCATCCCATGATCTTCGTCGACATTCGGCCAAGTATATGTCTATATCTGGCCACAACGGACAATCTTGTTGTTGTTGTTGCTACCATTGTCATTGTTGGCGTTGTTGTTATTCCTGCTGTCGTTGTTGCTGTTGTTGTTGTTGCTGCTGCTAACTGTTTGGCGGGTTCAGTCGCGTTTTCACTACGACGACTTGCGAGAATTTAAACGCAAATTTTCTATTCATGAAACGACGTATCCATTCTATTGTAGGACGCACGACTTCATTCACACCTTCTCCTGACGCACGCTCATTTCAGGCAATAACGTGTGACAATCAACATCGTCGCTTTCGGACGCCGATTACAAACGTCAGCGGATGGAAACGTTTCGTACACATTGCGTAGATAAACTCGCTATGGTGACCGAAGCGATTGTGATGTTTGAGTTTTCAAGTAGTGAACAAGATGACCACGCGGTGAGCATTCCCCAGTCTGTGATGATTGGCCCTCTAACAGAGATAATTAACTTGTGCTCTTTTTAGGCAGTGCCCAGTTTATATATATATATATATATTAGCAGACACGGGCGGTAGCCTTTTCTGCAGAATGCCCTGGATGGTTTCAATTGTTTGAATTGCGTAATTATGGAAATTTTAAGCTTAATAAGGAATTACTGAATTTAAATAAATTTACCGTCTAGAGAAGACGATCCCATAATATATATATATATATATATATATATATATATATATATATACACTCAATTTTTTAGAATTGACGAGAGGGTAAGGAGGTCAAGCACGGTATGCATGTACCAGTACTCTCATATAGGAATAAAACACGTCTCTATTTAGCTTCACACACATGGTATTGAAATAGTATAGAAGCATTGATTCGTTGTTTATAATTACATACTACCCTCCATCCCAAACAGACTTAAAATCAATATGAGGCATACCTTAAACGCACCGAGTGTCTGTCCTGTTAAGATATTTAGACTATCTTCACATTCCTTGTGACGACATGGCCACTGCCTCTCGGCAGTGTGGTTCATCATCTATTCTCGGTGAGCATAGCTCAAAGAAGATTTGATAAACAACAGAAATCGAATCGGCAACGCCCCGGCATGTACTGACTAGAGCATGGCTAAGACGCCAGAACCCTACACCACGTCGCCATATATATATATATATATATATATATGTATCATTGCTACGTGAGAGAGTTAATGGCTTTGTGTTGTTTCGCATGTACGTACGTCACCAAACGCTGAACGAATTATTTTGCCGTAGCGCAATTGAATTCAAGGCCACAATTGCCGAGACCGCGACACCTGTTTTCGCAGCGATCCAATGCGATGTGTCCTATTTTCTGTGCCGAGTGTGACTGACGCATTTGGCTATGCTACTTGCGCGGTTGGTCGTCGCAACAGTACCGCTGCTGCTGCTGCTAGCGGACGTTGTAAGTAGTACAGTGGTAATATTTTTAATATTATTATTATTATTATTATTATTATTATTATTATTATTATTATGAGAAATCACAAAACAAGCGCTCATAAGGACAAGTAATGTGCAAAATTCTGTTTTTAAATGAACATACAATATATATATATATATATATATATATATATAAATATGTGCAAATTTCGCCATTGCCGCCACCGCCGGCCACAGCCATCCACCTGTAGGTGGACGTCACGTCTGTTCACGTTGATGGCACGAGCTGGACGAACCATACACAGGGCACGAAGTAGCAACAGAAGAAATATGATGTGTGTGGGTGTGTGGGTGTGAAGAATGACATAGATGGTGTCGCGCGTGCAGTCGGGCAGGTCACTAAAGTAGAGTCCTTTCAGCCAGCTAGGGCCTATTTGTTCATCAGACCGGCATCAGCCGCCGGTCCTATCCGGCGGGGCAGATTATGATTACCTGCCGACATCGTTTGGCCTAACCGAAGCGAGGGAGGCGATCTGCCGTCCGCAGAACAGAAGCAGAGCGTTGTTTTATTTCCATTTCATCTTCTGATCTCATGTTCTCTCTGTCCATCTCTGTCTCTTTCATCAGCTGTCGTCTCGACCGCGTTCTATGTCAATCTTATCCGAGTGCACGAAGTGCACACAACATGCAAGCAAACGTATACTAGCCTAGTCAAACTTCACTTTCTTTCTCTTTCTTTCCCGATCGCTCGCTTGCTCGCTAAGTGCGCGTTCCCTAATGGACAAGATGGTGGTGGTGGTGGTGGTGATTGTGGGGCTGTACGGCTATCTTGTTTGTATCAATCCACTCGAAAACCCTGGATCTGCTCGAAAGTGCGCGTCCACTATGAGTCCACTCATAGACAATTATGTAAACACCATATAGACACGCATAACAAACGCATATACTGTGTGCCATAGTACCATCTGGTCTTGCTGTTGTTGTTTTTGTTGTTGCTGTTAATGTTTAACTGATTAGCTAAGTTCCTTGTTGCCGTTTGGTGTGATAGTCTCGTTGTTGTTGTTGTTGTTGTTCCGCGCAGTTGTTGTGTCCAATCTATTTCAAAGCGCAATGTGAATCAATAAATAACCATAGGTGACGGCAAGTGCACCCGTGACGATAGCCGCAGTACCGGTAGAACCAACCAAGGACGATGACGACGGCCACCGCCAACACTGCGGCGCCATAGGCGCAACCCAGCCGAATTTCGCTAGTATGAGGCAGGGCCGGTAAAATAATGTGCCTTGCATGTAACGATCGTCTCTGTCCGTCTATGTCTGTTCGTCTGTCCAGCCTCCAGCACGTTCCTTGTTGATGGCAATTGATTTGTCCAGCTTTATTCATTCATCCATCCATTCATTCACCGTTGATTCGATTTGTTCCGTACACTTTGGTATGCCTTTTTCTCGCTCTTCCCACGCGTTTCCTACCACCGCTGTCGTTCACCGTTTACTGTGGCCACTGTTTCCTATCTACTATCGCTGCGTGGCCTGTGTCCAATTGGCACAGGGCGCTGGCTGGCTGCAAAGCGCGACCAGCGTCGACACGTCACCACCATTACTTTGTCATCATCGCTAATGTTGTTGTTGTCGTCGTTGTTGTGTTGTTGTTGTCGTCGTCGTCGTCGTTGTTGTTGTTGTTGTTGTTGTTGTTGTTGTTGTTGTTGTTGTTGTTGTTGTTGTTGTTGTTGTTGTTTGTGATGGTGATGTTATTGCTGCCGTAGTATAGTGACTGTAGTGCTGTCGTTGTTGTTGTTAAAAAGCGTCAAGCCAAAAATCTCACAAACATCACTTGCTTCCTCATATTCGATAATTTTGTGGTTGTTGTTGTTAATGATGATGATGATGATGATGATGATGATACATTTGTCCACTTAAGAACAATTCTGATGAAGATATCCATGCAGACAGACAGAGAGACAAAGCTACAAGCTTTTCTGGTGCCCAGGCTAGCCCATTGTTGTGGCACGCTGGCCACCTTCGAAGACCAGCCCACGCCCCGGCGGTGCGAAAGAGACATGTATGTAACCATACATACATATCTACGCATGAACCGCCGGACGTCTACCAGAGATCAGTCGTGCCGGCGGCAATCGCCAGAGCCGGCAGTCTCGATCGTTCATCGAAAAAGGTGATGTTTAAATTGAATGACTGATGGCATTGTTACGACTTCACAGCTGAATTTCGTTGCAAAGACGTTGCCCAAAGGCTGCGCGCTGCAACAATCAACGATGTGGACGACGCGCCACTGTGTCGCCGACCGCACACACCGTTGTTGCACAACGCGAGATCCGGCCTTCCCGGAAGGAAAACAAATGCCTAGACTGTAGAACAGATAATAGGAAGAGAGAACTGTCTACTACACCTAGGGCGGCTAGTATGTGTATAGCTAGGTCCCTCCCGTCGCCCTGGGGGCCGTTAGTTTAGGCTTCTCAACATTTTACTCAGTGGTAGTGCAATAGCAATCAAATCCATCCGCAAACGACTTGCTCGGCACACACGTATCCTTGTCCTTGTTGTCAAGTTACAGCTACGATTCGTACAGTCGCTAAAATTCGATTGACTCTAGCTTCTGCTGCTACTTATCATCTCTCTGTCGCCGTCTCAACAGGCAATAGGGCTTGTCTGGCTGAAAAGATGGACATGGGTTTGTTCATTTCTTCCTCGGACACAGGTATTTTTCCTGAAGAAAATCAAGTTCTAAATTAGTCGGCCGGTTTTTGGAAGTGTTGCTACACCTATCGTCGTCGTGGTCTAGGGGGCTAGAGCGCTAATTAAGGTTAAGATCATAATTATCGGGGTGCCGTCGGTGCAATGCACGTTGTTGATTGAATTTTCTTCAAGGGATGCCCGTTGGAAATATATATGATAAATTATACTGCTAAGTGTCAGCAGCTATGCTGTTACAAGAACCCTAAATATCTCAACATGTCCGACTACCCGTGCATTACCGATATGCCACACGGCGATTCAAAGCCCAAGGTGAACGGAGAATGGCTACGAATTAAAAACAACCTCTTTAAAACAATGTTTAAGTTTTAGATCGCCATACATACCTGCTCGGTGTGGAGAGATTTTAATGGTGAACTAGATCAAACAAAAGGAGCATTCGCCCAGGTGGTCCACAGGGTGGGACCACTAACTGAATTGACAGTTACATAGCTTCCAGACACAAACATGAACTAGGGCGGGCGGTTCCGCAACACGGCGGCAGCAATCTACGTACTTTGTCAAAAAGAATGCTGTTTGCACCGAACGCATCAGATCAGCCATATCGTTGAATACGGGCTACGCCTTACGCCCGGTATAGGACACTAGTAGACGACAATCTTTCATCGTCGTTCAGAAGACGCTAAGCTTATTGTTAAGAGTTTTTACTCTAAGACAACTCTAAGGAATCTATCTGTTGGATATTCAGCATAATAAGAATGTCCACAAAGATGCCTAAGCAACAAAAAACACGGCCGGGCTTTGGAGGGATAAAGTTAAGTCACACTTTAACAGTCGCGTCGGGCACAACGTGTTGTCAACGCCAAGGACGTATGGGCCCAGCCATTCGAATCTGGAAAGTACAGCGCGGGTGCGCATGTTCTACAATACGCATACGGCAATTTTCGCTGATCACCACAAGCAATCTTGAAAGACTGGTCTGCGTACCATTATTGGAACTTATAAATATGACAGAGCCTCATTTGGCGCGTTGCATCTTTATGAGCAACATATCACTCGTGTGGCGTTGTTATGGCGACGTCTGCAGTTGGGCACTTGGGATGTGATACACAACAGCATTTGGCACTCAGCGGCATAAACCCGCTAGTGAGACGTGCAGCCACATATATATATATATATAATTAGCCATATATATATATATATATATATATATATATATATATATATATATATATATATATATGTTAGTCTCAAATGCTCAACAATTGCGAAAAATTACGCTCTTGATGGTCGCATGGCAGAGCACCTCCTTCCAGTGCCATATGGGCCGGCAAATTCAAGTCGTTTATGATTCATGTTCACACGACTTATATATTCAGGCTACTACTAGAGACAATTGTCTGGAGGCTGGGGAAACGCTGACCAGAGTGCGAGTGATTGAAAAACAGCGCATATTGGCCTGGGGATGGCGGTTTGTGGTTCGGGCGAACCTATCATTAAGCTCTCATGGCATTACTAAAAATCTTCTGGCGCTCGTTAAAGACCGTTAAAAGGCATATACGCTTGTAAACGCTTCCTTACTGAGCTAGCATAGTGTGCATTTCCTTCCCAAGACCAGCCATAACATTTTGTAGCACTATGTGTCTAGCTGCTTGAAGCTGTTTTCTCTAATAGATGGGGATGAGTTTGTGCATGACATATGCCCTACGAGAAAACTGCAAAGTAAAATGGCATGGAGCGAAAAATAAACTGCAAGAGCCATTTCTGTATTCGCTAGAAAAGAAAAACACACACTGAAAGCAGCCATGTAAAGCAACCAGCTCCTGATCTGAGAGGTCCAAAGACACTGCGCCATTAGATTCAAGTTCACGCTGCTATATCGGCAAGCATACGACTCAATAAAACATGACCGCTGTTGTACATGTCTCATAACTTAACTAACGATTTTATCTCGACCACTGTTTTTCCGGACACCACTGTCATTATGCGTAGATCTTTAGTAACGTTTCGACACAGAAAAAACGAACGTTCTCGTAGTAGCTCCGAAATGTGTAGCACCGAAAACTGTTAAGAACTTCAGGCAGATTCATTGTTACTGTGCCGTTTCCGCTGTCCGTCGTGTGCCGACTTGCGGGATTTTTGAGCACCGAACCAAACTTCTATGCAAGTTTACTCTGTCTAAGTTATTGCCCGTACGTGCGTTTCATTTGTTTGCGTTACTTCCTAACGCGCGTATAGAAGATTGGCGACGGGATTGTGTGACGGGAGGGCGGCGGCCGGCGGCGACATAGCCACTGCCCTGTCGATACCGCCCTCTTAACGGTTCTTTGTTTGACTCTGTCTGTATATCTCTTCCTCGTGATTTTTTAACGCTTTTTTGCTACTACCACTACTTTCTATTGCTACTAAAGTAATTATTTTGCCTAGTTTTTGTTGTGCTCCCAATGTTTTTGTTTTTGCTTCAGTGTTGCTGCTGTTGTTAATATTGAACGGTTATGGTTCAAGACCATTTTTGTCCCTGTCTTTCATCAATTCGTTGTTGTTGCTTTTGCTGCTACTGGTGTTGTTGCGTGTTGTTGTTGTTGTTCTTGTTGCTTCTGCTGCTATTGTTGCTGCTGCTGCTACTGTTGTTGTTGTTGCTTGTTGTTTTTGTTGTTGTTGCTGTTATTGTTACCCTTGCAGTTGTTGTTTTTGTGGCATCGGTTGGCCAGTTGGCCAGTGATGCGGTAGTTCATAGATGAAGTGAACTTTACCGCGATTATTTTCGCTTCGCTGTGGCGGTGTGTGCGCGTTCGCGCCGTCTGTCACGCCAGTTGCGCCCAGACGACGTAACGGGTCCGCTAGGCAGGCTGACCATTGGCCACGCGAGGCGTCACTCTTTCGAATGACGCTGCTTCCTCATCCTCCCCCTTACCATCATCATCATCAGCATCATCAATCCCATCTTCATCATCATCATCATCAACAGCACCTCACCATGGGGCGTTATCACGAGGAGCTGCCACCGGCGCCAAATCCTACTACTACTACTACTACGTATAATACAACCGCAATTAGCTGCGATCCACCGTGTTCCTCTACGATTCTACGAGTAGTGGTTGGCTTACGTCGTCACCACACATGTTTCGTCGGCGTCGTTGTTTCACACACTGCAGCTCGGAAACGTCACGTCAGAAGAAAGCTGCCGGATTTTGACGAAAACGGGAGCGACTGTGACAGAGACATGACACTTCAGCGTCTCCGCAGCGGAATGAGCCGCTATATCTCTAGCCGACATCACGATAAGGGTTGCGCTTCAAACAGCACTGTTCAATACTTCTGACATACTGACATCCCTGAAAACTCTATACCTACGGTTGTCCTGCCAACGTCGGCCGTATATGACTCGCCACAACTGCCTGTCCACCAGTGACGAGCTTACGCGGGCTCATTCAAAACCCCATTAGAACGTGCTACGCTACACAATTGCCGGAAGACAATTGTTAACTCTGACGTCTGATTAGTTAATTGTCACGATGTTTATTCATATGGTGAATGAGAGAAATTAATGTTTAACAAACCCCAATCCAGCATCAAATTGCTTTTAATATTAAGTGTAAGGTGTGTACACATATCGTATATTATGCTAACACGAATTAAGGCAAGATGGATAAATTTTTGAAATGTCCACCTCCATGCAGATAGATCACTGATGAGTTCTGAACGAGCCACAGCTTTCCGATCACGGAAATCATAAAAACATGTTGGATTGTGTGATTGTCATGATATCAAAACAAGTGCTCTAATGGGTTTGCTTCTTTGACTACGCCGGCAGAAATCGAGTTGCATTATTTAAAATCGTAGTCTAGGGGCCAAGAAACCTTTCCAGTCGTATTGAGAGAACATCTTCCATTCAACCGTTTTACATAAATGGATCGTCCAACTCCACCAGAACTAGGCACATTGTGAGATTTAGCAACAAGAAGGTCAAATCCGCTTTCGGTGCCAATATATATATATATATATATATATATATATATATTTGCTAATTAAAAGTAGTGTATAAGCCACAAAATGTGTCGTCGAGCATCGTACTTTGGGATTATTGACGCGAGTAGTAGATACATAGATAGGCTATAGTTGTGCAAAAAGGCGTAGAAAAATAACCCGTGTTTAGTCTGCTATGGACGGACCAGAACTCCGAACCAATCACGACGAAAACAGCCGGTACTGGCGTGGCGCAGGGCTACACTTATCCTCGCTAAGTGGCGTGACGCCGCCACCCGAAAAACACCAAGCTGCAGAACTGCAAACGTAGTTCATCAAGCAGAAACCACAAAGCGGACGGATGCGGCGACGTCCGAAGTCATCGAACCAGTACTTCGCACTTCTACCCATCACCCCCCTCTTTCTCCCTCAATCTCTCTCTCTTTTTCTTTCTTCTCTCTCTCTCTCTCTCTCTCCTTTCCTCTTTTGCTCTCCCTATGTGTGTCTCAGTCTCGAGCACGCGTATGGTCAGAAGACAAACTGAATAAGCTGCCTCATGCTGGTTACGCCGTACTGGGCACGATCCATCCCTCACGCACAGCGCGACGCAGCATCCTTACGGATCCACGCCACTCACCGCTTGTTCGTCTTGGTCCTCTTTGTGCAGTGTGTCTCCTCATTTTGCCTCGCTTCGCCTTACCACGTCCACGAAGCAAGCAACAAGCCATCCGAACCTGTTTTTGGGTGTTGGGTGAAGTTTTCGACGCTCGACTAGGTTGGCTGGAAGACGTCCGGTAACAGTGGGCAATAATTGCTGACCACGCGCACGTGCGTCAGGTAGATCGGACATTACTTACTGGTTTTTGCATTTGGCTTTCAGTTTAGAAAAGAGAGGATGCTGCGTTTTTACTGTGGCGCGCCTTGCCTAAGTTAGCTAAGGAGACTGGCGCTGGCCGCTAGCCGGAATGCTCCTTCGGCAGCCCGTTACTCTGGCTACCCCCGGTTCTTATCATCATCATCATCAAATGTGGATGTGTCTATCTTTTTCCTTAATTTGTTCTTACTGCTTGCAATGAGTGAGCGGCTGTCGGCGATCTATACCTACAGACAAATTTACACCGAGGGTTACACACAACAGTGGTGCTTTTTGGTGAGGTTTTTTGATGAGGAGAGAGAGAGAGAAAAGACGAACAAACAATTACGGCCAAGTCTTCCATTAAAACCAACAAAATAAAATAAAACCATTTCACACCTTTTATTGAAGTCAATTCGCCTTTCGGTTAGAATCCATCAGATGCTACGGATATTATAGGCGATTTTCAGAACTAATGAAAGAATTGGCGACACGCGCTGAAAGAGTTACTTCATTCTTTTGTTTTGCTTTGCCAAATGAAAGTGCTGATTCACTCTTTAAGGGACCTCGATGCAATTTCTCTCATGATTATTGCCACTTTTTAGTTAGTCCTACATTTTTGTATTTCTATTACATGAAAACATATGCAGAATGTTACTATAATTATAATTGAAATGTATTCGAGAGAAGTATCTATTAATCACAGAGAGGTAAGATAGCACATTATAAATGATCTACGTATCAGTCCAAATTTAGAGTTATTTATTTAGTAAAATTAAAATATTTGCTGAAGTTTCGTATATCATGTTAAGATGGCCTTCGTCTTTAATCGGAAATAACATTCAGTCATGTAACTAAAAATATATTCTTAGAAACGTGTTTTAGCAAAAAGTTTAACTATATTATTATTGTTATTCAAGAAAATGTTTAGTCTGTTAACATCAAGCTTCCATGGAGTTGGCGGGTGACTCTCCATGGGAACATATGGTTTAGTGTTTGTTTTGTCGCTACAAACTTTGGAAGAATATTCTTATCACGACGCGTTGTCGTATGCATAATATTGAACATATTTAACGTCAGTATCATATATACAAACATGTATGCATAAGTTACGATCTATTATTCTCGACGCTTTTAAACCGCATATATTGTAGTCTGTGTACACTTTCACCTCGTCTCTGCCGTGGTAATCTCGTACATATATTTATAGGAATTCTTGTATTTTTTTATATATATATATATATATATATATATATTTTATGAACTACTAATATTTATTTATTTGTATTATACGCAGTACACTTGTATTACAAAATTAGGTCAACCCCAGTAAACCACTGCCTGAGGGCAGCGAGCGTAGCACCGCGGCCGCATTTCCACGTTGCACTTCAATGGATATTCTCTGCAGCAGAAATTCTCCCGCCCTTTTTCATCCTTCTCACTTGCCGCTCTTTTCCCAATTTCTCTTAGGAAACTCACTGTAGATTCGCCATGACCCCCATTGTTTCTATCGCAACTGGCTGTACTATAAAGGTTGCCTCCAACTCGCGATACTTCAAACTTTTTCGCTGCTCTGCTAAATTGGCAACAGCGCCTGCTGATCTCGAGGCTCGATCCCTGTAAGATGGCGCCAGCGTGACCCACACGGTTGCGTCCCACGCAAGGGCCTTTCCGGAGGACCAGGGAACCAGGGTCATCCCGTCTGGCCGTAGGGCTGACTCCGTTGCCAGCCCGACTGGTATATACTATATAAATATATGTACATATATATATATATATATATATACATATATATATATATATACATATATATATATATATATATATATATATATATATATATATATATATATATATATATATATATATATATATATATATACATATATATATATATATATATATATATATATATAAAGCACATGGTGCATATAGTGTATCATGTGTTCTCCTCAACGAAAGATATTAACCGAGTACTTTGGTGCAGTAGGCAACTTGACTAACGCATACAACAGTGGGAAAATCAAGCGCGGCAACAATGCTGCTGCTGCCTTGTTGTACTTACGAGAGCAGAGACTGTACGATACCACCAGAACACAACGCAGCGTTGTGTTGGCGACAGCAGTTTCTGCAGTGTCTGTCGGTCTACGGTGATCGGCCAATATGTCGGGCAGTCAATGCTCGTCATGGCGAGAACGGCAAGAAATCAGCCCTTCTGTCACCCTGGGTGTATGTAGCCGGCAACAAGGACGGCGTTGCCAGTTAATGTGTAGCTTAAAGCGACTAAGCCCATGCGCCATGGGGGTGGGTGGCGCGTCGAACAGCGGCACGGGGCAATAATTAGAGGCACACCCTGAATCCCGACGCGACGCACGATAACAACAACAACGACAATAACAGCAACAACGTGTAACGGCCAACATCACCACCAACAACAACAACAACGACAACAACAATAACAATATAATCAGCAACAGCATCAAGTACAGCTACAGTAACAGCACCACAACAACAACAACAACACAACAACAACAATAACAACAACCCCCACGTCGCCCTCCAGGGACCACCCCTAGTCCTCGTCATTATGATCGTTTCGTCTGCTTAGGTGCGCCAGACCGCGTGATGGGTCTGTGCATTCTGCAACTCAATTCACTCTGTAGATGACTGCGCGAATAAATCAATTCAACCGACATGCCATGCCAGCAAACGTAACACAAGAGTGAGAGAGAGAGACAAAAACGAAATCATAAAACAACAGCAACTAATTGAAGTACGCCATAAAGTGCTGCGTCGTGCAGTTCGTTGGTTCTTATACTTAACAGCTGGCCACCCGCTGTGTGTGCACGTACCCGCGTTTTTTGTCGTAGACGTGGCTAAGCATGTCTTGCCGGACGTGCTCTTACTTCGGATTACGCCAATACACAGACATATATATATATATATATATATATATATATATATATTTACATATATATACGATCAACCACCAGCTTCATCACGTCCTTAAGGGAGCCCTTACTGGGCGAATTATTAAAGCTGATATTTTGTGCGCGGGTGTTACATACTAGATTCGTAGAACATTCTTCTCCGACAAAACAAATCAAGTCTAGGAGAAAGCATAACGATCACTCTTAATACCTTCCATTGTCATACGCATTTTTGTGGATGTGTAAGCAACTCATAATATTACGCTGTCCCTTTCATGAGACACATGGTCTGTTCTGTTTTTAATATTTTACTTAGTCCTGACTACTAGCAATCGTTCACATTTAACTGAGTAAGCAATCATTTAAAAACGACTCATAGCAGTAACACCCCTGCGCAAATGCAAGTCTTTGTTGTTAGACTAACTTGCTTTTTTAAGATAACATAAGGCCACGACAAGATCAGACACGTCGTTTACGTGTCTATAGTCTAGGCGAACTTTTTCAACTGGAGTTTGTAAGTATCTAAAAAATAGGGGGAGAAAACGTTTTTGGACAAATATGTGTAGAGTTATGCAATATAAAATGCAAGCATACTTGTTTATGTTAAGACATTTATTTTTGTGTAATACTCACTACACTGTTAGCTCGTGATTAAAATAATTCAGTAAAGTTGATATTGGAAAAGGGCACCGCAAAAGTGAAAGTGAAGTTGAAGGTTTTTAGCACCATTACGCTGCTAGAATGCAAATATTGTCTCCGTATGAGATGGTCCATTCAAGGGCAGCTGTTGGTAATTGTAAATGCTAATTGTGCGGGGATTTAGTTTCTATGCCTCGTTCTAAAAGTAAACAAATACGTTTCAGCCGGATTTAGCAGTACTGCCTAGCAGATATCAATGATAGTAACAATTTAGGCGTTTTTGTCCAAGCATGACCATATATCGGTGTGATGCAATCGTAATGTAACGTTTTGCGGGTATATATATATATATTTACATAAAACTGGCACATATCCAGGTGGTCGTCACCAGGTCTGGACCTAGGGCTGGTGTAGATTGTCGTCACGTTCACTGGGAGACAATTGTTTGCACCCGTTACGAGTTTGAAAAATGGTTGAAACATATATATATATATATATATATATATATATATATATATATATATATATGCATTAAAAAAAATTAAAAATATAATATATATTGTCCTTCCAGCTGTACGCAAAAGCACGGGCTTTCTACCGTTTTTTAATGAAATGTGTGAAAGAAGTTTTCAAGACTCATTAAGGGCGCTTAGACTTGCTCGTCTTTAACTTGCCATTAAAGTAGATCCTACATTGAACTGTAAATCCAGAACCGTTGTGCGATAAAACGATATATCAAGGTGTTGCAGATCGTGCGAGATTTTGGTCTGCAAAGCTCCCGGTTATCCGGCTTGCAGGGAAAATTCAGCCAGGCAGCAGCAGCGCTTTGTCGGCTTCAGAGAGTTCGGGCGACGGCTTGTAGACCGAAAAATGTTCGACTAGCTGTGAGATGTAAGAACTCAACGTATACTCGTGATTCCCGCCTTCGCTACGGGTGATACTAGTGATTTTGAGTAGCAAAACAAATACATGAAAACGAACAATGACATCCACACGCATGTGTATGGATAGGCGCTAATCGACGTTCAACCCAAAATAAACAATACCTGCAAAACACGCATACACAGGCACATAACAACGGGGATGATATGCTTCTATCGATATGATTAACTATTATGTTTGATAAATCAAGCGCAGTGGCAGCAGCAACAACAACAACAACAACAACAACAACAACAACGACAACGACAACGACAACAACAACAACAACAACAACAATGACGGACAATAGCGCTAGTAGCAACAAAGCCGACAACAGTTACAACAACTGCAGCAGCTACTTTACCTAGTTCCGCTTCTCACTTGCGGGGCACAGTTTCCCGTCACCCGTTAGCGTCTATGTGAAATGTTTTACTTTAAAACTGTATAGCCACCTCTCGTGTATGACTATATCTATATATATATATAACGGTTAGCGCCTGTTATATAGTCCGTTGTAGCGCTGACGGGTAGAGAAACGGGTCATCAGCGAGCCGGGATGCAACTCCTAAGTAAAGCGAATAGGCAACAGTTAGCCAGCTGAGAGCGCCAAATGCCAACAAGAGTACTCGCTCGTTCTACCAGCGAAGCATTTGACGAAGACGTGTTTATTTTAGTGATGACGCTGGTGGCAAAAGTGAATTGTTGTTGTTGTTGTTGCTGCTGTTACAGTTATAATAATAACAATAATGATGATAATAATATTTTTTGAAGAAGGACTAATAATAATAATAATAATAATAATAATAATAATAATAATAATAATAATAATAATAATAATAATAATAATAATAATAATAATAATAATAATAATAATAATAATAATAGGGATGCTGATAAACGGAGACCAAAGCTGCAAAATCCAATGCAGGCGGTGCACCACCAGTCTACTCCGGTGTCACTGTTCGGGCACAAGAGTCATTTCACTTGACACAGTGAGTCGCCACTTCACTAGGAGGAAACGACGTCGATCACTCGGTTCGTTTAGCTGTCAGTTGCAGGCAGTGGCAATCGACGACGACAACGACGACATTGCTGTACAAACAGCAACAACAACAACACACCGACAACAGCAACAATAAAAAAAACAGCATTTTAAATAACAAGAACGTCGGAGCTGACAGCTGTCGTTATCTGCTGTTGCTGCTGCTGTTACCAAAATGTTTCACTAGCTTAAACGAGGCTTTCTCGCACAGCCTTCTGCTGCTCTGCGAATGCAGCGACTAGTGCGACACAGCAGGTGAATCGGGAGTGGTGGCGGCAGCGGCCAGGTTTCGCTTTGTCTCTTTTCCCTCTGGATTCTTGTCCAGTCGCTAGTTGGCCGAGGAGCAGTAACAGCACTCTTCCGGCTGCAACGGAATGCATGTCTTTCGTGTTTTTTTTCCCCCTCATTCAACACGCCAAAGAGTTAGGCCGTCTGGTAAAACAACGCCGCTCAACAAGACCTACATCGGGCGGTAATAGAGAGCAAAATGACCCTTGTCTGTATTACGACGATCAATATCGATATTACTTGCAGTGGTTGCAGTTGACCAGATGTTCTAACCAGTTGTCTACCAGGATTCGTCGTGGCTCGTGGCAAGTCTAGCGGCACAGATAACAACAACAACGACAACAACAACAACAATACCAGTTTTACAACAACTATAGTAACGACACCAACAGCCAACAACGACACTAACTACAACAACACAAGTGACAACAATAGTAACACCAACAGTAATAACAAAAACCGTGGTAACAACAACAATGACAGCAATAGTAAGAGCAGCAACAGCAACAGTGACAAAGATAGGAACAGCAACAACAATAACAACAACAGTGAAAGCAGCAACAACAACAGTGAAAGCAACAACAACAACAATAGGAAGGCAATGGAAGCCATAATTTCGGCAAAACGACGCGCACCGACAGTCGTTTTGCAGAAGGTTCGCTTGAAACAGCAAAACCAGAACACAGATCGATGTCCAAATCGAAGGTCGGCGGGAGCAATTAGCTTGGTGCTCACAGCAAACGTTTCTACATTCTCCAGCACTCTTTTATTTGAGTTTTATACTACACACAAGATTGTCGTCCGTGCTTCTGTTCGTCCCCTAGTCGATAAAACCGCAGCATTTATTCCCTTTCCAACCTCTGCCTGGCTTACTGAAGTATTTCTCTCTTTCTTTTTTTCTCACTTTCCCTCTTTAAAAAACACTCACTTGAAATCTCTTCTTATACCGCAAACAAACAATCCATCTACATGCTCCACTACAACAGTGCATACATTAGCGACAACAACAGCAACGGCAGCAACAACAGCAACAACAACAAAATGATCGACAATAAAGACACCAGCTGTGGAATGGACGCTTAGATGACAGCCACACTATGAATAGCAATGAGACACAACAGCGAAATCGGCAGTAACGGTTGTATGCCCAGACCAGTAGCAGTGTTTTGCAGCAACGGAACAACAATAACATGAGCAAACAACAAAACCACAATAACAACAACCGAGCGACAGCAAAAGCCTCAACAACAAGCAAACAGCAGCAACACCGCTGCGATACCGTTTCGCTTCAATCCTTATTCACTCGATGTCCACAATCCTATGAGACTTACTTGTTGGTAACGGGAGTACAGCAGCAGAGAGTTTAGCACCATTGCCAACCAGCGCCAGTGTCAGAAAGGCCAGAGTCTTGTAGCTCATAAGTGTGCCCGTAGGGCACATTCCCGCATATATATATATATATATATATATATATATATGTATGCACACGATCAATGATTGGCTACTGCAACAATGGCTATTCAATCATTCAATAAGATTCTAAACTGAATCGCTGAAAAAAGCTGCATGCCTCTATCTGTTGACTATCTCGCTTCCTATGTTCTCGTCTTGCTCTTCTCCTTCTTCTTGATCCCCTGTGCGACAGGCTCACGTCGTGAAACATGGTCATGTTTGATGCAATGTTTGCCAGCCAATTCGTGTCGCAGGTGATCATCAGCATCATCATCATTATCGTCATCGCCATCAACTTCACTACCACCATCATCATTATCGTCATCGCCATCAACTTCACTACAACCATCATCATCAACACCATTATGTGTCCCCTTATTCCCCGTGTCGTCGACATTTTCCTGTTCCATTGCCGAGGTTCGCGAGCAAATATTCCCTGGAGAAGGATCGCGCAATGTTTGCTACATATTAGCACACATATGCACGCATCCAGTGTGTACGTACATACAGACACGCGCTGTTTACACAGTGCGTCATTTAGACAACAGTAGAGATATCCGGGAGGGCTCGGTTAACGGTATAGGCGCTGATTGATTCGACGGAGGCGGAGACCCGCCCACGCTATCGGCGGAGCTGTTAGCAGCTAATAAACGAGCTGCTGTTTCGTTCGTAATACCAACAATACGCATGTGACATTTTTAGCGTAAATGTCCTAGCAGCAACATTACCAGCGTGTTTATTAGCAGTGAGAGTAGTGCTAAATAGTTGTACCAATCTGCTCGTAAACCGGCAAAACGAAGATGGGAGAGAGGAAAAACAGGCCGACATTATGTATTTGTGCACGAATGTCTAGATCACTTGCCAGTGCTAGGAATCCTACCACTGGCAAGTAATCTGGCCAAAAATTTCTTTTTACCAAAAAGGTCACCATCACCAACGAACAATGTCCCGCCTGCTGATCAGTCGTCAATTGATCAACACTACTGCTCGCGATTCCACGATTGCAGTTCCGATACGAACAGGAACGTCCAGTCCTGCTGCTCTGGACGGCATCGTTTCCAGTCAGTGCTGCAACCAAGTAGCCAATCGAGTAACTCACTTGATTAACGAGCTACCCCTACGTTTGGGCAGTCCAGTCAGTTTAACAAGCAGCCACTGTCGACGTCTGTGCTCAGAGTGATCAGAGTTCGAAAACGATGGAAGATATTCTATGCGAGATTTGCAACGTACAAAATTTACAAAACGTACGTGGGTCATCTACCACCACTTGGAGGATCGGAGCAGCGAAAGATCACTCAAGCGCTCAGCGAGGACGGACCAGCACAGCAATATAATTGATCATTAAGCAGAATATATTGATTATTATTATTATTATTATTATTATTATTATTATTATTATTATTATTATTATTATTAAAAACTAAAAAAATGTTTTTGTTAAACAGTTGTGTATAACTTGAATTTGAACCGACCGTAAGCCACCTTGAAAGCGAAGACGCTGCTTACGCCATCGACGTTTTCAGCGCCCTGGTGACAACGGCCACATCGAGCTCTGAAGTACAGTATAGGACAATACTGTTATTCGTGCAAACAGACAGTATACAATTCGCGCCCTTTCTGCGCAGAACGTTCTGTGATCACGTTCACGACAAGTGACAACAAGGATCTTGCAATATTAAGATTTGAACTGTCGAGTGTTTTTTAGCATTATTACAACCCTACTACACGCGCTTGTGTACATTCAGATACGCATTCGTGTTTGTGGACATGAAGCAGTGTCCTGGGTCACAACTCAATATATATATATATATATATATATATATATATATATATATATATATGTATATATATATATATATATATATATATATATATATTGTACGTGCATAAATCGTAGCGGCAGTTATCGCCCAGCCTCAGCAGTCTTCTGCTTAATGCCGCGTGTCAGTTGCCTCTTATAGGACAAATATTTGGTAAGGTCACTATTAGATACGCGTCTGAAACGGCCATTAACAGGAGTGCCGATGGCGGTCGGTAGGGGATGCGATGATTCTCTGTGCGTTCTGGCTTCGATCAGCTAATCATGTTGCATAACGGCGGCCGCCGCGTCGTTAAATGCAGAAGAAATTCGGCATTACGATGGCCACAGTAAGCGGTTGAGCGAAGGTAACAGGGTGCTCCTGTTCAAAGTTACTGAGTGACTGGCGGCAGATAAGTGCCCATGTGAGAGAGTCGATGTTGTTGTCTCTGCTGATGTTGATGATGTTGTAACCGTTGCTGCTGCTGCTGCTGCTGCTGTTGTTGTTGCGTCATTATAATTGTTGTTTTGCCTATTCGTCTATCGTCTTCAAGCCAAGCGCCTACTGGACGTGGTGTCCTGAACCTTGTTTCTTGCCAGCCGCTGCCAAAATCACGTTGGCGACGCACACGACGAAGAGTTCGTTCAAGAGCAGCCCCCACAACTGTTAGTTATTGGCCATGACAAGTTATTAAAATAAAACAACCACAATAACAACAACAACAACACGTGGTGAACTAATCATATGCATGTTTTGGCATTGGCATAACTAATAATTGATATTTTATGACTTCGGATTGGTGTCACAAAGTTACTTGGCTGTACATGTCAAGCAGTGATCATTGGAACTTACGTTGTTGTTGTTGTAGTTGTTGTTCTTGCTGCTGTTGTTGTTGTTGTTGTCATCGTTCTCGTTACCACCATTACAAAATGTGAGCGGCAATAATGATAAAATGTATTCTCATAGATGCCAGCTGCATAACGACTCCTACTTGTTGAAACATCATGTCATCGGCCATATGTGCGTTGTTTCGCTTTGCATCCCTGCACATACAAACAGGCCGTGTGCGTGATGTAGCAGACGCGAGTCACCATAACGCCGCCAGTTCGATACGTGTGACGCATACACATTTATGACGCGGCCAGATCAAACACCGTACTGCGCGCTTCGAGTGTTCCTTTCGCGTACGGTTAACGCTGAAGCCGCGCTGGGGTGCAGCTTACAACTAATTAGCTACTTAATATAGTAGACGGCGCTTGCCTGCTTGGGTAGGTCTTTCATGGGCCTCCGAAGCTCCGGCTTGCTATGGTGGCTTGGTGAGAGTACATTCAATATACGATGACGGCGACGACGACGACGACGACAACGACAACGACAACATCAACATGATGTTGGCCAATGCTGCTAAACAATTTGTCATAGCTTCCATCAAGCGTTTGGCTGCTTGCTAGCATGGCATCCATCGGCTGGTGTGCTCTGTTTAATGTCAAATATGAAATATTGCAAAGCAAATAGCACGAACTACAACTTGTGCAGGAATAGCTCGTATAGCGCAAGCGCAACGGTTTTTTTTATCGTCTTCCTAAAAATACGACGACATTGTAAGACAAGGCAAAAAAGAAAGCATGCCGACAGAGAAAGTGGCTATGTAACTGTAAACGATGAAAGTAGCAGTTCACCAACGCTCAAATAGTAGGTGAACTAACGTCCACAATAGTCAGAGCAGCAGCAGCAATCTGGTTGTTTTTTTTACAACTCCCGGCGTTTTTGCAACAACCGGCAATCGCGAGCAACAACGCCAGCAGCTCTACTGACAATGATACTTCGACAATGACATCAACTACCAACTAGCAATTCTAAAAGAAACAACAATCGTAATTGATATATAGACAGCATCAACAAATGTAATAGTGATAACAAAGCGATGATAACTACGAGTATCCGTGATGGCTATGTGTGTTTAGCCTCAGAGAAACGGGCAATGTCTCTCTCTCGCTCTACAAAAAAAATATATATATATATATATATTTTTTTTTTATTAGACCCATGACCGATTTTTCGGAAATTGGTAATTCCTCATTGAACTTAAAATTTCCATAATGACACAGCTTCAACAATTGTAACAATTAAGAGCATTTTGCAGTAAAGGCTAACGCTCTTGTCTGCCCGCTCTTGTGAGTGTGTCAACATCCTACATATTACATAACGATGTTTATAAGATGTTTAAAGCTTTAATTGTGCTGGGAGACTCATCCAAACACACATGTTTTTAATATATCCGGCGAAATTAAACAACCTTATATCAATTGTTAGGTTGACACATATGAATGGCATTACCCTGCATATGCATGGCAAAATGTTCCACGGTTCGCTAGTGTGCTAGTAAACAAAATAGACACTAATGGCATTAAACTATAAACGTATCGTACATCGGTGGCATCACCGTCAACACAGCAAGTGTAATCTCGACAACCCCTGTTTCTCTCTCTCTCTCTTTACAAAATCGATTATGAATCATATTTTGTTAACCAGTTGTCCCCCATTAACCGCTTTATGCAAATATCCAAAGCAAACGGCTCTTAAAACCTCGAGAGGAAAGCCAGCCGCAAAACGTAAGCGAAGTTCAAATGCATCAACTTGGGGTGCTCGAGGGAGAGAGAAAAGACTTAGATGCTTGGGACCGTACTCGACATTACAGTCTAAAAAGCCTAAAATACGGAGGAGTGAGTGGTCATGAAAATCTTCACGAGATCATCAAGACAAAACATGCTGTGCCGGCTAGCATACAGAGGTAAGGTAGGATGTAACGGTATTTGTTTTGCGAGACCGTGGCTTATTTGAACTACTTAGGGTAGACACTTGGGGTGGACTTTCCTTTATCAGCTATTGCGAGCTGTGTTTAGACAGGTACGGCAATGCAATCTCTACCCCATACGGAGTGCTTGGCGGCGCTTTTCGGTTAAAAAGTGTTCGTGAGGTGCGTGGTAATTTAGGCAGGATGGACACCCTTGCCACTGTGCCTTTTCTAGTTCGGCTGGTAGTAACTTCTGACAAGCGCAGGCGTGTTGGGAAAGTATCGATGTCAAGATGTCGTTTGTGGGAAGACGCGCAAATAAGAGAACAGAGGAACGGAATAGAACCCTCGACAGTTGGCAGACAAAATAGGACTCTATTCCACGACAGCAAATCTAAGAGTGGGGTACGACTTATCATCAAATCACGTGTTGACTAGATCAGTATATTGCTCAAACTATTGAGGGATCCTGCGCGCCAAGTAGAAGAAAACCCGTTTTTACATGGCAAGGTCCCGCGAGGCGCCCCGTCACACTCAGGATGTTAGACTACTCTCTCTCTCCAATCGTGTGAAGTTATGCTTGTGCAGTTCCTGATCGGATGCTGGGCGATGGTTTTTAGTAGTAGGTTCGAGTCCCATATTGCCGGCTCACACTAGCAGACGAGTTTCTTGCAGTGGCGTCCGTGCACGTGGGATGAATTTTCCAATTAGTTCTCTATAAAAATTAAAAAGATACGTCTAACGTACTTAACGGACCCTGAACATAATTTAACAAAATTAGGTAAACAACGTTTTTAGAGGACACGTTGTTCAACTACCTGAATCACTCATATAGAGTACCTGCTACGATAGACTTAACGTTAGCCACAATGCTAAACCAAGCGCAACTATATAGTTATTAATATTGTTAGTTTATAGTTACTTTATTATTTCTGCTACTATTGACTAAAATGACTGTCGGCTCCAAAGTTACTTCAAACTAATGATCCTATCGATTACGCATCACGTCGTTGTTCTAACTATTGTTCTAACCAATATGATTAATGTATTCATTGATCATGATCCTTGGATAATCCAGTGCTAATCGAGTGCCGCAAGCATGAGTCTACCTATTCTTAAGCACGGATCACTGGCTGGAGGCAGTGAAAAAGTCATATCAAAGAGCCTCTCATCTTGTCCTCTCTTTGCTATCGAAACTAAACGAACGTTCGCAAATGACCATTGGTAGCAAGAATAGTTTGATGTTTAGCTCAATCGATCAATGTGAGCGATCGGCCCCCAGTCACCCGTTCAGGCCTGGAGAATAATAATAATAATAATAATAATAATAATAATTATTATTATTATTATTATTATTATTATTATTATTATTATTATTATTTCAACAAACGTAATTCTAGTGAATATGAAAGCAAAGACGCTCAGTAGAGACAACATCATCCTAAAGGCAGAACATTCAGCTGCTTTTTCAATTGTACATTACGTGTACTACAGTGAGTACGATACAGTAACCTGCGCTCAATTATTAAAAACATTCTTTCAACATCTAACATTGTTGTGACGCGAGCTATTGCTAATGTCATTCGTATTGGTCCTGCTACTATTAGTAAGTACTATGAGTACCAGCAGCAACTATGACTGATCTTCGTACTTCGTACTGCGGCTAATGATGGTGCCGATCATCAACATGCCACAACGTTCACTACTAGTCAGTTGTAAAAGAACAAAAAAGCATTGAAATGAGGAAGTGAGTGAAGAAGAAGAGAAAGAAGAAGAAGAATACGCCGAAGTGAAAGAAGGAGAAAACTACTGCACGAATCTACTTCAACAACGGAAGTAGCCTGCAACAGTAGCGCTTCAGCCGCGTTAAGACTTCGACCGCCGAATACACGTGAGTATCAGTGTCTTCCGACTTGGCCGCACCACATAGCAAAAGCAATTACTACTTGTCACATGACAACCATATATATATATATATATATATATATATATATTTATATACAGGGTGTTCCTATTTGTGTGTCCAAAACGCTAGGGTATGGTCAAACTCGGTGAGAAAATCATTTTTGCCAATGGGTGGAAGCCCGGAAAACGTTTTGTTTTGGAGTGAGGATGAAATTTATAAAAGCGGTTATTCTGTCTTTTTTCTCCTACATAGTTGTGCAAGATCTACGTTTGCGGGAGAACCAAGTCGAAAAAGCTTAGTCACTTGGCAAATACGTAACGCAGCACCATCACTTTGGTACGAATGTAGTGGGCATTAAATCTGCTATTGCCCGAGAGTAGTCTTTTGGACGTGCATTTTTGGTCGCAATGGAAAAAATTACGATATTGCACAAAAAGCGTTAACGTAACATTTTGATTTTTTATGACTTTCCTTAATCTGGCTATTCGCTTTTTGCTACGTAAGCTAGTAATGTATACTTTCGCCTACTCGCCTACTACTCGCCAAACACGCCGATATGATCGGTTCCTTTGTGCGTTGACTGGTTCTCCCGCAAACGTAGATTTTGCACAACTATGTAGGAGAAAAAGACAGAATAACTGCTTTTATAAATTTCATCCTCACTCCTAAACAAAACGTTTTCCCGGCTTCCACCCATTGGCAAAAATGATTTTCTCACCGAGTTTGACCATACCCTAGCGTTTTGGACACACAAATAGGAACACCCTGTATATATATATATACATATATATAATGACGTTGTCTTTTTATTGGCGTTACGTTGATATTGTCATTATAATGTAATTTGTAACGGCTCACACCTCTAGATTTTCATGGGTACTCCGTTTCCTTTCTCCTCCTCTCTCTCGTTCTCTCTGTCAACGCGTACGTTTATCTCTAAAAGTCGCCCCTCTGTTGGCCAGTAACTGTACCTCGCAGTAATAGAAATGTTAACGCATCGTCTGTTTGGTTTATATACTTATTGTCCTGGCTATTGTTGTTACTTATGGTTGCTGCAATTATTTCTGCCTCTGTTGTTTCAACTGTGGTCAGTGGTCTGTGTTGCTGTTCTATTATCGCTGTACTGCCGCACTTGTTGTTATTTTCTGTCGTTGCTGTTGTTGTTGATGTTGCAACGATTCTCGCTGCTGTTGCGATTATATTATTAATCAACGTTACACTGTCACCGCTACTCCTAGTGGGTGGCGTCGGTAGAAGACGCTGTCTCACAAAGGTACTCTCTGTTGTACAAACTTCACCGTTGAGAAAAGTTCGGTAGTACGAGTTAATAACATTGTCCGTGGACGAAAAGGCACAGTCCCGACGACAAACAATTCTAATCTATAAATTGCGGTGACGTGAGTCGTATCGATACGCATTCGAACGTATCAGGTGCAGCGGCATATCGGCGATAGCAGCAAGCGCTGTAGTGGTGTTTATGCCTCACAAGTCGCTCCGTTATGAGCTGATAAGACCAGTTCGATAAACAAGAGCATGTATCGTGACACGAAAAAGGTTTGCACCGCCTTTGTGGACATATTTTCTGAGCTACTCATTTAATGAAGCCTTCATTTCTCACAACACAAGTCTCAGGCGGGGGGGGGGGAAGCATCGGGACGTGACAGGTAGGGGCTGGATCACGAAATTATATATATATACATAGCATACACATACCATGTCGAAAAGTTTTTACGGTTCTTGCGTTCTTTCTATTTAATCCGTTTATTAGGCCTGCTAGTCAAAATCAGCTTGCGAATGATATTTGTGTAGTAGAGCGAACAACGTTTAGACGGCCTTGACACCAAGCCTTTTTGCTTCATGTGAGATCATTGACTTTGAACTTGCAGAAATACAACGAACGAACATGAATGTTACACACATCTAAATACTCGACTGAGCTAAAGAAGAACTGGGGCACATAAACATCTTAATAAAAACAAAGTATTCATATACCAAAACAAGAGTCATCCCACTTAAGGCGCCGTAGTTCCCGAGAGGTTAGAGCCTGACATCCAAAGAAGTAAGGTGACACTCTTATTGTGGTGCCAAGTGAATAGGGCATACAAACAGAGCAAGAAGCTTAGAGGGTAAAATCACTTAAGAATAGTCCGTAAAGGAAATTATCATGTACTGCAATCCTCATAATATGCAGCTACGCCAGTTAGTGGTAACGGATAAGTGTGAGCTAAGCGTCGTTCCGTTTTCTCGTAGAATCAAAGTCAAAATGGCGCAATTCCCTTTTCCATACTCTTACCGGTTCGTTCTGCCACTGACATGCGAACGTTCTACTGTACCACTGGAACTGTACCACTAGAGACCACCACAATAATATGTCAAGAGTACAGTCAAAAATGCAGATGAATTATCAACTAAAGCCTGGTGCAAACAACTAACAAAACTAAACCGCTACAATTACCGTTTTAGGATTGGGCTCATGAAATGCAAGATGAAAAGCGAGAAATGTGTCTAAAGCAAACTCCTTATGAGGAAAAACAACATGGCACAAAATGTGCATTTTGCTAGCAAGCTACCACCTAATGAGCAGTCTTCGTTACGAGTTCGTGTGTAAGGAATAACGGCAGGTCGCTCATCAACTGACTCTCAATAGAGCAAGTCGATTGTGGAGCTCCAATAGCCCACACAAAACAACACTCTGCAGCAAGGGTTCTACTGGCCACCGACACAGTAGCGCCGCTCTTTGCCGAGACAGTTGCTTTTTAGCAAACATCCTCTTTTTGACTATTTGACTTATCGTTTTCTCCGTCTACCGTACCTGACGGGCAGACCACGATATCACCGTGCTTGTGATAGATGTCACCAACGCCATCCAGATTTTTTCAACAGCTCGGGCGGTGGAACCGGCGTTGAGGAGAACCCACTGCTCCTTGGCCAACTACGGTTCGTCAACGTTGCTGTTTCGTACTCCATGCCTTCTATGCCGCCTCGCCTGCTGGCTCGCGCCAGGAAAAAGAAGGTAGCATTAGGCCCAAAACTGTTTAGTCGGAAAAATTATGATCAGGAAAAGCACGCCGGACAGCGTCGCAGTGGTCTCTCCGCATCCGCTTGCTGCGGAATCAAGGGTGGTGCGGAAACGTCCATGCAATAAGGGCATTCGCTGGCCTAAACAAGAGTGTCACGGGCACGGTGATCGTCAAACTAGACTTCAAAATGCTCCGTCATCCGGTGTTCAACAAGGTGACTGACTCTCCAAGGCTGATGTACAGTTTGCGTCGTTGACAAGCTCAGACCAAACCAGACTTGCTTTACTAGTTCGACGAAACCTTGCAATGCACCCTTTAGGATATCCTAGACGTTTAGCTTAGGCAATATTCTTGATTGCAAGCCTTGCTACCGATTTCTTCAGGGGCAATACGAATTAATATAACTTCGCAAACTGCTTTTTCTGCCTATTTTGGGGCAACCCGGCATGCAGTCAGCACACATTCCTGCAGTTAAAAAGCCAGTTGGACTGTCATCAAACAGACAATTGCTACTGGACGGCCTGACTTTGGTTTTATGGAGTAAAGGCCGCCGTCTCATATAGGACCGTGTCACCGTGTTTTGTACGTCGGCCGTACTGTATGTTTGTCCTAACAGCCGGGAGGGCGGAGCTAACGCTCGTCTTGCAGCTGTCTGCAAGCTGACAAAATATCGAAAACTAGAGCAAAGCTACATTGTTCAACCGGTCGCCTTCGAGACATTGGGCTCAATGGAAAAAATCACACGGAGTTTTCCGGCAGAGCTAGGAACCAGAGTAGCGACTGTGGCGGTAACTGGTGATTGGAGGGCATGCCAGGTTCTGCTACAGATGGTACCGGTTGAAATTTAACGCGGAAACGCTGCGTCGACCATTGGTGTATTGTCCACGTTCAAGAGACTCGCCTTCCTGTCGTAGCCGGGCCGAATTGGAGTTGGGAGTCCGTGTGTAACTGAATGACGAAGATAAACAAGTATGTATTTAAAAGAATAACGAATCCTTGGTCAAATCTGTGCGTGTACTTTCTCGCGCGAGATTTTGCTAAATCATGTATTGGTTGTTTTAGACGCTCTAATAACGAGATGATAACTCTCACGCAACCTGTCGGTAGTGACTGGCGTCGATTTTTTTAGACTTTTATCCGAAATGTTGACCTTCGGTTGCAGCCAGTTTTTCCTAGCACGAAATCGTTCGGAAAGACCAGACATCACTTGATAACCACAGTCAATTTCTGTGACCATTGCGTCAAGCCCGCAATTTGTTGCTTTCGGAAGGGGTTCCAAAACTTACAGGACTTAATGCTATTAAGGCCAAAATTCGCCCGAATATTACACGCGTCATTATAATTCTGCAGTAACGAATGTGATAGGGCGCTAATGTTGACTCTAGAGTCATATCGTTCTTGCTATCATAATTATTACTTTTTTTAAAAATCAGAATTACTGTTATTTACATTCGGTTCTATGATTTATTTGTGAACACGACGCGAAACAAACGCGTAAGGCCATTAAGTTTATCTTCGGAATTTAATTCATTATCATCACACGAGATTTGGCTGATGTATCGCCACATCCTGGTATTAAGAGAAAAATAAATGAAGGCAAGGTTACATTTCATGAACCACGTCGCGCGCTTTCTCTCGCTCTTACCTGAATGGGCGATCCGAAGGAATCCGAGGTCACAGCTTGTGTTGTTAAGTGAGATAAGCCGTCGGCCGCAATGAGCGACTTCGCGGGCAGCCTCCGTCTACGTGCTGTTGCACAGCCAACCACCCCCCAGGCCACGATATTGGATATCTGGACACGAAAAATCGACCGGCGAGATATACAAGTGGCAAACGAAGGCGAACAACCTCCTACTATCCAATCCCCCACACAACAAAAATGCCGACACTACGCAGACGTCTGTCCGTCCGTTTGTCCGATTTCTCGCTCGGAACAGTGCAACAAGTGCGTGATGATATGATCGTTGTTGACTGAGCTGATCTGGTGTGATTTCAGATCCGGTCCGGTCAAAAAGTTGGTTGCAACGGATGTTTCGACTTTTTGCGTTGACGCGTTGCGTGCGAGCGAGACAAAATGACTGAAAACTGTACAATTAACTAGCCCGCTAATAGGTAGACGCTGAATAGCGCGCAATTCGTCAGAAAGACTTTCTGCGCTTCCACCACACGCCACAACGGTCGTACAATGCGTGTAGACAAATCCCTGGTCACTTTGCCGACTCTGAACGAATTTCGCTCATCTATGTGCGCGTTGACGCGCGCAACTCACAGAGGTCTCTCCGGTCTCTTCTGTGGTCTCTTCGACAGAGGACAACTCTCGCACAACTTCGCGGACCATCGACTTCAACGAAGAAAGAAGTCACGAAACACCAAACTCTGACACGCATATGTTGACGACCAGGACGACACCGATAACGATGATAACGACGTATTATTAAGACCGCATTCCAGGCCGCAGTCGTAACAGTTGTATATCAATCAAAACACACAACGATTTGTCAGCAGAGTTCACACTTTAAACAAACACGCAGCAAGCAGAGCACAGAAGTGACGAGTAACAAGCACATAAGCACGCCACGCACACACAGTAACAGTTACGGCTTGCCTCGCTATTCTTTGACGTTGACGTTGATGCCGTCGTTGTTAATGATGTTATTGTTATTTTGTTGCTGTTGTTGTTAATGATGTTGTTGTTATTTTGTTATTGTTGTGGCTGGTATCGGTAGTGTATCCTGCGATGGGGTGAGTTTGAAACAAGGCGAATTCGTCTCAGGAATCTCAGCTTATCTCAGCAGCTGTTGGGCAGAATCCACTGAAGATTGAATCACATCTTCAAGAAAAACCAACGACTATTAAAAACTAACAACAGCAAAAAAAACCACCTTGCTCTATGATGGTCGGGGGTTTCTCTGTAACTGTTCCCGTCTAGCGGTGTTCAGTACAGGGAGGATAACCGGCAAAGGAGTAGGAGACAGCGGCGGCACCGGTATCGATTGCAATCGAACAACAACAACAACAACAACCAGACAACGCGATAAAAACCACGGCCATCACCACCACCACCACCACTGGCTCCCGCCTTCACTTCACTGCTAGCGTATAGTCAAGAGCACTGTCGTTGACGACGACGACGACGACCCTGTAACAACGACGGAACGAAGAAGTCTGTCTTCGACGGGGGTCCGTCGCGGTTACGCGCGGCGCGGCACTTCACTTTGCCCCCGCCGCTCCCCTCGGTGCTGGCCGGGCCACCACCACCAGCCGAGCCACCTCCTCCTCGCTGGTCTGAAGTTTGCCTCCTTTCGGCGGTTTGCCGTGCCGGCCGGCTAGTGGTATCTGCCCTTGCAATGGTGGACGGGCGCTGCTTTTGCGTCTGCGGCTGCGGTTACGGTGTCGACGTTGCCGTTGTTGTTGTTGTTGGTGTTATTGCTGTTTTGTTGCTGTTGTTGTTGTTTTGTTGCTGTTGTTGTTGTTGCTGCTGCTGCGGCTTTTGCTATTATTAACGCTGTTGTTGTTGCTGTTGTAATAGCACCCCTCAGTCTGTTAGCCAGTTGTTGTTGCTGTTGTGGTAGCACCCCTCAGTCAGTTGTTGTTGTTGCTGTTGTGGTAGCACCCCTCAGTCAGTTGTTGTTGTCGTCGTCGTCGTCGTCGGGGTTGTTGTTACAGTGATTCTTGTTATTGTTGTTGTTGTTGTCGTCATGGTTGTTGTTACAGTTATTATTGATGTTGTTGTTATTGTTGTTGTTGTTGTTGTTGTAGCACCGCTCAGTCAGTTAGTCATTCTTTCCGATGAGATATCTGAGGCACCATTGACCGTGGTGGACCTACTCCCAACCGAACCGCCTACCGACCACTAACCACTGCAAACGACGACGACGGCGACGACGACGGACGTAAGCCGTAAGGTTCGGCTAACATGGCGGACATGCCACTTCGTCGAATTAGTGGGGGAGGTGCGGGGGCCCATTGTTTTGAAGGGGAAAGACAGACAGACATACAGACCTAAAGACAATCAGTCAGACCTATCATACCCCCAAGGCAGACAGACAGAAAGACAGGCCTATAAACCGAGACAGGCCGATATATCCATAGATCTACGGACCGTTAGGCCAATGTATCTACACCTAGACAGTAAGGGATAAAAGGTGGTACGAGACGAAGCTGTTCGTTGATGACGGTGACGATTTCGGTAATGATAGTGGTTGTAGGCGTAATTTTGTTAAATGGGGTGAGACGAGGGAGGGGTGGCGAGAGGCTGGTGGTTGGAGGTAGTGGGCTGTAAGGGAGTTCCATCTAGTTCTAGTTAACCAGCCATTCATCCAGCAACACAGCAAGTCAGCCAGCTAGCCTAACACTACCTGTAAACAAGTGCCTTTAGTGGGCTAGAAGAGCCATCGTGATGGCCATGATGGCTATGGCTACTGGTCGGTAACAGTGAGGTAACGATGATGATGATGATGATGTGAATAATGACGACGACGACGATGATGATGATGATTGATTGTAGTGCCAACGATCCTAATGTTGCGGCTACTGGCGATGTTTGATCAATCAATGCTGAGGCGGCGGTGGCGGCGGCGACGGTTGCGGAGGTGGTAATATTGTTGAATGACGACGATGACGATGATGATGGCAATGCTAGTTACGATGATGTTGATGATGATGATGATCAAGTTAACTAGTCTAGAAGAATGCAGAAGAGAAGAGAATGCGAACCGCGGCGCGCCGTAATGAGCAATGGGGGCGGCGGTGACGGCAGATCGCAATGGGCGCGCGAAAACGGATTTCGGTAGTGACGCTCGACGCTCGTTGCCGATGGTTCGCCGCCAGACATTGACGACCATCGTCAAACATTGACGACCAAGATGACGCCGCCGCCGCCGCCTGCTACGCTGCCGCCCGCTACGTTGCTTGTCGGAGGAGGAGGTCACTGATCTTCGAGTTGTTGTACTCACCTACTCATTCCGTCATAGCTGTCGAATTGCCCCGTCTGTTGTTGTTGTTGTCGTCGTCGTCGTCGTCGTCATTGTAGTTCGTAGCTCCAGCAGCAATAGTACCGCCGTGGTGTGTCGTCCGCCGTTCGTGGTACCCGAGGTAGACATGATTGAAGTGGTCGTCGCCGTCGTGGTGGTTGTTGTTGTTGTTCTTACCGGGATTGTTGTTACCGTGGTTGTTGTTGCCATCATTGTTGCTGCCGTGGTTGTTGTGGGCGCTGTTGTTGTTGCTGTCTTTGTGGTTGTAGTTGTGGTTGTAGTTGTTGCTGTTGTTGTAGTTGTGGTTTTTGTTGTTGTGGCTGTGGCTGTTGTTGTCGTGGCTGCAGTTGTCAACGCCAACAAGCAGAACAACGCTAATTTGTAGTTGAAATTTGTAGTTGAAGTTGTTGTAGTTGTGATTGAAGTTGTGTCGCAAAGCACTGATCAGCATTACCGTCGCTTTTATCATCATCATCATAATCACCACCACCATCATCAGCATCGCCACCTTCGCCACCCTCGCCGCCCTGTCGTATCATGACTTCAGCGACTACTTCGATTCCTGTTTACGGTGCCTAACTTAAGCATTGTCTGCGCTGATGTCAATGAGGTACGATTGGGTCTCTCCTCTCTCTCTGTCACTTACTCTTCTCGTTTTTCACCGTCATCGTCGTCGTCTTCTTCTTTGTGCTGTCGTTTATTTTCGGCCGTACATACCTATCCCATTTGCAATTTTGTTGTTGCTGTTGTTGTTATCGTTGTTGCTGTTGTTGTTGTCGTTGTTGCTGTTGTTGTTGTTGTTCTTGTTGCTGTTAATGTTGTAGTAGTCGGAACAGTTGTTGTTGGCGCAGTGTGTGTGTGTACGCAGAGGATCGGTTGTTGCCGCAGTCGATCTACCGGCGCTTTTTATTTTACCTTAGCCTAACTCTTGCTAACTGTTCGCCACTGCTGCTGCTGCTGCTGCTGCTGGGGCTGCTGTTCCTCTTTGGTGTTGTGATTGTTGTACACACTTGTTGTTGTTGTTGTTGTTGTTGCTGTTGTTGCGTCTTGTTGTCGATACGGCCAGCATTGGCCACTATTTGACAGGTGAGACTTTACTTGACACCAAAGGCGCGTCAATGACATTTGTGGTGTCAACGACGACGAGATAACGACGAGCGTGTGCATTTAGTGTAAGTTGACAAATGAGAGTGAGAGAGATAGAAGGGGTAAAAAGAAGAGGAAAGAGAGAGAGAGATAGTGAGATGAAAGAATAGAGGATGAACTTAAGACGACAACACGCACAAAAAGTGGCGTCAATTTAACAAGACGGGTGGTGATATTCCCTTCAGGTTGTATGTAGTCAGCTATGGTTATGGCAGTCAAACAACAGTTTCTTTGATAGTAGCCCAACCGAGCACACATAACACACACACACACATGGGCCATACGCACATCCAGATGTGATCGAGTTGGAAGATGGAACGAACGACGTTACGTTACGGCATCATTTGTCCACAGGTGTAAAACAGTTGACAAATTGCCCCTCCGGGGTGCGACCCCAGCCAGATGATGATGCTGCGAGCTGTGAACTAGCGAACTAGTCAGAGCCAAGGGCAGCAGTAATTGCTATTAAGCATGGCAAGCCTTAATTACGCGATAAATGGTCCAGGATGCTAGCCGAACAAAGTATAGATGCTAGAATAGTTTAATTTTTTGGCTAAAATATAAAAATTAAAAAATTAAAAAACACAACTTGCTGCGTCTCGCCAGCTAGCGCCACTTCCCCACTAGCCGTTATCAAGGGAATTCATTGCCTTTCCCAAAAAAATGCGTATGCAATGAAGCGATGCTCTTTTGGATTGCGAGAACTTCTTGAGGAAGCTGGTTCGAATACGCCACTCATAGAAGGATTGTCCATCCTGCCTGGCCTGCCACCATCCATATGCAACCTGTGAGGTTCACCTATCTGGCTAGGTTAGTCATTGTGAACGCGTAGAGTGATGCTTAGGTATAACACTTTTACAACGATGAGGTTTCGAACCATTCTGCTCTCGGTGTTAGAACTATCACTAAATGTGTTACTGAGCGCCGCAAACTGACCGCAAACTGATGATCAATGGGATCAACGACGTCTTAGCCATAATATCTTCTGGAGTGGTTCCGCTCAGCCTCATGTAAAGTGAACAGCTATGATAATCGGCTGGCTAAAATGGGAAGAGACAGACGTTTATACGCAGCCTTCTGATGTTCCGAATTATTCGCTTAGTTTTCCGAATTCGTTTCCAGTATTATTCTACTTTTTCGTTTAAAACTCTGAAATGAATACGTCTGTAACAACATGCAAATGTGAAAAAAAAAACATTTTAGCGCTTATGGCACCCATATCGGAAAAAAGACGGCGCATGCGCAGGTCGTCGACGAGGGAACTTGGTTAAAGGCCAAACGATGCATTTCAAGACAAGGCACCTTCGACCGTTGAATGTAAAATGCGGCTATTCATATGAGGCTAAAGACAATGCGGTAAGTCCATGACAAGGTTTTATAGACCTATATTACTATTGCTACTACCCATCTTACTATTACTAGTCATTTTCAGCATTGATTTCGCATTTTTTTTAATACCACTTTTTCAAGTGGTATATACCATATAATCAAATTGGAAGTCGCTTAACGCTTAAATTACTACTGCGCTGGAAGCTCGGGAGTAGCCTACCGCTTTAGTAGCTTTATCGACAAAAACGGGTAACCAGGAATCTATACAAGGTGACAGTTAGACCCAATTATAGTCGCGTAGTTTGTGTCTGTTCGACTGTTAAATGAAATTACGAAAAAGCGCATCAACCTCACGTAAAACCGTTAACTCGCCTGAAATACGCGAGGGACTCATGTGCTTGACATAGGTATATGGCTTATGCACAGTGTTTTTTTTTTGTTTTTCACGTGAAACCGCTATAAGTAGAGAATGCTGATACAGGTCTAATTCGTTGTGAGTTTAAGCTAAGTCTGGCATTGTCTTTGAGCATTGTCTCGGGTGAACGGATATCGATAATGATCGATACGAACAGGTCGGTAAAGATTCGTCTTAGTCGATGTTATCGCGAGCATCGAAAGAAACTTATTAGTGGGATGTCTTATAGTGGCGTTAAGAGCTGACGCCCCAGCACAGGTGAGACGGCATTGCATTGGTGACGGCGGATAGGCCAGCGGTTACGTGTCAATGGAGGCGGAAGCTGACTGTTCTAGATGTGTCAGGCGAGCGGTCAATCGTAAAAAGAAAAAGCCTCAATGGGAAAACGTTTGCGGCTGAAGAGAATGAAGAACAGACAGCGCTCTGAACGTTAGCGCAGTTTGGCACAAACTAGTTACAACAACCGTAGGGAATTCCGTAAGAGGAGGCGCTGTCTTGCCAGCATAGAGAGCGACACCTCTTCTTCCAGGCTTCCGCCTGAGCGACGAAAGTCAAACGATCTACTCTGACTAATAATATATAAGATCTAACGATACCATGAAATTAAACACTATGTGCAAGCATAGTTGGTATAGCATATAGAAATAGTTGAACCAGTAGTTTATTACATCTTCTGCGCATTTTGTCTCCATCCTTAGCCTCCAACTTAGTCACACACACACACACACACACACACACACACATTCAACCATTAACATTGTAATTAGACATACTATTCTACTAGATTAAAAAACGCTCAAATACTGCAGGTTTGTGATCATACGTTCGAGAGTTTTTCTACTTCAGTGTAACGGCTCATGATGCTCACAGATAACACAAGCTAAACCGTCAAGCACCTCAATAAAGCAGAACACTATCCGAATTAATTATTCTAAATTTGTTGTAGGCGGCATGCTCCTAACAGGAGGTTGCTGTTCATATTCATTCATACATCAAAAGCAACCTATAAAGAACACCTAATTTTATTACTAATCAACGGCAATTGTGTACAAGAAAGTCACTCAGTACATTCCTAGGTTTGCAATACCAGGAATATGCTACAAGATCATTACATGTTTGCTGCATTTAGTGTCTATGTGTTAGGCAAATATATAGATAGATACCATTTGGTATCTTAAGTAGTATGTTTCCTTTTTTCAAGATCATGAGTTGCTGGACACAATGGCTGATACGAGATTAGTACGCGCAACAATGAAACAGCTGCCAAACCGACTGGTGTCGAACGAGAGCTCACGAATTATGCCGGAAATGCTCGACAAAACAGCCTGTCAGCGTGACTTGACAGCACATCCTGCTCCTTCTGCACAAACGTCTTCATCAAACGGAGACAGCAGACGGTGCCGCAGGAGGCGTCATTTCAATAGGAAAGTCAACAAATACAGAAGAAGCGCAAACGTGACAAAGAATAATAATTTGCCCAGATGTCAAGAATACTGACAAGGACGCTCGTACTAAATACGCGGTACAGTTTTGCCAACGGACCCTGCACTTCGCTTCCTCGAAGTTGATAAGACACTTTAATTCATTTACTGCTGCTGCTACGGCAGCAACTCGAACCAACTAAAGCTTCTCTCGAGAACCAGTTTGTAACTCGCTAAAGCAGGCCACTCACTACACAACGAAATGCGATCCGATCCTACTACGAAAAGAGCGCGTACAGTGGTTTAACGGGTCACAGCATGAAGCATTATACTCTGTGTCGGGTGTTCACCTCGTTCAATTATTTGAATACAAGTTCAGCCAATGTTCACATTTTCACTTCATCTTCTAGAAATAATAAACCCTCTTACATGCTTTAACGCCCGGTCAAATCTCCTGGCGGATTTTCCCTTCATGACGCGCCGCAGACTCTGTCTCTAGTCTATTATCTCCGGGACCTTTCAGGGTTAGAAGGGAGAGGGGGACAAGATGGCCAACATCGGCAATCTCAGCCACTTACTTTTGAATCTCGAGAGTGGCCACAGGCGACTAAAAGGAAGAATCCTAGCTGACGAAATCGGCATGTAGATAGATAGGTTTTATTATTCTTATAAGTGGCTCACATTTGTACATAGGTTCACAGCTTCTCAAAGCCATCAAAGGCTAGTATGGAGTGTTTATATTGCATATTTTCTTATAATTTTACTTATTGTCATTATGATTATGTTATTATCGTGTTCGGCTTATATTAGAGTAAGGTACCTAAATAGTATTGCTTAGCACTTTGTTTGAATATTTTCAAAGAAGAGGTTGCGCGCACCTCTGGGGGGAGCTTGTTCCAATATGTGGCACTGAGATTTGATATTGAGAAACGAGATTGGTTACATGAAGCTGCAGACAAGATGAGAAGTTGTGTGTGTAATCCCCTTGTGTTCATGGTGGATGTCGAATGGGAAAGATTAAGCAGTCGTCGCCATATTCGATTTATGGTTCGCGCAACATGTTACAACTGTTAACAGACGTGCTCAGAGTGGCACCTCAATGTAGTTCATTAGGTTCACTGGCAGCTGGCACTGTGTAACAACACCAGGCCCAGCAGTGTTCGCGTTAATACCAGTCGCGACGACGAAAGACGTGTTACGGCACAAGGCTATTAGCAAGCGTAGTTAGTCGTAACAGCCATCGTAACAGTGAACGAACCAACTGTCGATTCGTTGCTATGATTTATCGTAGCTATTATCACTACTCACTATCATCGCACTTTAGCCAAATATTTCACCAACATTTTACTACCTGCGAACCAAGACTACATATATCAATATACCACTCAATGTGCGTGTGTGAGTATGTTTCACGCGTGCCAAGATCACACAGCACCGATCCGGGCTGGGAGCACTCGAAGGTATAGAGCAAGCTGAACAGCAGTTTAGAAAATCGCCACTCGCCGGCGCAGATCGGGCCTTATTTTTCGAGTGTTGCTTTCGATGCGCCTCGAGTGAGGCGCATCTTATTTTCGCGCATGCCTTCTGCACAGAACTTGTCAATTCTGTACAGAAGGATAATAACGGTGCGCAGTACGTGGGGCTTCGCACAGGACCCGGCAATCGCCGCGCTTTGCCGCCACAGATTAAGTAGCACCAACCAATGCTATCCGTCGTACGGTTTGACTTCGTTAGCCATAATAATAATAATAATAATAATAATTCGACGTCTGAATCAACGCTTACAATATTCCTACTTATGCGTACATGTAGCCGCAGGCATCTGTAATACAGTCGCCGTGTGCAGCATAGCATATTAGTCCGCATTCGGCCGCTTATCGGTGGTCTATCTCTAAGTTATTGCACGACAAATGACGCCGTAGTTGTAAAAACGAACGCTGGCTGTGTAAGTACATCTATATGTCTTCTATGTCTGGTTGTAACACAATGATGCGGCTATTGTTTCTTGGCTTGTTCTTGTGCCTTACAACTCTGCAAGTGAAAAGTCTTTCGTGTGCTTTTGTTGTCGGTTTCCGTCTGTTCTAGTGTTTATACTTGCTTTGTGTCTCAAAGCTCTATTGAACCCGGCAATAATAACCTGCAATAAGGAGTTGGAAAGCGTCCATGTCTACCTGCTGCTTGCAGAACATTTCTGTCCTCTGTTTATTGAAAAGATATACCCGGCTTAAAACGAATCAGGATTGTTTGTTTTTGTCTTTTATCATTCTCAATATGAGATGGCACTGATTTGTTTATTACATAACTCTTCATCCCCACGTGCAAGTGACACAATATTACTAACATGTGGACGTCTACAAACCGGATATTTATCATCACCCGCATATTCCAAGCCAGAAAGTGTTGCAAACTTTTCCTTTTGCCAGCAAAACTGTAACTGTCTTATTTAGAATGTACATATACTGCTGCGCCACTGAATCAATTTTATTTTGAAAAATCGAAATGCTATGACGATATATCTGACGTGAATGTAGAGGAAGAACAAGGCAATTTAGGAGACATGTTGTTCTTGCTCTCTATACTTGCTGTTGTTGAGTTGTCCTATTGTTGTTGTTGTAGTCAGTTGTTGTTGTAGTCAGTTATTGTTGTTGTTGTTATTGCTGTGGTTGCTGCATCCGTCAGCTATTGTTATCACGGCCCACGAAAGAGATTGAACGATATCATAGACAAACTCCACTTAGCAGTAGATAGCGTCGCAGGCGATATCATTTATCGTTCTTGCTATTTGCCGTTGTGGAGCGAAGAGCCTCAGGTTCGCCACTATTTCTACTGAGAAGAGAGGGAGAGCGCGTAGGCCAAAGCGGTCGAAATATCCATGAGCGGTTTTTTATACTGCTACGGTCTAGTGCTGCCGGCCACACCAGCGTAAACACGAAAATTCTACGCCTTTACTCTTTCCAACGATAACGTCCACTCACAACAGTTGGCGGCGAGCGCTGTTACATAGTACTTACTCACCAAGCTGCTGATATAGAACTCTAGTTATGTAACAGCACTTTACCGCCGTATACGAATGGAATGGCAACGATCTAATAGCAAGACAATAAAATAACCAAATATATATATGAAAATATGTGCAACTATACATATTTGATGTACATGCGGATCTACCAGCCCGATTGCAAGCCGTGAACTGGCCGCCATCATCTCGTTGCGGAAACTTCGACTAATGGAACACTTAATATTTCTCTCCGGAATGACGATGAGGCCGACTAACCATACCACTCTCCAGTTGGCTACTATTTATGAATGTGTTCTGTATTCATCCTTGCTGGATTACTTCGCAATATTTTTCGTAGAAACTTGGATTCGCATTCAGTTACGCAGCCTACCAGTCGACAGCAGTGAAGTGAGCGACGTGGATTATCGGGTCGTAGGCAAGCTAAAAATCCGTAGTGGTAATAGTTAACGTCGTGACTCCCGTATTAAAATATTTGTCAATGTCAATTTAGTTTCAAATTTCAATTTCAATTTCTTGGTACAGTCTTTAAATGCAGCGGTGCAAGGGGTTCGTATCTTCGTTTCAAATCTTCGGTAAGCTAAGTCTTCGGTGCCCCGCCAGGAGGTAGTTGAGGCAGATTTGTGTCATGCAATGTAGTCCCAAAGCTATTTTGAGAACAAAAGCCTTTGTGTGGTGTAGTCAATCGAGATTCCCCAAGGTTAGCTCTTCTAATTATGTCTATCCTAAAGGCGACCGTTAGAGCAATCTCGAGATGCAATAGACGAAGTGCAGTTGACACCGACAGTTAATCCGGATTATTTCTTGTTTACATTTTTTTAATTTTTTTAATATATGCATAGTGAACTACTATAACTTTATATAAGTTTAACTTCGGATATGACAGCCTGCTAACAAAGACAACGGGAACAAAGTTTGTTAGGTTGGTCTTTACTTTCCGCATTATCTTCCAGTTTTTCGAGGGTTGCGCAACGAAGTCTGACCGAGGTTTGCTGGGCCTGAAACCAACTTTTGTTTCCTAGGTGAGTATTTTGTAGAATAGGACCTCGACAAGGTTTCTGGGTGCACGAGTTCATTCAGTAAGGTATGTCATTAAGACCGCTGATCTGAGAGCGCTTAGGCCCTTTGTGCTACTGGTCCGGTCATTTGGAAAGTATGGCAGATTTTGATGCCTCGTAGTTGATTCTTTTGCACAATAGACGCGGTATGGTTGAGTACCTTTAAACGATCTCCTACAATTTTAAGAAATACTAGAACCAGGGTACCTGAGTTAAATACAACTCTAAAATCATTACGCAATGCTTTAAATTATGAGCTCGCCTCAAATTCTTCAAGAGCGAGCATCTAATCTAGTAACGAGCGCACTCTGCGAAAAGCGAGATCAGAGGTAAACCGAACAAATGCAAGTTCCGTAAGCACGGTTCATGTATATACTTCATTATTTATTTCAAAACTATTTAATAAATAGTAATATGGAAAAGGAATACAGAGAATAGGTTTAAAACACCCTAGGAAATGCAAACGCCACTTTTAAACTAGTTTAAGCGGAAATATTCGCACTCAAAAGCATTTTAGACAGAGCAAAATAACGTACAAACGCATTTACGATGCAAAAATAATTTGATTCAAAAAACTCCGGCGAGAACTTCTAACTTCCCATTAGGCGTAGAAAAATGCAGCTAGCTCTTCTGCAGATGTTCCGAGTGTACTCATTTCATACCGAATTAACTTGTATTTTGTTTTATTTGTTCGACTTAAAGCTGCGATGGATGAGGATATTACTAAATTATTATTCCCTATTTCAAATAGGAAGTCCCTTAAACATATTATTCACGTTCATTGTAAGTATGTAATTAGCCGCCGCAATTATCACCTGCTAGGCTGCAAAAGACGTATCGATGCTTCATCGCAAGGCGTGTATGTCATCCGCTCATACGGTTGCTCTGCACTGCTTCAATAGGTGTTAGCATTGGTAAACTTGTGAACGTGCCGGGGTGATTGATGTCGGCCTCTAGACATGCTTATTTGCGTTTAGTTGGAACATGCAATTAGCCACCAATACCACCTGCCGGGCACCGATGGCATTCGGATGGTATTCTGATGGCGCGTATCGACGTCTCCTCAAAGAGCGAGAAAGTGATGTGTACATGACTTCTTCTCACACTAGCTGTAGGTACTGCTGCTTCAACATGTGTTGGAATGGCGGTGACCAATTAGATCAGCAAAGTCGAACTATCTTCGCTAGCGGAACGTCAGCTGATAGATACCACAAACTACCGGCAGCTTGATATTATTGACGTGGTGATTACTAAACAACCACGATGATCCAGAAGGGTGTCCATCTGACTTTGACGGCTGAATTGGGCCTCTGTCTCTGCGTGCAATCGACTCCTGCCGGAACCCGTCAGTCCCGTCACCCACGATCCGAGTGTATTTGGGTTACAGCATTATCATTTCGGTTGCACTTGCGAGAAAGATAGCTTTAGTGTCTGTGGTGTAACGGTAAACAAGCCAGGCAGTTTGCAGCATTTGCATATTTTGGACCGCTGATCGAGAAATCAGCGGACGATCAACGACAGTTGTTCAACCTGCACTCAGTACAAATAACTTCGCAGACGCTTGCGTCAGTACAGGATTGCTTCGATTCTGGCGATAAGACGCAGAGTCAGAGCAGGCTTGTCTTGGTAAAAGACGGGAAAAAAAAATATATATATATACATATACTCGTGTATATGTATATTAACACGATTGTTTTGCGCCCCAGGAAAGTTATCACTCAAGTAAGATGTACCGCTCTCGTCGCCTCCCGTGGAGTTAATGTGCAGCACAGTAATCTTCTTCTATTCTTAAGTTCTCCTCTAGTTACATCAATTTCTCAAAACGGACCCATCGATTCTGCCCGATTGTTTCTAGGAATTCGAATGCCTAGGTGCTGCTTGCGGCACCAGTCGTAATTTGTGCTTACACTAGCGTATCCGCAAACAGCCGAACATCTGATCGAGAGTCAAATAACAGCTCAAAATCGGTCTCTTTACAGTCGATGCGACGCCACGCCATAGTTTCACAGCGTTACCAACACGCCATTTGCCATGCAAGGTAATCCTTCTAAGGGCAGACCTCCCCCTGTTCTGCAGGGTCTGGTCATCGACAACTATTGCCAGAAATGTATTCTAGAATTATACGAACAAGTTACCTAAAGGTTAGCGCGGTAATCCGTAGTTTGTGAATACATTTAGTTGTGCCGCTGATATTATTAGATAGTAATTTTAAACTGCTGCCAAAAACAACTGTTGACATAAACTCTAAATATTTCAATGTGTCCGTCCCTTTAGACGCGATCCTTCTGGGCATTAGCAACCTGGGTTAAAGCCAATATGGGTCAACCTGGGTCAAAAACAATAAAAACATCTGGGTGAGCAATTGTTCCCAAATAAACGTGAATCACATTTTCCCTTTCCCGGCCCCGAGCCTAAGTCGGCCGTGGTCGAGAGTCAGATCCGGACCTGTCTAGCATTGCCCCACGTTTGCCTGCTAGCTATCGAACCCTTTTTGAAGGGCCCGGGCCCTTTTTGAAGGACGGCCACGTTATCGATCAGATCAAGGCCGTTAGGTTTCGTTATGATGGGCAGTTTAACATATTGTGTGGCGGGGCACACCGTCTGCGCCGTGTGCGCAGGAAAAGCCGTGGCGTCGAAGAGTGCTCACAGGTCCCCGCATTGGCACGACTGGGACTCAACTATACAGGCACCCAAGCGAAGCCCCACACACACGCAAGTGCTTGCGTCGCCCATGAAGGTGCCTAAAGACCCGATTGGTAGGGCCTGAAGCCAGGTTCCTACGGTCGGATGTTGAGGTGGAGTGCCATCCTTTAAAGTCACACACAAGTCTTCAAAATTGATTGTCATGCTTTCTAAAATCACCTAATTTATCTATCGGCAGGTAAGCCTTCGTAGTGAAGAACGGAAACTATCCTACGACGCTTGACAGGTGTGTTTTTATATTATTTAAAAGGAATGTACTAGGTATTATTGGCTGTTATCTATAACTTTCAAGGATATTGCAATACACTTGCAATCTATTCCCCCACTTAGATACAAGGGACGGAATACTAGTGCGGTGGCAGATACACTTTAGACACAAGCATATAGATATTAAAAATAATGTTATTACACATTTTTTTTAAAATTAAACTTATTAAGAGTAGGAATACTAGAGTGAAATATTTGACGAGCGCTACGCCGTACGGTATTATTAGACATTTGTAGCAATGTACACTTTAAAATCGTTTTGTTATTTGAATCTAATAATTAATAATGTAAGTCCTTTATTTAACACTTTGGATTTAATCTATTGCACAACGTGTGAACAGTTGGGCACCTTTCCATCGCTTGATTGGCCCCGCAGTTTCTACACGCGTCGCTAGTTTCGTGAGAAATTATACTACATTCCCATGACCTTGACCTTCCAGAACTGTTGCGAAATAAAGTTACCGCGAAATGCTCATCTCCATGTTATCTTATAATATTGACATCTTTTGTAGAATTTGGCTCGCTCGAAAATTAATTCCCGTCTAGTCTAAGTGTGGGCATTTACCATGTGAGTATAGCAAACATTTCAAAAAAACAGTTCCCATACGAGGAATTCCCATTGCTCCTTGGACACATAGCAATGCAGTACATCCACCGTCTCCCATTTCATCTGTAAAGTCAATAATATCCGAGGGTGGAAACTGTCTCGGCTTTCCCACGTAGAATACTGGGCGAGCCTCATTATGAATAAAAGGTCAGAAAAAAGCTAAAATTTGACTTCCTCGATTGTTAGGGCTTCTCCTTTGCTTGTGACAGCTTGCAAGAACTGGTGCCTTCTTTTTGCAATAGGGATAACAATAGAAAGCCGTTGTTGGCAAAATATACATAACTTTACATAGTTGCAAATATTCTTCCAAAAAAGTTTTCAGTATATATTTACGTTAAGAAACAAACATTTTTCTTGTTCTATTGTGCACCTTAGTCCCGGACTAAGCCAAACTATGGGTGCAAAATAATCGGAAAACGCGAAGAACTTATTTCAAATAAGTGCAAACGTAATTGTCTTGTGGCTGTTTATAATCCCGTAACAGAATTACTATATATATATATATATATATTATATATATATATATATATATATATATATATATATATATATATATATATATATTTATTTATATATATGCTTTACTTCATTATTCAAATAAATAATAAGCATACGTTATTATAGAAGCAAGCTTAGTACCAATGTAAGTAGACAGGTGGTAATTGCATCTGATTCTCCACTGGTATTACAAATGACCTGATTTGGTCCCCCTGCTCCTCAAACGCTGATTGGCTAATATCAGAGAAGAGCGGGCTTCGAACAGAAAGTGGCACAGATAAGTATCAATTACTTAATTATGAGTGTGTTAACAGTATATCGTGCTTCCTCCCTCGTCTTCATTCATTGTATGGCTACTACTACTACTACTACTACTACTACGCACGTGTTCGAGCTGAAGAATTTGAACCAGTTTGGGATTTTCACCCAAATGGGTAGAGGCCTGCAGACCAATCACGTCAAATTTGAGCTGTAAACACTGCCCGGCACGCGAACTGCTCGGACTGCGGGAGCGAAGCGAAGCGACAGGATGCCGCCACGGTTGACAACAAAACAGTCTGAACACAGCACCCCTAACAACAGCAGCAGCAAGAACACCATCGTCAGGGATAGGCAACAACACGACGAACCAACATCATCAGGGACAATTGGACATTCATACATGGTGGACGTGACAAGGCGTATATTTGAAGCTGGTCCACTCGATCGACGGCCGACTTCTAGCCGAAAATCGGGAGCAGCCGAATGGCCACGTTCAAACCGGCCGCCGTGACGCGCAAGGTGAGCTGGCGCCTGTCGCTGGGTTAGCCCATCAGACAGTTGTTATCAGACAGAGGTACTACGAGCAACTTGCCGTACGTGGCGTCGGACGTTCGGACGTCACCCAACAACAACAAACAACAATTTCGTTTTGTTCAATAGTATATTTGCTTGTCGCACCAGCAGCAACAGCAGCAGCAACAACAACAACAACAACAACAGCAACAGCAGCAGCGGCAGCAACACCAACTACAGAGTGAAGAAACAGAGAGGTGACAACAACAGCAGTAGCAACAACAACAACAACAGCAGTAGCAACAACAACAACAACAGCAGTAGCAACAACTACAACAAACAAATGTACAAACAACCAAAGCCTTTTCACTAAACGTAACGTTCTATTTTCTATTGTAAAACGTTATAGGTAGGGGGTAGACATTTGTCCCCTGTAGAATACGTATTCTCATACACCCCAACCCCCACTCGCCTATCTGCCACTACAGCACTAGCAGCGTGGGGTAATGTAGTAACCGCAGCTAGTACCACCACGTCATTGTGCACATTACTACTACACCTGGCACCTTTGTTTTGCTACTATATCGATAAATCGATATCAACGAACTATGATTGCGAGCAGAAGAAGCTCCACGCTCGATTGTTCCTGGTACCAGCCGCTAGTCGTTCTGATACTTGGAAGGTTGCATGGCGAGTTCCCATAGAGGCCAAACACTATAGCGCTTTGCTCGCCTGTCGATGGTCAGTTTAAGGGACTGTTACTGTTAATACCAGTAAAGGGCCAGTTTGTTCGACAACTGCTCGCCTTTGGAAATTCTGAACGTTAAAATCTACCGCTGTGACCCGACGAATGGGGCGCAACAGCAATACGCTTTTGAATGCTCTCCTTTGTAGGCAATCACAACTTGAACATATCCTGAGCGCCAAATGCTTGGTAAAGTGTCACTGTTGTTGATCGAATTTTCTGTAAGCGATGCTCATTCAGAATAAATGATAAACCATGCCGCTAAGAGTCAGCGGTCATGCTGCCACAGGGACTGTTGGGGAAACCCTAGATATCTTAACATGTTCGGCACTCGGTGCATTAAAGATATACCTCAGGTTGAGTTCCAAGCCCGTAGAGGACGGAATATGGTGTAGAATTAAAGACAACCTTCTTAAAAAATGTTTTTAATCCTAGGTACTGATGTAGGAGGCCGTTCGTAGTGGAAACCTAATGGCTACTTTTGAAAAGAACTCCTAAGCTTTAAGACTGCTCTGGACAGCGCAAGCCTTGTCCTTCAAATGTGTAGGTATTAAACTATTCCCAGAGGCATAGCAGAGATTGCGTTTAGCAATTTTAGTCGCGGCTTGTCTCCGTTAAATATTCTTTCTCCTCGGTGAAATGAAGGAAGAGGATCTGGGTCATAAAGGAACTCACCTGTTTTGCACTGTCAAAAAGTACCATTCATACCTTCAGAAATAACATGCTCTTGTTAAGTAAGAGGCTAATATATGCCATTATTTCGTCTTTACCTTTTTAGCCACCATTAGCGTGCTCATACTGGACTTATGTGGGGTTTCTCTGACAGAGCAGGGATGTAACAGCAGAATGATACTGAACAATTCAACATTTAAGAAAGTATCTTATATTATATAAGGTGTCTTATATATGTTTCTATTAAAAATGAATGGTTTGAAAACGCAAAATTAAAAGTTGTAGGTGTACAGAAAAGGTACATGTAATGCTCTGCATCAAAATTGCTCGTGATTTTGGGGTACAACTGCCGCTGAATTAAACTTCATTCAGCATGACATACAGGCTGTCAAGTGTTGCTTAGTACTTCTAAGAAGCATACTTAGATGCTTCGCTATTAGACGTACAGATATACATCTTATACTTATATAGTTATACAGCATGACGGTTACCAATCTCTCAAACCACCAATATCTGCTCCTTAAAATGTTCGGTCAATAGTTACTACCTAATTTTTCATATCCGCAGTAATCCTTGAAGCCGCCACTGAGTGGCTGGTTTGGCTGTACAAAACATAGACTAGTCGGCATTTGATGGAATAACCCTCATGATTTGGGGACAGTGACACGGTAACGGTATAAAATCCTCCCTCGCATATCACCACTTTAATCCAGATTTTTAACAGAACATTCTACAAAGATACGTCGCTTACTGGTAAGCTACTCAAATGTTTGAATTTAATACACAGATTACGGTTTCTCACCTCGTGGAAGCACGAACGACGCAGTGCCAAATGACAGAAGGCCGCCAAAATATTAAAAGCCCGACATCGACCTTTAGAATGGCACTGACAGCTATATTTACGGCCTAGGTAACCTTGCCTCTAAGAATTTCGACTCACTTTTACCTGCCGCTCTTTTTATTATGACACTAAATGCATACGTGATAGCATGAGGTGGTCGAACTTTGCAAGAAATTTTAAAATACATTTTCTACTATATTTTCAGCTATAGAGCGTCTATGGGACACGACGACAGATGAAACAACACAAGGCTTGAAATTTAGAGTAGTCGAAAAGCGTTAAAATAAGAAGCCTATAAGACAAAGAGTCAAAATTAAATAAATCTAAACACCTAGGCATGCAACATCTAGAAACTGGTATACCACAATACACCACAACCAAAATAAACATAAAATATGAATAGTAAAATAAAACGCATTTGCTAAACATCAACAAGCTACAGAACTGGAAGATATTTAGTTATTTGGATAGACAAGAAAAGCCTATGAAAGCTAACAAAATAAAGTGAAGGAATATATATGTACAGTGCCAAATTGTAATTAGGAAAACGAATGTTCTACAAACAGACGTTATATTGTTGACAATACCGTTGACTGCATGCATTATTAGTGAATAATAAAGGGTTTATAAATATAAAGAGGCTAGCCAAGCACAAACAAATGTAGTATTTAGCGGTATAACTTGAACAAACTTAACATTTAAATCAACCATTGTAAAACCTTACCACACAAAATGATGACATATCTTTTGTTTTACAATATATATACTTATATATACAATATATACCCAATATATAAAATATATGTATTGTATATACACAATATGCATATACAGGTCGCCACATATGTATGCTTATAGTCCCCCTACGTTTCCAACCCTAGCAAACACAGAAGGAATTGTCTTCAAAGCATGAGGGCTATGCTTTTGGTTGCCTGCGGGTGTCATACATCGCTACGTTTCAAGTACTATCCACGACTAGTAAGTAGGTGCGAAAGATCTGATCCATGCCATGCATTCGCCATGTGTGGGACCTTGTCGGGTTTCTGTATTACAGTCTTCGAGAGCAGTTACTTCATCTGCATCTAGCGTGGAAAGCCGACCCGTCCGTGGTTGATTAAACTTCGCTGCCTTCGCAGCAGTCAGATTCTTTCGTCTTTTTCTTCAGTCTTTCGTAGACGCCAAAAAACTTCCTCACTTCAAATTGCAAATTGATCTACGAATGTGCTATTGTTCTTCACCCGCAAAACAATACAACGCTGTCGCATTGAGATAGCATTGTCCAGTAAAAACCAATTCGCCATACATACGGGTTAGCTCATAGCATATTTTTACGCATTTATATCGCATATGCACGCGATGCCTTGCCTCTACCAGGGCTCGATGGCTGGAGTGCAGCTCACTAAGCGAACTTTCTGACTGACCCAACATATAATTACAATGAATAATCGAACAATATATTGGTTGTCTGCTAAGATAGCTGGCTTGTCTTGAAACAACAAACATTTTGTTGACGAAAGCGACGTCGCTCGACTTTGCAATAAAATTGGAGCTTGCTGCTATGTTTATAAAGCTATTTCTTGCTCCCCGCACCGAAGCAACTCGGCAGATTGGCTGGTCTGTATACACTGAGGCCGTTATTCTGTTAGAGGTTTTTTGCTACAAAGTTAGTAGAATCTCCTTGAATAGAATTAGCTAAAAAAATCTGCGAGAGAATTCAAGCCGAACTTGGGCGAGTATAGTATAACCACAACCGTGGCAAAACTCTGTTTGCAGACTGGAAGAGGCCAACAGCGGTAACGGCATCAATGAAAAACCGACGCTCTTCCAACATGAAGGCAAATACTTCATTAAACCAGTCCATGGGCGTATGCGTAAGGTTGGCATGTCAGCTAAAACAGAGGCGCTACCAGCAACGCCACGACCTTTATGATTTCCATGATTGGCGTCTAAATTCGACATTCGAGACAAGCGATGTGCGTGTCCAGCATATATCCCCGGCACGCCGCCCTTATTACACCGACACTGACAACCTTCGTTTAAAGGTGTCGGCGTAGATGCGCTCCCTCACGTATAGACGTTAGCTCGGCCGCAAATCGCCGAATGGCCCAGGGACAGGCCAGCAGCTGAGTCGGCGGCGAGACCGAACGTCAAGCAAAGAAGCAACAGCTGTTGCTTCTTCTATGCGCTGGAAATGTCTGGAACCCTGACGATTCAAATGATCCTGATCAAATGACGCCAGCGATATTAATTTGCCCGATCTGTCCTTCACAAGACGCACTATTAACGCAGCTGCGGCTGCTGGTTCTTTTCCGAAGCACGTGTGCTGCTAATGAATGCTACGACGCCTTTCTGTGTTTTGCAGGTGGCAACCGTAAGCAGCACAATTCGGTTAGCTCTGTTGTGTTTGTGCTAGTTTTGAATTACTTTGTCATCTCTGTCATGTTGCAGTCATCATGATCAATCTCGAGATTGCACAGGGTAGGGCCGTATGATTGAGTAGTGTCGGTGCGAGATTTCACATCGAGAAGACCACGCGCTCTGCCAGAACCGCCTAGGCTTTATAGGATGGGTACCGACTCCTTAGTCTGTATAACACTCTATAGGGTGAGTATCAATTCCTTACTCTGTATTTCCTCCGGTGCCTGACGTGTGGCGTTAAACGCTATTTTCTATATTTGCCTACTGAGTAAGTTCAAACGGCTAAAATATTGCGCCCACCTGTGCTCATATGACTTGTCATCTCTGCCACAATCGTTAATACTTCCCGTGGTCAACTGTGTTATAGCATTATTTACACCCTGGCTGCGCGCCTTATCCTGCTCTAAGCTTGCCTGTTTTTCAAACGTACTCCAGTCAACACTTTGTTGTTTAGGATTTTCATAACACTAGATAACTTTATATTCCCAAGGCCCATCTGCCTGCATCTATTTTCATCAGGTTTTTAGACTATTTATAGTCCTTCTACACATATATAATCGTACTGCCTCATGTCAGACTAACCATTAAATATGCTTTATTGTATAGCCTTATAATTAACTATATAATTAATTCGTCTTTGTTCGTATCGAACATATATATATATATATATATATATATATATATATATATATATATATATATGCGTGTTTGCATTGCGCCATGCGTGTTTCCTTAAAAAGGTGGAAAGATGTGACACATATTCGGTCCGCTTAAGTTGATATGCCGCTACCGTTCTGCCAAATCAGAAAAAATCTGTGACTCAGATGGAGTTAACAAAATTCATACATTCTGTTAATAATATCCGATATGCGATATAAAATATACGATCATATTTTTTGCCAAAACTATGTAGCCATAACATTTACCTCCACATCGTATCTAGCGAAATGCATAACTGTAAACCAGATTAGCATCACATTAACGACGGTTACGTTGTCAAATATCCTAACGTACCTTCATGCGTTATGAAATCATTGGTTTGAATAACTGCTAACAGCCAAATATGCGCATATGTCAGAAGAAATCCTTACTCCTAGTAGTGCGTCAAAAATACCGCGTTCACACAGTGTTTTTAACATTTACTAAACTGAAACGTTTTGAGGAAATAATAATATGAGCACACACGAAATAAAACGACTTAGTAGCATATCGGCGCTATTAAATACGAAACACAACGAAAGAGAGCATAATTTGTGCAATACATTGTCTGTAATAAATAGCTTCTCTATTTATTATATTACTATCCAGCAATTATTATCCGTAGCCGGTCGATTACGAAAAATCGATTGCGGTGTGATTGTTACTTAGTGCACATTAATAGTAATTGAATTGCATGTAAAACAATTAAACAAAAGTACAGGTCTCAAATATACATAGAGAGTGTGTATAAACTTCCACAAGTTATTAATCCTACTCTCACGTTATTTGAATCAACGTTATTTCAAGTATATAGTGGAAGAATTCTCCGTCGCACCTTTATCACCCCGCTACAGTTGATCTTTGCAATAGCAGACCATCTTAGATATATACTAATGCCTTGACTGAACTTGAACATGTTTGTTGACATTTGATATAAGATAATTGCGCATGTTAATTTTGAGCTCCAAAAAGCACATAGCTTGTTCGGGGCCCCTTTTACGATACTACAATGCTTTTACTCTTATGCGGGCATTAAGAGTCACTGCAGGACGCCGTATAGGCTGCCTCCTTCTCCTTTATCATTTCAGGAAGTTCGGTAGTGACCCATGGCTGACCTTTGCTTAACTTTCGCCTAATTACTCTCTTACCTCTAGTCACAGTTGCTATCACTCGCTCGTTAAAGCGTGCAAACGCCTTCTCTACATCCGAGATATCGTATAAACCGTCCCAGTTAGTTATTGCAAGTTCTGCCAATAATTAGTAGTAATTGTACTTATATCTCAGAGAGGCAGGCCAATCTATTATCTTACAGACTACAGAGATAAATATTGCGTGGTGATCCGAGAATGTACTTGTGAGAGCTCCGGAATTAATTATCCCTTAAGGGATCTACTTCATGGATGATGGCCTTTAAGTCATTCTGCGGTGCTCACGGTCTAACCACGCTCTGGCCGGTTATATTATCCGTCCACCGTTCGATGCAATTTCGCCAATGAAGTCGTCTTCAGGCAAGGACCTAAATTATAATCGACTGGGCAAACTATACATGCATAAGCTTACACAATCTGTTCACTCGTTTAACAGGTATACCATTCTCCGATAAACATGTATACAATACCTCGACACAAGATATTTGATACAGATACACAATCAAAAAACCTGCTGTATTAAGATGAACACCGTTTAGTCTCCTAACAAATCCAGATCAACTAGTTACCACCTATGGCCTAGAAGTACTATACACAAAAGAAAGGAGCTGCGTCAGACAGAACATTTAAGTTGCGACAAATTGCTCAAACCGAACAAATCCTGTGTTGACACTTGAAAACGTCTTGAAAAGAAAGCCGTCAAATGAGTTATCTACCTAACGTCATCGTCGCTATAGTTAGAAGTAAAACGTTGCTTGTTTTTCCCTCTAGGTGGTCCCTCTGGCTTGGTTGAGATGCTATAGCCCGCGGAGCTGGCACACTTAACCAGCACAGATCAAGCGGTTTTTCGGATCAGCGCCGAGGCCAGCTGATGAGCAGCTTCGAGCCACACTTCCTGAGAGGTAATAATACGGTTTTCGTGCACTTTTCTTTGTTCGTATCGTCCGTTTGCGACGATTCGTTTGTCGTGAAGACCCGTGTTCGAAAGTGCAACGCAAAGACCGACGAGTGGTAAGTCGGGGCTCGGTCGGAGACAACCACCACCTATACTATGCAGACGTCCACCAACACCAGTGCTCACATCGAAGCGCGCCAGCCCACCCGAACGGCTAGCGACTTACCACTAGGTATGCTAAGTTCGACTAGCATATACCCACATATACCACATGGTACCTGCGACGTGCGTGCATGTCGGTCGGCGAATTAAACAATGCAGAATAGATACGAGCAAATGCGATCATTCGATTCTCGGTTGAAGATTGTGGCATTTGAGCGGCAGCGTCAAAGCCAGCAACAGCAGCAGCAGTAGCCCACGCGGCGTGGCAACACAATGTCGGGGGCTGGCTCCCGTTGGGTCGTCCACAACCATCATCCGTTGGCGGCGGTATCAGCAATGCACTTTTCCACCTTCCTTGTTTGTCTCTTTTCCCCTATCTCTCTCTCTCTCTCTCTCTTGCTCGCTCTTCTGTCCGATCTCCGTCTCATTGTTTCCGGCTGAAAGAAGAAACAGTCGTTTACTTACTTAGTGAGCAAACGACATTCGGACGCGAGGCTCCGAAGCACTTCGAAGAACGACGACGAACAGCAGGGAAATGAGGACGCCACCCCACCAAAGGAGCGATGGGGCTTTTCTGAACGGTCTTTCTTTAGCATAAAAAAGAGTCAGAATTGTGACAATAGATCCACTCACGCATCTGCTGTTGTTATTGTTATTGTTGTTGTTGTTGTTACTGCTACTGCTTTTGTTGTTGTCGTTGTTATCGTTGTTCTTGCCGTGCTTCTTCCTCCTATTATCCTAGGTGCTGCTATTGTTGACGTTGTTGTTGTTGTTAGTGCTGTTACAATCGCCGTTCTTATGTTAGTGTATGTGCTATTCGTATCTTTGCTTATATAAGTTCTTGTTGCTTGTTATCTTTTCGGCGGCTAACTTCGTCACCAAGACAGTAGAGTCATCTAATGGCACATAAACGTATCTGTCTCCCTTGAACAAACTCAAGAGCATATACCATTTAGTCCTTCTGTTCTTCTATTTCATTAAGAGTATACATTTATTTCGCCCATTAGTAATTACTACTAATTAATTAATAATAAACTACCTAAATATAAGATGATTGAGCTTCTTTTAATTTAAAACTGCACCAAATGGAGCTCTAATCATTCCGAAACTATGATGTCTTACAAAAATTTAAATAGGGGAACCTGTACAATTTGACAACTTACGTACGGCGAAGCGCCCATGAACATGCTGCATCTATTAAGAGAAACACATGAAGAGAGCAGCTAAATAGTAGCAACTTAATAGATATAGTTGAGGTTGGTCTAAACATTTATATGCAAAAAGGCTGGAACGGTGAAATTCAACCATTACGCTTATATAATTTAGAAAAAAATGTGCATTTTATGGGGATAATTATGGTACCAAACCAATGGCGGTTCGATATGTGATATTATTACCAATTACAGTAGCAATTACCATCAGGGAGATAGCTGAAGAATTGGAGACTTCTAACGGATCAGTTGCGACAGTCTTGACCAACACTTTATGCGTCAGAAGACTGACAACGAGGTTTGTTTCAAAAGGCAAGGATATATATTTACGACATTGTTTCAGAGAGGCAAGGATATATATTTACGACATCGTTTCAGAGAGGCAAGGATATATATTTACGACATCGAGACGATAGAAGCCCAATCCTCCTAGTGGTGCTTTCAATGAGGAAGTCGATCGAAGAAATTCAGACGCAGATGCAACACCAAGGTTCCATTGACTGTTTTTTCTACTACGAGAGTATCACCTTCCTCGATTTTTTTCACTTGGTACTTGTACAGTCAATATGGCATACTACCGCTAAGTTTTGAGAAGATTGCGCGAGAAGGTCTGACGCAAAAGGCCTGAAATGTAGGCTAGACGACTCTTGGATCCTTCATCACAATAACGCGCCGGCGCACACATCGTTAATGATTTCGGACTATTTGCTAAGCAATAATTTAATATATGTATCTCTGCAACCTCTCGATTCACCGGGCCTGACTCCATTTGACTTTTCCTGTTCCAACGGATCAAGAATTCCAACGGACAACGTTTAGAGATTATATAAAAGAAAAAGAAAAATTTGCCAGAGCAACTTGACTTTGAAAAACGCGTTTAACAGACATTTCGATGAGTGTGAAAAAAGTGGCACACGTGAATTGCAGCGTATAGGAGCTATTTTGAAGGGAACAAAAACATTTTAAATAAGTAAATACATCTATCTTTTAGAAATGTGTATCATATCCTTTTAATTAACCCACCTTATTTATTTCTCTCTCTCTTTCTCTCTCTCTCTCTCTCTATATATATATATATATATATATATATATATATATATATATATATATATATACAAATTCTGAACATTATTTTATAGCAATTATTCTTTGGCCCGACCATAAATTTCAAAGTGCTTAGACCAATGCAACAGATACTACGCTGCAGCATGTCGAGCAGCTCAGTCAATAGCTAAACTAGCAAGATGGGAGAAAATCCAGTGATGCGAAAGGAGCACTAGTTGTGTCTTATGTACATACTTATAATTTACCCAACCTGGGTGCTAACCCAACATTGTAATAAATCTCGTTACAAGCAAACATTTTTTTTAATTAAGAGTTATTAACTCTTGATTGGTAATATTTTAATTTCGAATGCCGTATCATGATTCGTGTACCTCAAAATTTATAGACTACCATTTACAACCCCAAAGACCATCGAGCTGATATTAATGGATAATATTAATGGCTAATATAATAATAATAATATAATAATAAGAATATATAATAATAATAATAATAATAATAATAATATAATAATAATAATAATAATAATAATAATAATAATAATAAGAATAATATAATCTAAATAAAAAAAAAAAATTTGGAACAAGGGTTTATTTTATCAATATGTACATGTATCACAATTATCAATATATTACTTATATAATATCTACAATATTAATTATATTATTCTTATGGCTTGAGTGGCGGTGACCACTCAACATCATCTTGGCGTTGCCTCTCTGTAATTCTAATGACACTCTCTGTCGGAGGAAGGAAAGCGGTCGATAATAATAATAATAATAATAAATAATAATAATAATAAATAATAATAATAATAATAATAATAATAATATAATAATAATAATAATAATAATAATAAAATAATATGGGCCCGGTAAGCAAGGGGACCAAGAGATTCATCAGTGAGCTGGGCCAACGGATTACAGATCTCACAGGGAATCAGCGCGAAGGCGAGTTTCTACGGCAACTGCTGTCGCTTGCTGTGTGCCGAGGAAACGCCGGCTGTATTGTCGGTTCCATGGAATAATATTTAGGAGTTAGGAGAAGACAAGGAGTACACGTTCACACCTCACAATTGTAACATTTAAACAATAATAATAATAATAATAATAATAATAATAATAATAATAATAATAATAATAATAATAATAATAATAATAATAATCGGTTTTGCGCGAACACTGTCCTGCAAACTTGTGCAAAACTTTCACAGGGTTGGTAAAGTACATGATGTGTAAGGCCGTAAAAGGCCATAGAACGCTCGTTCGGCTGAACATATCGCCGCCGTGGCCGACAGTGTTGAACAATGTTCGCAAAGAACGGCTTAGATACGTGCCCAACAACTGGGTTCCTCGCCTTCAATTTCGTCTATTTTGAGGCCAGATCTAGCGATGTATTCATATAAGATTCAGCTAACGCATGAGCGCAAGCAAAGGGCCAATCAGGATCGGCTAAACTTCACCAATTGGACTTCTAAGATGATGCAGGGTGGTACCAGTTTGGTAAAGAAAATTATATTTTCTCACAAAGCCAATTTCTCCCTAAATGGAAGTGTGAATAAACAAAACGATAGCATCTAGGTAACCGAATCTGTGAAACTAACTATATTGATGCTGTGGTTTAACGCCGTTGGACTTTTCTCGTGGACTTTTCGAAAGGTTAAGTGTATGCTAAAATCATATGACCATAAGCGAACTAAAGACCAACATTGAAGTGAAATTAAGACTGATTTATGTTAAAAAGTGCTACAAATTGGGTGTCCCGTATAAAACCCGTAAAAACCTTACCGATACTGCATTAACTTACCAATATTATATTTCAATAGAAATTACATTGAATCTGTGATAATATTGAATAACAATTTTCAAAATATTATAAATACTCTTATTTTCTACTACTTTAAAGATATCCGACTATTTTGCGAAATTCCTGCATTCAGCAGAATGTATTATAAGTATGTTGAGTATTGGTTTTCGAAACAGCCGATATACATTTCTGCATGTGCATTTAAACAAGTTTTATTACCAGGTTTTACTAATATACAATTCATTTAAATTGTGATAGCTCAAATATGCTTTATTGGTACAGACTTTCTTCGATACACCCATGTGCCTTAGAAACCTTCATAGACACGATCATAAAATAACGGGGATGTATACATAAGTGATACGTGGTGAAAACAATGACCACACAAGAAAAAACAAAAACCTCAAAGTAACACACAGTAAGCGTTAAATAGCGATCCCACCGAGGACACCAGAACCGAGTCCATGTCTCCACCAGGTAGATAACTGACATCAAGCCGTCCACAGAATCGTTAGAAATTACTTAGCCAGTTCTTAGATGAATTCGCGGGTTATCATGCGAATGAGTCAAGCCTCACATAGACGCGACTATATATATATATATATATATATATATATATACGTGTAGCATTTACTAACAGTTGCCTAAATATGTTTTTTTGAGTTAATAAGGTATACCTTTATATATTAGCAAAACGTATCATCATATATCTCATAGATGCGAATGCATATATATATATATATATATATATATATATATATACGTGTAGCCATTTACTAACAGTTGCCAATATGTTTTTTTAATTAATAAGGTACTCTCCATTATGTATTAGCATAAGGTATAATCATATAAAGGTATTAACGCACCACGTTCAACATACCGTTCCTACAAAATACTCTGTGTGTTATCGTACAAGTATAGAGAGCCTTTTGTACCAGAGAGTGCGTACACTCACAAGTATATATATATATATATATATATATATATATATACACACATTTGTGCGTAGGACTGCACTTATATACACTATCGCGTGCACTGCTCAAGCATACGCTCAAGTTACATGCAAGCTTTCACCTAATTCTTGACATGAATCGTGATAAAGAACTGCACAACAGGCGTCGACGTGTTTCAGTACTCGGTGACCACGAAGTTCGCGCCAACGAACCGCCGAGAAGCTAAACGAATAATTCGACACCAAATTTATTACTCGATAACATTGTACTTGAACATTGTGTTGCCGGCAGCCAGCGACCTACCAATAATTGCGAATGTGGCTGTCTACTGTCAGTTGCAACCAATCGCCGTTTCTTCTTCAGCTAAGTTAGTTTCGCCTGTTCGCTGGATGGTCGCATTCTCATTCCTGATTCATCGAGAAGCGTACATGGAGCAACTGCGTCATTACCGTGTTCGGTAGCGTCGTGACGAAAAAATCCTCTCATCTGTCGAAACGCCAATCGGCCGCTTGTCTGACAGCCACGATGCTCGGTATAGTCGAGGACGCAGAAGGTCGCCGTCGACCCGATCGGTGGATTGTAGGGTGGACCGCTATTCGAAGTGGGCTCGGCCATGAGCACTAGATGCATTAATGCCGACATATGGCAGAAAATGCTCGACGGGCACACGAAAACTTCACAGGGGCGTACCCACACCTGGTTGTCTGTAAGTACACAAGCAAATCGATAGACTCGTTAAGGTAATAGCCGAAAAACAAACACGAAGATAGACCACGTCTGGGTAGCATGTTGAATTAAAGTGCAGCAGAACACACATGGAAGACAAGAAACGGGATACTAAAAACAAGCTACCTGAAATTTCTAGTGCTAACTACTGGTCATCAACGGAGGGGGAGCCAGGTGGGTGGTCAAATAACATGCATCACAAGTACAGCAAACAGCGCATATTTAGTTGTACTGAGAGTACTTTCATCTCTCTTACACTCCATATTATGTGAGACTTCGTCCTTAGTCATAACCAGCATTAATTCGCCTCAGCGTTCGCCTTAGATTTGCTGAAATTATGAAAGCCAGTTTAGTAGTAATTGGCTTAATCATGCTGCCATTTAAAAAAAAGGTTAGATACTTTTCAGTTATTATTGTTATTATTATTATTATTATTATTATTATTATTAAAAGCACGTTAGGAACAAATCACTCAAGTCCCGGCAGTTCATCATTGAAACACCAACCTCGTTTAAGACATCTAAAAAAAAGCAAATAGCGACTATGGTTATAGTAACGGCACTTCCGTAAAACCGAGTTTGACTAAAAAAGATATCATTGAAAGCTCAAAGGAATTAGGAGAGAGTAAAAGATAATTAAACATTCGTTTGTATTCATACACGCTATGCACGCACTTAGTTATTAATAATCGCGATATGGTGGCAAGATCAGTAGCAAACATTAGATTATCACCACGGTACTTTCTTCGCACTGAGTGTAAGAAACCCGTTATATTGATACACTGCGTCAGCGGCAAAAAGGAATGCACACTAGCCTATTTTTTAATAATTATCAAATTTTGCTACGAACAAGGCTGTCTGACTACAAGCGGCGCTGACAGGACCAGTGACAATATTGTTATGGTTATTATTATTATTATTATTATTGCTAGATGGCTGCTATGATGATTGACAATATTGTTATGGTTATTATTATTGCTATCCTGATGTTAGAGTCTTTAATTCAAAATAGAGAAAGCGTAGTTTATAAATTCCGTTTCGAGTATCGGATGGCGCTAGCCTTTGCGTTCATCAAAATTCTGTCTCTGCATCAAGCCTACTCAGTTCACAATCGTAGAGTTGAATGCACGAGCGGAGATGGTGGTGATATGATACTCATCCATAGCACCCGACTCTGGCGATGTAATATACATATATATATATTACTTTGAGTTTCCCTGGCCCTATAGCTAAAGCAGCCCATCTCAACTTAATAAATAAATTCACAGACAACCATGTAAATGCGAGTCTAACACCTATCTACCAGCCGAATTTTGGCCAACGCTCCGTTCGCCTTTATGTCATATATATATATATATATATATATATATATATATATAATATCACTAGTGTTAACAAACCGTAGTCGTCGAGGGCACAGCGAACCCTATAACGTTCAAGTTTATCGATAGTTGCGCGAGCGTATGCGTTGGACCGACGAACGAGCACCCTGGCTCCCCACTTGAGACTCTGCGGAGGAGCCTGTGGGGGTGTCTCTTGAAGCGAATTTACAGCTTGCTCGGCCTTCGTGAGAAGAGCGACGCTGATGCCAACTAGATGTCTCGGGCCAAGTTTTCGGGTAACCTATAAACATGAACACAAAAACGCACGAACAATTTCTCAAGACAGATCCAGTGCAAGAATATATATATATATATATATATATATATATATATATATAACGAACGTATCCCTCCTGTTAAAGCATAACATACATTCGAGCTATATACCATCGATTAATTGCCGAAAAAACCTTGGGGCAAAGGCAGCTGAGCACATTATTAATGGACGACTAGTTACAGAACTAGAAGACGAGGCGCTGTCGGAAAACCTGCATGGTTTCCGCGCCGGGTACTTTACACACTCGTCTATCGCAGAGTTCTAAACATAGCTGAAACGCAGAGAAATTCACCAGTAGCAAACTGGTCGCATTGTCCGACCATCCTCATCAGCGTCAAAAACGCGTTTAATACGCTTTCGTGGGACGCCATAAACCAAGCATTTGTAAACAAAAGCGTGTCCCCCTACCTACGACGTATTCTAGCGTCGTACCTGAAAGACCGAGCATCTGCATACGAGGGCGTGGACTACGTAGTCACAGCCGGGGTTCCACAAGGGTCTGTACTAGAATGAACCTCGTGGAGTATAACCTACGATGGAGTAGTTAGACTACCGCATCCCTCCGAGGCTCAAGCATGCATTTATTAAGTTATTGCCCAGCAGCAAAGCATATTGAAGATAATGAAATAATCAAATTCTGGTCTTCATATAGCGATAACTGACTACAATATGGACACAAATGATATCGTTTCACCAGTATTTCTACACTTTTCTGGCTGATCTACAATTTAGCCAAGATATTTTCGAGTCGAAATTTAGCCGTGCTATCAGAGGGATGAACTTGAACCTCAAAGTAGGTCGTCAACAATATTCAGACGGTAGTCAGTCATGCAATACAATATTTAAAGCCAACCGTTACACTCTTACCTTCACCTCGAGTTCCATTAGTATTTTCTTCTGTTCTTTCGCATCAGACACTGGTGGTGACTTGGTTTTCTGCCCCGTCGATATAGCGCCTTCAGGCTTTGACACCTTATCTGTCACACTTGGACTAATGGTGTGATTCTTTTGTTGTTGGGCTGTTATCGCAGCATTTTCTTGCTTCTCGTTGTTCGGGGGGCACACGAATACGGGCTCAATATACGCGTTCTCCAAAAGATGTATAATCAAGTCGTATGTCCCCTGTATTCCTTCGTCGTGACGGATGTCAAATTCGCGGTCATCGCTGATCTCAGATGGCTCGATCTGAATTCCGTCTGTCTTGCACTTCTCACCAGTATCCTCGGTACCCGTAACAGTGTTGTTACAGTCTTGAATAGTTTGGGGCGGCCCAGTAGTCGATGCGTTCAATAGTGTACGGGGAGTACGGGGAGAAAATACTGCATGTAGTGTGCCGCTCGCGGGATCAGCTTCTAAATACAAACAGAGAAAAAGCGTGGCAGAGAGAAAGAGATACAGTAAATAGCTTTCGAAAAGTATGAGGTCGTGACAGACACACTTACAAGAGCTAACAATCTCAGTAATAATACTCGCAGCAATGCAACCTTGCAGCTATACAAATCATAGCAACCACTCGAATAACGAAATATGTATTTTTTTTAATAGACATATTATTTTGTTAGGTAATAAAACGGGAGCGATGACAAGCACGGCCTGGCGAGCAGCCAGATACAAGAGCAGACATTTAACTACGGCGTTTGCAGCCCACGGGTTTCATCACGTGTTATGCAACACGAAAGAATTCCACAATACTCAGGAGTGTTGCAGGTGCACGGGGTAATCTGCCCTGTGCGATAGATATCACGCCGCAGCATGTCCTGCTGTTCAGTCAATAGCTGGACTAACAAGATGAGGGAATACCCAATGGCGTGAAGAAAGCACTAGTTGTGTCTGATGTATACGCTTATAATTTTACCCAACCTGGATGTTAATAAACCATAATAATAATTATTTTGTTAGGTGTGGTAAAATTAACATTCATGAATGTCTTCAAATATGTTATGCTGGTCAGACATGCTTAAATGATATTATATAATCATAAGAAAGCCAAGTTGCTTACATCTGACACCTACACGGATCACTAGACGGACTAGACCGCAGTGAACAGCCCCGACAAATGCTTCTTGTTGGGCCAAACCCCACTTTGATGACATAGAGCTCTGCCACAACAAGCCCGGTAAGTTTAACAGGCATAACGGGCAAGTGTTACTCACCAATAGCACGAATCCGAGCGCGAGCCGTGGTGAGACTACACGGCTGAAAGGAGCTGAGACGCACGACGCGATCTACGAGACCATCAGCCATCGCCGAAGACACAATATCTCCCACAAGCGAGGGAACTTCGTCCAGCAGGACCCGAACCTGTGATGTTTTCAATTCGAGGTCGATTAGAGGTCAGCATAGTCGACAGCACTCAAGCACCCAAGACACGGCCTAGCCTTTGTCGCGTCTTCAGCTCGAATAAAACCTACACCAACTACAACAGAACCTAAATAACACTGTTGTTAACACTTTGTAACTGGTAACCGTGCAGTGTCGCCGGAAACAAATCTCCCGCATACAAGTGTAAAAAATAAGACGGCAAACAATTCTAACTTCGCAAGGTGCTTGCTCCCTCAGACCAGAATCTGTCCAATAGCGTGGCACGATTAACTCGCAAACTCCCGTATAGTAACCTTTGTGGTGAGCTGTACTATCAGGCGTAAATCGTCACTTTCTTCGGCACGTATGGCCTTTCAGGCTTAGATAGTTTACGTTAAACTAACCACGATTTTCCATGAATACCAGCAACGCTACCGCCTTTACTAAACTCGTAGAAAATAGTTTGTATTCGATCTTTATTATCTAACTACTTGAAAAATCTGCTTCTTTGTAAACCACCTTTTTGTAATCTAAGCCTGCAAAAGAGGTGGTGTATCTATGTATATATATATATATATATATATATATATATATATGTTTGAGTGAGTGGGCAAAAGCCTACGCACCCCGTACATTGGCCGCTGGGCTACTAGTCCCTTTGGAAGATATCGCAATTCGTCGATGCCGTACGTAGCGGTTATGCCGTAGTCAAGCAAAAATACTCGAGCTTCCTTTTCATGTACAGCACAAATGGCGCCTAAAACGGAGACAGAAACAGCACAATAAACGCAACGAGTCACGTCAGTCACAACAACTCTTCGAGCTATTTTGTGAACGGACAAACGTTACGCCTAATAATAACGACAAGAAGAACACACTGACGCAGCAACAACGACAACAACAACACAACAACGACAACGGCAACAACAACGACAACGGCAACAACAACGACAACGGCAACAACAACATCAACAACAACAACAACAACATAACAGTTGGCTGACAAATATAACTTAGCGGATGGGGGAAAGTTCGCAACGGCAGCGCACCTCTAACAAACGAAGAATTCCACAGTGCTGCAACAACCGTGTCTTCGACGAGACGTTCGTGATGGCAGGACTCAAGCGAATCAGCCTGAGTCTCTAGAAACTTCTCCAACTCGCTCAAGCTCTGTCCGTCAAACCTCAGTAGCTGGACACCAAGCGTTGATCCCTCGTGGTAGGTTACTCGAACACGCTCGCCCAGATCACCAGCCTGGCTTCCCATCAGATGAAGCCACTGCGACTTCAAGATCGACGTCAGGGACCAGTCTTTACCGTCTTCGCCGCCCCCGTCTTCATCTGAAAAGACAAATCTTGCATTATGCATTTCCTAATTAATACACGCTTTCTAATAGCAGATGCCTGCTACATATATATATATATATATATATATATATATATATATATCTACGAGAGCCGGAAGCAAAATACTTTTTTAATTCCAGCACAAAATACTCACAGACGAGAAAAATCTGGTGCGTCCTGGTATCCTGCTCCACATATGCGGCAGCCGGCACAGATAATGAGACCAAATGTTCTTCCTAGTCCACGGTACCACAAATACTGTCGCTCTACGTAGCCGCCTTCTCTGTTTAGGTACCAAAAGAAATACAATATCCCCCGGTGGTAAACCACGAGAGATTTTATAGGCAGGCGTGGCTACTTTAAGAGTACATATTTTTGATATTGGTAAAATGTCATGGGCAGCGAACAGATAACTAACTGACTCGTAGCGCAGTCGGGAAAAAAATGACACGAAGTGCATCATTTTGAATCACCTCAACCCTTCAAAGAATGCCTTTGTACCCACCACCCCACAACAGGATACCATAACATAAAATAGATAAAAACAGAGCCTTGTAGACAGTTAACAGTCCCTCTTGTTGATCTTTGTGAGAATGCCAAAATACAATTTCATGTAAAGCCAAACCGAGATACCTTACCCCCTGAGAACGATCTATCTATTGACACCCAGCCGAAAACTATGGGGCAATTGGAGCAGCCTATCAAGTGAAGTGTTAATACACTAAAACGTTAGCCGGGTCGAGCCGAAATAAATTGTCGTATCATCAGCAAAAGCTGTCAGGTTGTCGAGTTTAATTCTCAAAATTATGAAGTTCAGTAATATCAGAAAGTGGTTTGATGCAATGAGATCAATGTCCTTCAAATAACGAGTTTAGCTAAGTACTAACTATTTAAAAACATTTATCCCTGGGACTACGTTGGTAGATCTCAGACATCTAGCAAAGTACCCGTATTGAAATGACAGGTTAATTACTCTTGCCAAAGAAGCTGCAATCGTAGAGGAAACTAGCTTTAACAGTTTGTCCGGAACACCCATGGTTCCACTAGACCAGCTAGCATTCAAGCTCCTTATCGCACCCTCAACATTTGAGGCTTGCAACCGAGGCAACGAAAATGATTGTTATTATATTTCCTCAAACGTCGCAAGTCTGATTTAATGTCATTAAACCGATATAGAAAGCCTCTCTGGGTAAGCAAATAACTCGTAAAGACCGCTTTCGAGAGCACGAGTACGCCCCTCTTGTCTCGGGCGTCAAGTGCTTACGATATATTCGGTAACGCGTGTTTACCGTGTGCCTCAACCGAGAAAGCCCCGGAAAGAAAGAGAATGGGTGGCTGTTTCGAGAAGTACCAGAAACGTCCAGATTAATCTTAGCAAATGCTTTACTATCTCGCCTACGGTAGCCCAAAACGCTTCGAAAACTGAATCTACACCTAAAGCTTCATAGACGTTGATCCAGGAGGCCCGCCGTACAAAGTCAAAAAATACACCAATACTGCGCTGATCATGCTGCCTATGCACTATGGGAATGTCCCTTCCAGGTGCAACCAAACGGTTGGCCGTCATTGACAGAAATTATAATAGGATAGAGATATGAAAATTATCTCTAACACCGCTGCCCTAGAACTAAAAACAAAACAATTTGCGACAGCTATATGACCAATCAAAATTATTGAGCTGGGCCGGCTTACCCTATCTGTCCTGTAAACAAACCCTTTTGGTACAAAAAGCTAAGTATTTCATAAAAAGAGGGTCAGCCCAAATATTGATATTAGAGTCCCCCATTAGCATGCAGGGCAAGCTGCTACTTCGCTGAAATACGTTTAAGGTATCAAGCAGCACGTCACTGTAACTAACACGAAATAAGTAAAAAGCAATCACAAATCCCTCAAACCCTCGACCGTTCTTTTCCTGGATAGAAACCGCTTGAACATAACCATCGGGACTACAGACATATCACATTGAGAGTATTGGAGAGGTGGTTTTCACAAAATTTCCGACTCTCCCTTTAAGACAATCATTTCTGCAGGCAGTGATAAACATATAGCCACTAATTCCGTAAGTAGGACAGTCTGAATTCTTTAGTCGAGTTCCACTAATGGCGACGACATCACAACCAGAGCCTTCCCAAACCCTAAAGTCATACAACAGATGAATTCAGGCTGCCCCTGCTTTAAGAGAGCACCCGTACCAGAGTTAATATGGGTGGCTGAGAACGAATTAACACACAGGCGAAAGTCGTCTTATATTCCGCGGAGACTGCGGAGCAATGGTATTAAAATTCATGAATTATATAGCATTGCGCAGCTTTTGGGCTAAAAGCTTTTATGATATCCTTGAGAGGCGCAATGACCGTTGCCAAAAGCTTCGTCCGTCCAGCTTTATATATATATATATATATATATTATAAAAGACTTCTTGGGTTTCTTCGTCGAGCGCAAACGATCTGTAGCTTCAAGTTAGGAACCGGTTTGGGAGTGTTGTTCGAAATAGTCTTAGCGCCGGGTAAGTTCACCCGTACCTCTGACCCCGATGCTGAGACGATAATTACCTATCTCGCTACGGCCACATATGATCGGCGGGAGGTTTGGCCCAAGTTTGAGTCATCTTGCGGACATTCTGTAACAGGACCCCTTGCCTGCAGTGGCACAGATTCGATCTAGACTGCCTTTGGAGAGCCCACAGTCACTTGATGTAATAATCTAGATTCCATCAATAGATTATGTAAATAAATAAACGCACTTGGCGTCATTCTAACTGTTGATGGTTGTCGAAGCCGGTGGCGTGGTGGCATGCGTCTGCGCCTCGCGACCGGAGGAGACACATAGGTGCGCGGGTTCGAACCCCACCGATGCACATTTGTATTTATGGGGGTCCCTCTATGAAGCAATGCGAAAAGCAGTCCCATGGACGTTAAATCTTGGCTGAGAGTCAGCCCCGAAAGGATTTTTTTCCGCCCCGAGCGGAAAGCGAGAACGACTTTAGCAGGTGGTATCTTAATAAACTGAAGAAGCACCCTGTCTGTGGGAATGCTAAATAGCACATCATCATTCCTTCGCTTGCTCATCTCCCTTTTGGATGAGACAACTTCGGCGCCTCGAAAAGTGAGAGAATGTTCCCGTCAACAAATCCGCGATCGACACCACCCAGTAGCTGGCCAAATTATGACACTTGGCCGTAACCAGAATGCCGAAACTGAGTCAATCTTTACTGCCTCCTTTGCTTCACCTGCAGAATTAAACCACAAGTGAATGAAACCAGCTTTGGATTCGGCCGAGGGAAATAAATTGGCCAACTTGCAACAGAAGCACTAGCTTCTCCGTAAAAGGTGCTTCCAAAATAGACTCCGTTACCCAGACTCTCTGACCGGCGTGCAATATCGACTCGAATAAGTCCCTTAGCGCGCTTGATTACGGCCTTATATATATATATATATATATATATATATATATATATATATGCGATAGATAGTGGTACGTAGTTCTTCGTGCGCACAAAATATTGCTTCAACGCAAACTAACACTGGCAATCTCAATAGCTGTCAATCATAGTGAAACAATTGACGAAATTGACTCCGACAACATGACCTGGAGGAACAACGACAACACTAAACAACCGTGACAATATCGTATATGTGTGACTTATGGCATTACGTTCATATGTTCATTTGGCATTATGTTCTCTGCATAAACACGGCCATCTTCATTATAATTAAACCCAAACGACCGTAGCGTTCCTCTTTCTCTAACAGCCAATCCATCAGAATTCTACTTCTCGAGACAGGCTCACAGAAGAGCGGCAAATGCACATATGTCATGGACGGCAAACGCAAAAAGAGCCCCAACTGGCCTTTGTAAGAAGGAGTGACGGAACCGCAGGTACAAGCAGAATATCTATTGCAAACGGAAGTCCATTAAATTGCAATACGATGTGACTATGGCATTAAAATACGATAGGAGCTACCTTTTGTGACTTCAGCTATCCTTTCCGATTTCATAAATTGATTAAAACCTGTAACTCTAAAGATTAACAGCCAAAATAATATGCTCCCCCTTGGAGATGCTAATATTGTTGTTCTTTGCAGTGATCAAAACTCTCGCGATCTCAGAGAAAGACTGTGCTCATTTAACGAGTTTGCCGGTGTGCCGACGCAAATCGCCATAGTGGAGAGGAGACCGCTCCACCTACAGCCCCAATTGTATCGATCACATTTACTCCAATGTAAGTCCCGAAGTTTTCATTCAAAGCGGCTGCGATAAGACTAGAGCGGCAGACGTGTTTAATCAATATTGCTCGACGTGTGCGACTGCCGACACGAAATAATGTAATAGCTGAGAATTTTCCTCGTGGAGCATCAGATATCTCATTTCAGCCCGTCCATACTCCAAGGATCTTAGACGCAAAACAAAGATATACTCAGTTGCACCTGAACAGATTCCATCTCAGGTATTGCAAAAGGCAGACTATGTTCTCGCTGACCCCGAACACCCAAGTCAACAACCTGACCCCGAACACCCAAGTCGACAACTCAGGGGTCATTTTGAACAACACAATGTACTCAATCGCAGACATTCAAATTCCGCCCTAAACTTTCCACCACCGTCCCTGTTAAGAGCTTTGTTGATGACGCCCGTCAGAGTTTTGACAAGAACAAAACGGTCGCTGCTCTTTTTGTTAATTTGAAAAAGGCGTTCGATACCGTGTACATCACTATTCTAATTACCAAACTAGGAGTCTAAAGGAGCTGACGAGCGTGTCCAGTCGTGGGTACGTTCTTTTGTATCAGACAGACGACAAATGGTACAGATCGGGCAGAAGTTTTCAGATGTCGAGAACATATCAGTTGGGGTGGCTCAAGGGAGTATCGGCGGCCCACTACTGTTCAATATATTTATTGAAGTACTAAAACACGGGCGACTGACCTTATTTGCTGCTGACACTATAACACTCTTTGTCGGCGATTCCCTACAACAAATAGAGAGGATGATTAAGGAACCCCTTAAGATTGGTTTAGAACCAATAGCTTGTCCATGAAGTGATCAAAGACCGGTGTTATGCAGTTCTTATCGCCTAGAAGTATCCTAAGTATTAACCGTGAGGCATTTTAATGTTGAAACCGCACTCTTGGTATGATCAATGAGACAATCTCCTTAGGTGTTATTTTGGATTTTAGGTTATCGTTTGAAGCCCATACTGATCACATTCGTAAAAAGTTTAAGGGAGCATCAAAAAAGCCTTAATATTCTGCCCCATAACAGTCTGTTCGCCATGTACTACGCCTGCATCCATAACTATCTGACCCACGCGGTTGAACTATTTTGAAAGGCCTATATGCGTCTTTTATGTTCGTTACATCGCCTGCAAAAGATAGCCTTGCAAGTAATATGGAGACACCCATTATGGGAGTCCATGCGTGATAAATCCGTAGAGATGTCGATTCGGCCCTACCCTCTGCAAATAGAGATGTCTGTCATTACTTAAATCAAACGAATCGAATGAGACTTCGTCCCAACCTCAATTTGTCCCAGTCGACATCAACCATGAACACAAGGAGATCACATACATGCACAACGTCTCATCTTTTCTGCAGCGTCATGTAGCCAATCTCGTTCCCTACTGGCAAATCTCGGTGCCACATATTAGAACAAGCTGCCCCCAGATATGGAAGTGTCCAACTTCTTCTTAACAATATTCAAGCAAAATGCTAAACAATACTATTTCGGTGTATTACTCAAATATCAGCCAGCCGAACACGGTAATAATCATAATGACAATAAACAAAATGATAAGAAGACACGCAATATAAACACTCCATACTAGCCTTTGATGGCTTTGAAAAGTTGTGAACCTTTGTACAAATAAAAAGCACTCATGGGACTAATTAAATTTATCTATCTATCTATCTATCAACAACTTCCTTTAACGTTCTCTGTTTTGGGGCAGCTACCATATCACACAAGCCGATAGCATCTCAGCCTTATTCAATGTCGCACCGCTGACGAATCTTTTGCTGCTGCTATACACGGACGCCGGACTAGACGCGTTCAGCGTTCATTCGACTGACAAAAAGTTGGCTAACTGACAACACAAAAATCGTACGTACTTCACAAGGTCACTTCTGTAATCGATGTAACGTATCCGTTTGCCGAATTCGTGCCTCCTAGGCTGACAACAGAGACACCGACCGGCCCTATGGCTGCTACTTACGAAATTACGCACGCACTTCCTCTACAAGCTGTCGTCTTTCACAAAGCATCTAACACAGTCAACTCGCTAGTAGATTGCTACTTATGGTAGAAAAAAAACTCAACGCGTATATTTCGCAAAGCTTTCGAGAAACTGAACGCGAGCGGAATTGTGTCACGATAAACGTAGTGAACACACGCCATCGGCGTGCAATAAGGCAATACATGCATGCATCATCATCATCATCATCGTCATCATACATTTGGCTGTGTTAAATGTTGATCTGTTGCTGCTGGTGCTGGTGCAGTTGTTAGTGGCGGCGTATTTCGACGGCAGATAGCAGCGTCGGCTGTCCTGTGAATGCGCCATGCATGCCATGATCGGTCGGTCGGTCGATCGATCGGTTGGTTGGTTGGTCGCCGAGAGTACTTTCACCCCAGTGATGATGACCACAACTTCAAGTCCACCACACCAGCTCAGTTGTCCTAGCCAGAAGGAGCCAGAGGAGTCTGATAGATCAATTAGCAGCACATGATTAGTACTTCCCAGTGATCACCACAACTTCAGTTCACAACCAATTCACAGTCATAGCCAGGAAGAGCACACACAGCCAGATAGACCAATTATCACACCTGCACACTCACAGTGAGGCGGCACATCACAACAGCAACAGCAACAACAACAAAAACAAGAACAACACAACCGTCTAGCAGTGGTCACGTGCCCGACACGACCGTTCGTGCAAACGAAACAACTCAGTGTAGCTCCCTGGATATGTATGGATTTATATATGACAGTGGTGTACTGTTTATTGTGATGTGGTGGGGGCGACTCGACGAAGAAAAGCTTACTACTACTACTACTACTACTACTGAGGGCAGTATTAACAGTGCGCAGCCATCTCTTTTGCTAGCGATGATAGTGGTAGACAACAACGAAAAACGCCATATACGACTTACTACGAAGTAGGGCTGAAATCGAAACCACTTAAGCGCGTCTGTACAACAACAATATCGGCCGCTGCGACTGCTAACACAACAGAACAAATAATTATATTCTAAATCATAAGTTAAATCCTTTTGTAAACAACCACTGTCAGACTTTTCTTGGTGGGTGTGGGACTCCCCCCCCCCCCGTCCTCGAGCGGCCTCTTAAGCAAGTACTTCAGAGGATCATAGAAGGCATTTCTCCGGATTTAGTCTAAATACGACGTTCCACGCTATTTGTTCTAAGATCAAGTGGTTTGACCCTTTTTGCCCTTTGTGAGTTTTTTCGGGATTTTTATGTGAGCATTTCCTTGTGATAACGTGACAGCATAACCTATATCCGTAAAGTGTTATCTTTTTTCTAATGCATATATATATATATATATATATATATATACATGTTTAGGGCCTTATCCTCAACACGCTAAATTAAACCTACCTTTAGTGGTATAAGTATATCTCTGTTATCTTAAGGAAAAGCTTAGTGCGCGTATAGAAATGCCATCATCTTGCAGCCCTAATAGCTCTGTCGTATGTGCGCTGCTGCACTATAGAAGCCGGGTGGTTGGCTGAAGATGCAAGCAGGCGCAAGTACGCGGCGCTAGAGGTAATATACCGCTACTTCTATGATCAGGAAAACAAAACGAATCTGTTCAATCTGGGCATAATTGGGTTTAGCAAATCTCTGAGCGCAACGATAGAGGCTAACACAGAGATCGACGTCGAGTCAAGTTGTTCTGACAGTCGCTCTCACTAGCGTAGTAGACCGACGCTCAAATGCTATACAAAAACACATGTTCATGCCCCAATCATTACTAAGCATTATAAATCGGATCACACACATAATCGCCATCATTTCAGTTCCAGTGTAATCACGTTAGTGCCTAAAGATACAATATTTTGAAGTTAGTAAATGCCTAAAGATACAATATTTTGAAGTTAGTAAATGCCTAAAGATACAATATTTTAAAATCGATTAATGGAAATCCATATAATTATATGCGCTGAGAACCCCCCAATAAACGCATATGTATTCCTGCATGCAAACCTGATTCATCGAGTCGATATTGACACAATTTAGATTTTGGTAAACGCATATACATATCTGCAGATCCAAAGGTGCATGAGATATCTTGTCTAATGCAATCCGTGGATGAGGACCTGGCCTGATGGTTAACTTTGTCGCATGCCATTGAAGTGGGATATTACGTTATCTACACTAAATCTCTTTTAGCTATTCGGACAGGGAAATCGCCAGTAAGAACAGCAACGACGAATAGTAGACAAGTTGTAATCTTAGTCTAAGCCGAAATACCGCATTGTTCTCTCATGACAACATCATAGTCTCAAATAATGTAGCCTGCGTGCAGACTTGTGTTTCACAAATTTCTGCACTCGAACGGTACAGTCAGCTGATGCGACTGGCTTCAAGATAGTAAGCACCCATCATGCAGAGAGCGTCGGCTTGCCTGCCCTTAATTGATGTAGCTTCTCAGACAGGGCACTTCTGTATTCAAGAGGGGGGATAAGCTGGCGCAGAAACAAGCTTGAGAGCAATTTACAATAAAAACTACAAAACTAAAAGAAAACTAGTTTCACGTGTGAAGATCTCATTTAAAGTCTGGTACGAGGCTACGCTATACGGCCATCAGGTTAGTCCTCTTCTTAGAAGTGGATGGGGAGCAAGCGCTCACTCTTGAACGTGGGGTGGCTGCCGTTGGAGGTAGGCCTCAACATCAACAGAAAGGGATTAAAAAATCACAGTTGGGTTGAACCTGGGATAACATGCGTGAACTTAATTCGCTTAGACTTTTGGTGGACCCATGGAATCTCTAACAATCCGCAGGTACTTAGGCAATTTGTTTTTTATTGATATGTTAAATTGGAAAAACAATGATATAATTTGGATCTCAGCTGCAAATATCTTCGACTTTGCAATATTCTGAAAAACCTAATGTTAACGATGAATCCAAGACAGCCTATGTGAAGTTGTGAGCATTAGCCTGGAAGAATAGTACTGAACAAGTGCAAGCGTCCCGTTAGGAGATGATAACCTCGGAATGAGAAGCGCTGTTTACGTGGCTCCCGCCTGTTATGCTGCTCCGAATCCGTTCGAATATAACGCGGAACCTAAAGAAGGAATGTATACAACGATAAATCAAGGACTATAAAAATGGCGGAGTGAGCGATCGAAGTTCCGTTTCATCCTGATTTCATATAAGAATGCCCTCAAAAGTAAGTATCGGACACGAAAAAAGAAAACATGCCGAAAAGAGTTTAGACTAGCTCGCGTGCCGACGAGAGCACGCTGTGCTGCAGCTCAACACTTTTCGTGTAGCGTTTACATTGGAAATACATGTAATGATTGAAAAGTGTCTCCAAAAAAAGTAAGCTAATGCCGATTTTACTGATACACCAAAAAACAAGCACAATTTTGCAGGTGTATCTTAATGTTTGCCTTTTAGCGAACGCAGTAAAAGAAACGTACGTCTAAGAAAGCATCGTATAAGTGCTTTTGATCTGATCAGTCAGTTCCCGATATGGATAGCTTCTACTTGTCGCGATGAAATTATGCTCGATTCTGCTTCTAAATAATCTAACAATTACTCAGTACATACCACGTGGACCCCGTAGGCTATTATTTGAACAAGCTGATGCAAGTCTTATTCTTGCCCTACTCACACACACGACATCGTGCGTTTAGCCCTACAGTATTTTGCTGAGAACACTTAAATGCATGCACGCCCCCCCCCCTCTTAAGGTAAGAAGGCGTAATAATTTACTATCGTATTATAGGCTTGAAAAGGGCCAACAATATAATAAACACTTGATTTAATTAATTTCTGTGAGCGAACTAAAGCTTCGTTCATAACTTTCGGCCGAACAAAAGCTTCGGCCGTAGGCGCTTTTTCCATGTCTTATATAGTAGACGCGAATGAGACACACATGCTAGTAAAAAAGACAACAATGTCGTTTATTATTTACAAGGACCGATTAGGACTTAAGCCAACTTTAGTCAATGCCAATGTGTGGCTAGACTATTCATAGCGACCAACTACGAGCTGCGTCGGGATGGTGTGGTTCATCGAAATCGCCTGGATATCGAGTATAAAAACAAAATCAATGACCCTTATCTAACTCAGCCAAAAACGATGGCTGTTAGATGACGAGAAGATAATCAACAATACTGTCGTTATCTTAATGTCTGGCCTTGGGCACTGTCGAACTCTAGTCAACACTGTGCACGTTCAAATTCATAGTACGCCGTGTACCTTCAAGGGCTATACCATATATGTATATACCCTTTCACACATATACAACATAATAAACATCACTCGACAAGCTAAATACAAACAAGGCGAGCATGTCTGTCTACATATATATACAAATGTACAGCAGCGTAATGATAGTTAATATTCAGTACAGTCCTGGGTATTCCGCAGGAGATAGTCCTGCTTGATGCTTCCATCTTAGATGATCTAACACGTTAGTATGACGATCATACGCCGTAGTTCACATGTGATATATATATATATATATATAAAGTTTACAGTTATTATATCAAACTGCCCACAAAAAATGCCCTTTTACGTTTAGCACAAGAGTAAATGGCCCAACCGACTGCAGCCAGCGAAACTCAACGGTGAATTACGGCAAAATCGCCTAGCACCAACAGCCATATATTTTACACAGTAAAAACTTGCCGCTGAGATACGCTGTTTCGGATGAACAGCTTCTAAATCTACAAGAAAAGGGAACCTTTATGGTACGTCAGGTTAATGTTTCGCCAAGTTCGGCAGAGCACGACGTTTATGTACAGATACACGCATATGCGAACACCACGACACTGATCATGGCATACGTCATGGAGTAACTATCCTAAAAAAGGTTTAAAATAATGTACACCACTGAAAGTAACGACTAGGTTATCTGCGAGCATACAACATGCTTTTCTCTGTGTAGGTATATGTTGTCACCTGTTATCACATCTACTGTCAACGAGTCTAGAACAGTCAGAAAAACAACAACAACAACAACGACAGCAACAACAACAACAAGAGCAGTTATGCCTGTGAACGTATGAGTAACCTCGAATGTTAGTGTTGCTTTTGCTGTTGCTGACATTGTTGCTATTGTCGCGACTATTATCGCTGAAGGGTAATACGGGGGAGGGGGGGGGGGGGGGAAAGGAACTTGCGATGTTCGACCTAGACGGCTGGTGGTAGCCGGTGGTGAAAGGGTCAAACAGGCGCAGAGTGACGCCCATAAGTTCCCAGGCCGGCGGCAGGTGTAGAAGGCGGCGTATGTCGAATCGGCGTTGCGCTATGATCGCTATGATCAACGGGTGGGTCGAACGTATGGACGAGTTTTACCAGCCGGGTCCCACTGACTATGCGCCGGGTGGGTGGCAGGGCGCTGATGCTGGTTCTGCTGCCAGCAGAAGGCGCCACCGCTAGCGGGACCGCGCTCGGAGCATGACTAGGCAAGTTTCGCCAATTACTACTATCTGCATGCAGCTGATGTGGCCGACTGCGGACGACCGGAATGAGGCGTCGAATTATGCGGGGAACAGGGCTACTGTTGCTGGCGCTGCCAACCGTTGCGACGGGTCGGATCGCAACGTGGCTTGTGAGAACCGTCTGGGGCTGTAACGCGACGAAATTCTGTGTAGCACCGGCGCTCATGATCATTTGAGGTTTTGGAGACAAACTGCGGCTCTGCCTCGCAACGTCCTGACGTAACGTCGTTTGTTGGGGTCCATTGATATATGTTCTGTCGGAATCCTCACGCTGCGCAAAGCCCGCGATTAGTAGCTGCAATTGATAATGTTGACGACACCAAGTAACAGTGCAGCAACAACGGTCACGTTGTTAGTGCTTGACAACAGTAACCTTAGATGAAAAACGCTGGCTGACTAGTTGTACGAGGTCCATTATTGATCAAGTAACTTCATATAAGCACATACCCATGCTTAATGTATAGAACAGTACTGTTTGCAGACGTACAAATAACGAAGAAACAAAGCCGAAGCAAGCACAGTGAATATTTAAGTCTTTCAACCATATATTTATATATACATATATAGGGTCTACAAAAAAGTCTTTTCGGATTGGCGCTTGCGCAGCTTTCACAGCGCCCGCCCCGGCGCCTAGGCATAGATCATTGGCTCACTTTTTGTTGTTGTCATGTGAAAAAGAGCGGGAAATCTGCTGGTCTCAACCATTTTGAGATCTGTTTTGCCGTTTGTTCGTAAAAATGCTGCAAAATGGAGGTAGAAAAATGCCAAATTCAAGCGATTTTACTCCATGAGTTTAAAAATGGACTGAGTGCAACGCAGGCTCACAAAAAAATGTTGAAATCGTTTGGAGATGCCTGTTGTACAGACAGAATGTGCCAACAGTGCTTTGAGAAGTTCCGAAAGGAAAAAAAAACAAGGTTATATTGTGTATTTGGTGGAATGTGGGCGGAATAGTGCACTATAAACTTTTACCGCGTAACCAGAAGATAAATACGGCCGTGTACTGTCAATAACTCGAAAAGATTCACGAAAAATTAAAGCAGTCGTACCCTGCACTAATTTCAAGGAGGGGTGTCCTGTTCCACCAAGACAACTCAAGGCCCCACTTGAGTAGGGAGACCCTTTCAAAACTTTCCCAGCTAAAATGGGAACTTTTGGAACATCCACCCCCGACTTAGCACCATCCGATTACCACCTATTCAGATCGATGCAAAAATTTTAAGTGGTAAAAAATTAACTTCTATCGAACACGTGCGTTTTGGACTAGACGAACATTTTGGATTTTTTTTGGAAATTTGGAAGATTAATTAGGAATCGAAATCCTTGTAAATCGTTGGACAGAGGTTGTATCTTCCGGCGGAGAATATATAAATCAATAAATAAGACCTCCCGTGTCTCCTATATATGTGTTTTCTTTATAGCGCCAAAACCGAAAATGCTTTTTTTGTAGATCTAATGTATATATATATATATATATATATATATATATATATACAGGTAGTTCCATAAGTTCTTAGAATGAAAACTTTTCCAAATCATGTTTTTAAATTTATCTCATTCGATATACTCCTCGAGATGCTCAATACACTTTTCCCACCAAGATTTCAGAGCTTTTATACCTCTTAAGTAGAATTCCGCGTCTTTAGACTGAAAATAGGCATTGACAGCAGCCTTAACCTCTTCATTGCTGGAAAAACGCTTTCCACCGAGACTATTCTTCAAATGTTCGAAGAGGAAATAATCAGAGGGGGCCAGGTCTGGAGAATAGGAAGGTTGTTCAATAAGTTCGAACCTCAGTTGGGCCAGTTTTGCCGATGCTTGCCGGGACTTGTGTGCAGGAGCATTGTCCTGGTGAAACAGGACAACCTTCTTCTGCAAAGCGGGCCGTTTCACGATGAGTTCTTGCTAAAGGCAGTCCAACAGTCTTGCATAATATTCTCCTGTGATCGTTTTACCGCTCTCAAGGTAGTCGACCAGCATTATTCTACGTTGGTCTTAAAAAACTGTAGCCATCACCTTTCCGGTCAATGCCGTTGTCCGCACCCTCTTCGGAGGTCCTTCATCAGGTGCACACCATTGGCAAGATGCTTCTTGGGTCTCGGGAGTGTAGTGATGGACCCAGCTTTCATCGACGGTCATGAATCTACGCCAAAAATCCGACGGATTGTTCGACATCTTGGCCAAATTTCGCTGTGAAGCGAAAACAGGCGCGTTTTTTTGGCCTTGGTTGAGCAGATGCGGCAGCCATTTTTCTCTGAGCTCTTTCATCTTCAAGTTTTCGTATAGGATAAAATGCACACTACCTAAACTAATTCCTAATGCCTCCGCTATCTCCTTAATGTTCATTCGCTTATCTGTGCCAACGATGTTTCGCACGTTCTCTATGTTTTCCTCATCAGTTGCCGTTTTTTGGCCTCCTGGACGTAGTTCATTCTCGGTGCTCCTGTGACCTATTTTTAACACATTAATCCAGTTGGAAACAGTGGCAAAACATGGCGCAGAGTCACCGTACGTCTCGTCCAACCCAATTTTTACTTGGGTCGCATTCCAACCTTTGAAATAAAAATGCTTGATAACCACTCGAAACTCTTTTTTCTTCATTTTTAAAATTCACGCCGATACGTTGCACGGGAAAAGCTATCAAACGAAATCGCAACGGCCAATCACCATAATATTTTGAGTGCTAGCAGTCGAAAAGTTGCAGTTCCTAATAGCGGTGGAAGCGCGCCAATATTAGAATTCTAAAAAGCTCATTCTAAGAACTTATGGAACTACCTGTATATATATATATATATATATATATATATATATATACCCACACCTTGGTTTAAAGCAAATTGTGTAAAACACACGTGAATCAATAAATTTTAGTAATGACTACTTAATAAATATATTAAACGTAACAATTTACGTGCAATGGTTTAATAATGTGAAAGCAAACAGAGCAAAAATAAATTCACCCAAACTGATGAAGAATAATATATATATATATATATATATATATATATGTTGTGAACACTAAAACCTAATCGCTCGATTACCTGTCCAGCAGGAACGATGGGGGAAACCGGAACGACCAGCTGGCTAGAAGACGGATGCTTGACAGGATGAACCACCAGCGATGGAGGTGGCAAGCCTATATGGAAGTCATCATCCAATAAAGCGGTCTTCAAACCATCAGCAGCAATTCTCCTATTGGATAGTGGTACTACTATCGACGGCTCGCATGTCGTAGTATTTAGATAAACCATTTCGTTCGCATTCTTTCGAGATGACCTAGCTCCTTTGTTTCTCTTACTGCTGCTGTGGTTGCCGCGCACGGTAGGAGCGAAGCGTGGTGTTTGAGCGCTTTGCACGTGCGGCACAGGTCGCTCTGATCCAGTGGGGCCAAAACACTGTTGTCTTGCCTTTGCGCATGACACTGCCCGTAACGGACTGGTCCCAGTCGACAAAAGTTCCATCTCACCCTTTAGCTGCAAGATAAATAGCATAGCAGTAACTTTTGTTTAAGTCGACTGCATATCAAATATGGCATTTCGGGTAAAGCTCTGACTAGCCTTGATTCGTTTGAACGTGTTCGATCCTGATGAGTTATACCTAGAAAATACAGTTCAAGCAATAGTTGTGCACTAGATACAATTCGAGCTGATTTAGTCTACTACCAGTCAAATGCGCATTTTAAACGGCTAAACAGTTTTGAACTGTTGAACTTGAACTGCAACGGACAATAATGCACAAAACGAAATACAAGAAAGTGAAAAACAACACAGAGGACGTTGTACGGTGCTGCAATACAATTGCCTTGCACTACGCAACAAGGCAGTTGCGGAGTGCACGGCAGAGCAAATACGTAGTCGTTTCGCCACTTTGAACCATCACTCTTAAATATGCTAAATTGGGCAGTTGTATTTCTGTCTGTAGTCCAGTCCTCGCACCCATGAACGACGTCTCACCGTAACGAGATCAAAGCACATATGTTTGACCAAATTCCTCAGGAAACGTGAAGCTAATCAATGAACAACCGAACGGAAATTCATATAGAGAAGGCATGTATGCCGCAAACAATCGAATCCTGGAGTACGACAAGGACTACGTCACACGCGAATATTACAATAATGCTAAATATATATGATGCTAGGTTTTAATCTTACTTTCGTGTACTGTTCGATCATCTGGATGTACCGCGTCTTTAAGAAGCCCTTCCAACGTATAAGCTGAACATGGTTGCGTATCTCAAGACACAACGTGGTGGTCAGGTCCTGCAAAAGTTGCATGGCGCTCACAGTCGTCGGCTTGTCATAAAGCAGTTCATTAAGGTCCTCTAAAGCCGCCTTTTCCTCGTCGGTGATTGATGTCCCCTCCTAAGCGGCGTAGAACATGGGAACAAAGAGCATACATAACACAATGCGTATATATCGCCACCGCGTTTACTCACTATATATATATATATACACACACTCACATTTGTGGCTGGAAAGACATGGATTGACACTTGCCACTCAGACATATCCGTAATCAACTGAACATATGAGTGCATGTACGTAACGGTATATATGTATATATATATATATATATATCTCAGTCACATCAATGGTCAACGGGTAGTCTACAACAAATATCCATATAAATTGAGATTCTAAAGCTTCTACTAAGTTGTGCAACACTGCGAACCTACCGCGAGTATGGTATCGAAGAATACGTGTCGCGCATTTATGGATGCTTCCCTCGAGGAAGTCGCAGTAGATTCTGTTCGAACTGATAGCGTATCTATAGCCCCAGAGTTTTGTACTTCATTGAAAAGCGTCGCTTTACCCTCTACGATCTGTTCATCGCTACATACGCTCGCGAAAAACATAACAGGTGCGATCGTCTTAGCATCGTCTTCCTCCTGCTTGAAGCAAGGTTCTCGTCGACCAATCGTAGAAAAAGGCGGAAAGAATGCTTCTTTTGTTTCTTCAAGTGTGCTATTATCATACGTCCTCCTAGCGTCTTCCTGCCTAGGCAAACTGTTAACACAATTAAAACCGGCTGAACTATTCATGCCTTTTACTCGGAGATTGTGCATTTCAGTATCCGTGCATTCTTTCTTCACAATTACAGGCCTATGTTCTTCCAGAAACGGTCCAGAGGAACCGGTTACTGTTTGGATTGGATCATTATCCGTGCCTTCTTCTGGTTTTCCACCATTACGCCGTTTGTAAGTTCTTGAACCAAGAAAATAGTCGGAGAATCGTGATGCGCACTTCACAGTTCGCCCACAGCGAGTGACATTACATTTTCCTGAGAGAGAGTCTTGATCCCCCAGCACCTGAAATCGCAGGAAAGCATTACTAAGTTCCTAGAAAACTCAGCGGTAGCATTGGGTCAGCAGTACTCTTGTAATCCCGTTAGTGCCCATATATATATATATATATATATATATATATATATATATATATATATGTATATCTTAGATAGCGTACTCTTTCAAATATACTTATTTACGTCTGTGGTGTGTCACTGGTAGCTAACAGCAACCAGTGTAAGATCCGCGAATAAATCAAACTTGTGTCCATTCATTTTGGCGCAAGACTGTTCGTTTAAAAAACGAACACATTAATCCTACTGCGTGTTCTTTCTCCTTCTGATGATTTTAGTCTTAGAATGCCGCTGGTGTACGAACAAAAACTGTGTCAAACCCACCTAGAAGCGCGTCCTATACTATTTCTTTCCAATTACCAATTATACTGTAGGTCTCGCCAATTATATTGCAGGCCTATGTCCTTCTAAAGACTCTATCTACGATAAGGGAGCAAACCTACCTGTGGCACTACTCTGTGTTGGTCTTGCGTTAGTACGCTCCCAGAATTTTCACCGAATGCTACTACCCCCACCGGTACCTGCTCGCACGCGCCATCCGTGCCTGGTACTGTGGCAGCTCTCGTCCATAAACAGCTAAATTGGTCCGGCTTAAGGTGGGCCTCCTCAATGTTGTGCTCGACTTTCGGGTTGGATTTTCGCACCCGACGCGCCTGTTTAGCTTCCAACTGACTCTGAACGACGGCGTCAGCGGTTGTAAGAGCTGACACGGCGTAGATAGTTGAGTTGACAGTGAGTGGCGCACTGATGAAATCCGAGGAATATCTTGATGCGGACACGCGGCCACCTTTTTCCACAAAAACGGCCATTCTGCGCAATGCACGAGATGCCTTCGAGTCGTCCCAAGATGTCATTTGCCGCGCATCGGAGTCATCGCGAACAAGTCCACGCATCGGCAGACCCAAAACAGCGACCTTCGCATCCGTTGTGGCAGCAACCAAATCTGTGAGAGGGATCTTCGACTGTTGCACGTACATTTTGGCTGAGCTATACATTGCACAGCAATATGCAACAACATGTCATAAAACGGAAGGAAAGATACATTCCATTAGCATATTTTGGCTCGTATATATATATATATATAAACAGGGTGCGCCTACTAAATTTAAGAACTAAAGTGAAAAACATTATTTCATACTATAAAAAATAAAGCTGGAAATGTTCTATGTTGAACCATTATAGGTTCATACTAGCCTGCACAACCGCACAATCATCAGATGGCTTAATGAAAGTCCCTTTGGAATAGTAGGCTAAAAGTCGTTGAAACAATTTGGTAATTAATATTAAAAATAAAAAAACTGGCTTTAAGTCAGCCTAAAGAGGGGACAAATAGTGCCAATAAAGTTCACTGCCAGCAAGTGCTTAATAGTAATCGATTTGCAGGCACAAATATTGTTTAATATGACGAGGATATCTTACACAAGTTCGCTTAATCGCGCATGATACACGCGCTATCAAACTCACGTTTCTTCAATGTGTCAAGACCTATTGCTATCTGTGTCATTTACCGGTGGACAGTGACGCCTGCCAGCCGCACACAGATAATTAATCCTTAAACTTTTTAAGGGGACTAACTGAAAATGCGGTTCGCAAACACACACGACACGGCAGGAAAGCTCAGCTGCAATTGTGGGCCGGTACTGTGGGGCTCCAACCCACCTAAAACCAGTCATGTCCTCATCCTCACACTCAAATGGGAACTGCACAATCAAAACTTCAAACAATCGAGGAGGGAGAATAGTAGCGTCTTTATCTTAGCTGTCCTGGAGTGCCTCACGGGGCCTTCTCAAGTGAAAATAATTCTTACGTACGACCTATACGATTCCAAACATCACGCAAGTTCATAGGAAGGTGTATCAGCTTTTTAAGGCTGACGTCGCTGGCTGTGGTTAAGTCCGTGCGTAAAGGAGCCTTGGGCACAGCCACATTGTGTGTTCGGGTGTCTCCTCCGTTGTTCCTTCGCAGTGCTTGCAGGGTGGCGTATCTGCGAAAATAAGTCACTCTGGAAGTTGTTGTGCCCTGTGAGCACTTGGCTTACGTAATGTGTCAACTCCCCGCCGGGTCTGTTAATCCTGGCCTTAATATCTGGAATCGGAATTTTCACTCGGACCCCAGATGCCCCGTCCAATAAGGCGTCCCATTTATTCTGCCAAGAGACCACACATTTTTCCCTTTCTTCTTCCTTCTTGCTTGTCGGTTCCGCCCACGAGCGACGACGCTCGTCGGTTTTCAGATCCCAATGGATCGTACCAGCCAGTACAAGAACAGCCGCCGTGCTGACCGTTTTGTAGGCCATGGTTATTTGTAGGGGCTAGCTTCAAACCCGCTCTCCTCATCCAGACGGAAATCTCCAGCTCTAAGTTCCAGTTGCTGGAGGGAGCCGCCCCGTGCTATAACTGCAAGTTCATCCGCATACGCTATTAGCTCTGTCCCTTCTGGTAGATTACTGAAGCGTAGGACATGGAACCCTGGGGAACTCCAGCTGTCATTTCAAATTCGGATCCCTCACTTTCTACTCGCCTTTCGTTAAGGTAGTTCGAGACAACCCGACAACGGTAGATCGGAACTCTCTTCCTCTTGAGCGTCTCCAGTATCACACTCCAGGGTAGGCTGTTGAAAGCATTTTTAACATCCAGCAGTACGACCATGAGAAAATCTCTAGACCTTGCCTGGAGTCGTAGCGCTTTCGCCTTAGCAACGACATGCTGTATTGAGGAAAGACATGAGCGGCCTTTGCAAAATCGGAACTCTTTCGGTGAAACGAGGCCGCGCTCTTCCGTGAATAATCGCAAGCAGTGTTCTATAATCGCCTCAATACCTTGGCCAATGTACTGACTAGACAGATAGGCCAATAGATGCCGTTCACTTTGGGGATAAGCACGAGGTCGGCTTTTTTCAAATCAGAGGCAGGCGTCCTGATCTAAGTATTCGCGTGGCAACGTAGGATACTTCTTCAGGAAGCTCTTTAAATAGAACCTTTAGGGCGGAGACCGGTACACCATCAGGGCCTGGTGCTCTAGACACACTTTGTATAGCCTAAGCGTACTTTACGGAATTGTTCAAAATTGCCTAACACTCTCTGCCTTCTATAAAATAATGCTTTTTGTTTAATGAAAACTGGGAATATGCCAAATGGTAAACAAACGAATTAAATAACATTTCCTTAAAACTAAATGAAAGCTTAACACACACCTCTCTTGACCAAATATAGATATACCTCTTTGTCGTTTTAGTGCTATACATTAAAAACGTATACGTGTACCAAATATACAAATATAAGTGCACCGAAAATAAGCAGTGCATTCTAATATATTGAAAGTATACAATCGCGACAAATACTATCAAAGCCACTTTCCCAGCTAAAGGTAGTCCCTGCATTACTATGGTTGCCATAGTTGCGCTTTTACATAACGTTATGTTCTACTGTTAGCCTTTTCACAAGGATTCATGAGAAACAAACACAACAATCCAGCCGCAAAACCCGAATAAAATTAAATCCTTTTGCAAGCAAGATACAAACCAGTATTTATTGAGACATCGCGACGAACGATGCACTTGTGGCGGTCGCCGTCGTCCCTGTCTGTTCTTGTCGGACGAACATATTCCATACGCCACACGTTTAGTCGACGGTGCCGACTTGTCGATCTCTGGGTTAGTCCGAAGAGCCGCCCTGCTTGTCTGCATGAAGTCAATCATAACAGAAAAGATAATTCAGTGACTAACGACTTCACATATAATATACATGCATTAATGATTGTCAGTAGATCGTTCGAACACAAAAACACCGTAAAGCTAACCCTGCTAAAAGCCAATCCGAAGCCAGGTTGCTACTACACAATACGGCCGAGTTAAGTATTCTTATATGGAAAGCTATAAAATGAAACGAGTTTTAATTCCTGCTTTGGTTTTAGCGGATGACAATTGTGCTCTTGGTACGAAGATACAGCGAACTACAAAAACGTTAGTACTTCTCAGTTTGAGATGAGAGGCAAATCGAAATTGAACGCCGGTCCAGCTCAATGTACGGAGGCCCTTAGTTAGTTTGCCTGTCGGGCGGAAATATAAATACCTCGGCGTTGAGTAAGCAGAAGCAAAGATCAATCTAGATAGCTAGAAGGCTGTTTAGAGGTGAAGATCTGACACACTCAAGGACCATCTAGATGCGCAAGCGTTTGAGGTTTTAACAGTCTTATAATTTCAAAGCCCTAATTGCGGCTGAAAGATAGACGCTAGGCAAACTTAGTAGCATAGTTACCAGCAAATTCATTGATGGCAATCTCACACCACGGTTATTACTATTAGGAAGCCCGAGCATTGCACATTAAAATCCACGATTGTAAAGCAAATACACAAGATGCAAAGAAAAAACTGGTTGCCTTCGATGAATGCGATGCCTAGTTTAATCCGACACCAAAAACATGGGGAACGGGGGCGCAGTACCTGTGCGGTAATATGAGCCAATGACGTACGTCACCTTAAATACAACTACAACTTCACGGAAAAACAGTTAGTGGCAGCCCTAGTTTTAGGAGCTGAAAACCAACGGGCACCCTCTAACCGGATCATGAGACTCGCGAAAAAGAGGAAACTCAACATAGAACATAGCATGCAACAAGTTTTCGCCGTCATTGTGTATTTTCTTTATATTACTCTTATACTGTGTGCATATACTGACATGCACAAAACACCTATTATTTATGAGTTATATGTCCACTTATATATATATATATATATATATATATATATATATATATATATATATATATATAAGAATGTGCCTAGAAATCATGTAGATGCAGTAGCTACCTTATTATACCCTAAATTTAACCACAAACCTGTTGATATACAAATATTACATATTTACCAAGTTCAGACATTTTTCTTATTTCGTTGTCCCTTTATATATCTTTCATTTAATTCTAGACAAAAATCAGACAAAATCATTAACTTCGATTAAATACACACATAGAAGAATTTTATTCATTTAACAAAGTCGCAATTGGATAACTAATTCCCATAGGCTTACCACAGAAATCTGGGATTCCGTTACCCGCGCATCCTGGCTTTTGACACCTGTCCGTATTGCGGTAGAACTTGATACGTTTTCAGCCCCAGGAAATTCCTGTCCAAGAGATGCTGTTTTTTCGGCCATGCCCGTCAAGGAAGCTTCTGGCGTTTTTTTTGGATATGGCAAGGGTGAAGATGACAATTCCAATGACGGCAAAATGGGGGGTGGCTCTGCAAGCGAAAACAATCAAAAAGTAAGGACACGAAAATGAAAATACGGAGCAGTTGACAGAGACAATATCGGTACATCAAGACTCGAATCAAATACTCCTCCACTGTGCTTCTCTGTCAGGTCGTCCGTGAGCGAAGCCTGTCAGAAAAACCATTGTTGTCTTATCGTGTACATTCTTAAGGCTACAATATCCAAAAACCAAAACCTTACTTCACCATTAGCGGGTGATGCTTTATTTTTGAGAGAGCTATATTCGTATAACAGAATGGTTGGTAAAGGTCAAGGCAAACTTATCCAGACTGCAGACTGCCGGTGCCAGGCCACAGACAACGAGTCAGTAATTTTAGCCGTTACCAATAATGCTCGACAGCATGCGCAAATTTGTATATTTCCTATCACCGCCAACGAAAGACTCAAGAAGTTTTTCATGGCGGTACCATAAAGTTAGTAAAACAGTTGAAACCCATATCAGAGACTGTAGGTGGAATGGTCATCAATCAACGTCTCAACTACGACTCGTACGTATGCAACAATTACCCAGTTAATGCAGCAATGCAATGATCATCGCCTAGAGAGACAGGCTGAAGGCACAACAAAGCAAGCGGACACCTACAGAACGAAGTGCAAAACCATTATCTGGACAGAAAAGAGCAAACCGCAAAAATAGACGGGGCCAAGATAATTTGTTAGTCCATTCACGTCAACATCAGCACAAGCCAGGCAACTAGAGTTCCGGCTCTCGCCAGTCCACCACGGACAACTTTGCAGTCAGCGTTCTTTAAACGACGTATGAACGTTACGGATATTAAGACTAGTTTCGTGGACCTCTGAAGGAATAAAATCATCCCCACGGCTACTTCCTTAAGCAATATCAATTGGGTAATGTATGTAGCGAAATCCACACGACAAGCTTTAACGTAACAAGATGTCCGCAATGCGTAAGGCCACCCTAACGGCGGCATTTCAATTCTACTTAGTCAGCAGTTGGGAAGCATTGAGCCCGTGCTGGCAGACTATGATGCTAGGGCGTTAATCGAATAAAATTGCAATGAATCTGCAGCCCCGTAGTTTGGAACGCGCATCCGACCTATTTACAAAATTGTCTCGTTACGTAAGCTTGATCGATCGAAATCAGCCCACTCTTGTAAACTAACAGAATGAGGCGACATTATATGCATATAAAGTTGGACACTGATATGACCGACTGGCCCTGCAAAACATCCCGCCGGAAAAGAAAATCGAACTCCATAAGTTACAATGGTTGTTGCCTGCAGTACTTCCGTGTCTCAATCTACCTAATATCGACGATTGTAGCGACTTTCTGTACCCCATAATAACATCAAGTTTAGCAGCCTTGGTCAAGCAAAAAAGCAGACCTCATTAATTGGATGAAAAAACGGCAGACAAGAGAACGATGATCGAGACTCTGATGATCGAGAAAAATGACTGCAGCAGAGCGTGCCTAGTTGGTCCGCGTATATAATCTCAAAAGAGAGACAACTTGTCCGATAGCAGCATGGTCTAAATGTTTTATATCCCGCTCGGTATTCTCTGTTCACTGTGGAGGGGTTGAACGCCAAAGCCATATGTAGGCGCAGAACACTTCTTGTAAACTGGTTGGGGGGAAGCACCTTATCACCGAAACGCGCCGTGTCCAGAACCTGCACTGGTATCTCTGTAATTTTAGTTTAGGGTTCACAAACAAATGCGAGTTCGGTAATTCGAACTTAAATTAAGCAGTCAGCGACAAAATAATTAACAAGCTGACACGACTCTAACACGCTGTTGACCGTCGGAAATGCTTGCAGAAATGCTGGGGTACCAAAATGTATGCTCCTCTGTCTTCTGTATCAGCTACGAGCTTGGAATTAGCCCTATTTTAGAAACATCCGTCAATAATAATACTTCCTTATAATGGGGGTCTGATATGTTCAATTAATACATTAATGTTGATGAACGAATATGATATCCTTAATAAAAATGAGCCATGAAACCCAAAGTAAAGCGCTCCGATATCCATCCGAACAAGTTAAGCAGCCGAGAGTTGTCTCCAGTAAATTTTCAGCTGTCATGAAATAATGAACATTCTATTTAAGTCTTAAATTCTTATACATTTTACGATTTAACGCGCCTAGCTAGCGATCTAAATTCCGATCTGGCCAGAGAAATTCTCGTCAAAAATAAAGATCTTAGTGAAGTTGTTATACGGCACTACGTCCCTCTCTTGAAATCTTTAACCCTATATTAAATCCAAAAGCATTGTTGACTCCTCCAACGGTGCAATTTTTGTGCAGAACCGGTATTACCGATTGACGTGCCTACCTGGAATAAACGGCTTGGCCATTGGGATACGTCTGAACACTTTGTTGAAGGTCTCATCGTCGACGGTGAGCTCGGGTTCTTGAGGCGAAGACCTTGCCTGAGTGTTGCACGGCAAGCTACTATTGAGATCGCTGTTAGTGCTGTCGTCATCTGAGCCAGAATCATCGTGCCTTCCAGGCACATCGGTAAATTTCTGAAGACAGACATTGTAATAACGCTATTAGGACTGCAATTAAAAGAAACAACGACAGGAAAGATAAGCAGGTACAACAGTACCTAGCCCTTCCAATAGCCAACTTAGTTACTGCTCTTGGCCGTAAACGATTTTTAAATTTACTAAAGAAAAGTCAGTAGCTCTATACATTACAAAGATTGTCAAATATCGCTATGAAAATGAATGTGTATAAAGATTTTGAGCCTCTTTATAGCGATGAACGCCAAAAAGTATCGAATATATCGATCACTTAACGTCCCGCACATTACTGCAGCATTTATAATTATCATGGCTCTTAGTAATGCGGACTTTCACTGATATATATGTAAATACCCACGAATCTAACACAACATATATCAAAATACTCACTAAGAAGTCACTAATGACAGCTGTCTGCGGGATTTTCATCCTAACCGAGAAATGCCCTAGAGTGACTTTGATTTACTGGCCCAATATTTTTACGGTGGTACTCATATATACACTCGGTGGATCAAAAGTTCGTAGCCTTCGTCACCTGCCTACAATTTCAAAATGCTAATGCCAACTAGAACAGATGGAATTGTGTTTTAGCAGGTCGCGCAACTGTAGCATGTCAAACCCTCCAGTCACGATGAAGCAGAAGAAGTACTGTGCAGTGATTAAACGTTTTTGATGGTTTATCTGCAACGGAAATGAAAAACCAAACTAGGTGCAGTTTACGAAACTAATGCACAGGCGCTCGATATATTACAAATTATTAATCAAATGGATTGCCTGATTTTAAAGAGGTAGTATGAGCACCGGTGATACACCACGTTCTGGACGGCCAAAAACTGCTTCGGATGAGAAAAATCTGCTAGAAATTATATACTAGAAATCTCACTACGGATGAGAAAATTGAAGAAATTACAAATCCATGATGACTCGCTGCCGACTGACACTGCGCGAATAGCGGAGAAGAGAATGGGCATTAGCTACAGTGCAGTACATCAAATACTTCACCAGCATTATGCATGAAAATACGCAAATTAAAGTGGCTACCGCGCGAGCTAATAAATAGGCAAAAACTGACACGTGCCAATTTCGCTGAGAAACTTGAAACTTTTGAGAATACGCAGGATTTTTGCGCAGGTTCATAACCGCTTAGCAAACCTGGACCCAACACTTCACTCCAGAACGGGATGATGAAGCAGGGTGTGGATCGGACGCGGCGAAAGGCCCTCTTTCAAAGCAAAAAAGCGACGCAAACTTAAGGTCTAAATTGTCGAAATTGTATATTATGTTTCTTCGCAAGCGTTGATCCTGTTTTTACAGCCGTGTGTCACTCATTTTCAAACCCCTATTACAATTTATTTAACTCTACCCAATCCCCAATTAGTCACTAAAATACCACATACTTTATTTTCGAAAAACTATCAATCGTTAAAGATCCGCCCATATTCAAGAGTCGTTCTTTCGTCTCACCAAAACAAATGCCTAGCACATGGCCGCTCTCGCTGGCCCATCAATTTACCGTATAATGTACACGAATAATCGGAATACATTAGTGCACTTTGTTTATATAAGTAAAAGGCACGTAGTAGCAATTTCTACTGAGCCAGCTGGTGTAACTACCGTTCCCCAGAATAACCTTTTAATACAGCACGACCTTATTTACGCCGCCAAGCAAAATCAAATAATATGCTAATAGTATTACTACAATACCGCAACGCTTATAAATCATGCATCATTTATTTGACAGCAAGCGGATCGACTTACCGGAAGGTGTGAAGAACCTGCAGACTCTGGATCTCTGTAAACTAAAAAAGCACGCACATGTATAATAATCAGTAATTATCTGTGGCAGCTGCCTTTGCACGACAAAAATATAGATTCATCTATGAATATAACATTATCAAGTGGTATCAATGGGCTAGCAATAATCGTCAATACGGAATATAAATAAAGAAGCTGGAAATAACAAAAATAATTTGTCAATGCTATTCTACTCGCGAGTATTCGAAGGCACTAAAAGTACGTGCTAACAATCTGTACACATAGTGCCCCATAATTAGACATGATGAAAATAACAATAAGTAATCTCGTAGTATGCATTATTATTATTATTTGGATGTTGCAGTACTAAAGTACAAATCTCGAGACCGAACGATAAAGTGCAAAACTAAAAAGTGCCCAAACTTCCGCGTTAAAAGTACCATTAGCAGCTCATGCAGACCACCGCGCATCATCGCGGCAAGTTCTATCCGTGATATCGCTAATAGTAGTGTCTGACTAATGGCCTGCTTGTTTTGCAGGCGCATGTTGAAAAGTACAGCAACAGTTAGGGTGTCGATGATCTAAGCCAACATGCCGATGAATTAACTTTTCGGTAATATATATTGACTTCCCGCCTCCGAATATTTACATAGTGAACAGCGAATTTTCTTGCGTCGTTGGCCACAAGTATTTAACTGGTCCCGATAAGAAAGATTATTTAAAGTAACCGAACCCTTCAAATTCGAGTGAAATGCTAATAATGGGGTCAAGATTATGCACATGTGGAAGCCTGCAATGCACAAAAATCAAGTAGTACATGTACACTCCATATATCGATCATCACACCGCCTGAAGGTAGTGTGATTATGGTCAATCTACTGCCTTGCTTTTGGAAAATTGGCCTCCTATAGTGCTTTTAGCGTGCATGGTTCAATTGCCAAACGCAAAACGCAGTTTACATAAAGAAAGTTTTCCCCTTGAGCTGAATACAGCGCAGTTTACTTCAGGAGAAGTGTACCGCATCTGGTAAAACGATTCCCCGAACGAACAGAATTCCAACGGCTTAAATGGCATTTTTGGCTAACTTGGAACTAAAATGCTGATGCCATCAACATTGTCTTGGCTTTCAATAAAGATAAAAGAAGCGCAGAACCCCAGACGGTCAGGACGCGGCCTATAAAAGCCAGCCCATGATCTTCTATCAAAAAAAAACTGGGCCTTCCCCCAATTTTAATAGACACACTCCTCCAGGACAATGATCCTTTCTTTGGGAAGACTTCACTCACTGCGACGTTAACGTAGACGGCCTTTAACCCTGTTAGGGGTTAGCCGGTGTTTACCGGGGTCTGTTTAATGTTTCTTCTCACCACAGAAGTAAAGACAGATGCTTCTGTGCAGTAGCTTCTACAATATCAGTATAGACGGGTCGTTTATTTTCCTTCGCTGCAGCGTACCGAGAATTATTAACTGATTGGACAGGTTACATTAACTAATTGGGACTACGGTACTCACCAACAGGCCTAAACATCTTATGGAAGATGTTTTCATCAATAGAAAGATCGTCATCTTCATCACTGCCATCCTGACAATCGACTCTATTGGATAACTGCGGAGTTGGACAAAGGACTCGCTTGTCTTCGGACGAACGCTGGGTAGTACAATGAGCTCCACAATGGCTTTGGGCTGGCCGAATTTGATTATCCTGAAACACCATCGTCAACGTTGCTCTTTATTGCAAGACCGACTTAGACATACCGAGTTAGGGGATAAACCGCGGGATTGGCTACATGTAAGTTTCAGGTTTATTCATGTAAGTGCGACACTATTGAGCCGTTCGCTAGGCTTTAGCCAATTCTACTATGTAGTTTGCAGGATCGTTGCAAGTCCGCTTTTATTCAATACAAAAGATGCCCACAAATAAAAATAATCGGCCGACAAGAAATTAATGCCACATAAAGATAACTAAGCTAAACTGCAGCTAACCCAGAGATCATCGGTATGTGTTGTCATATGAAGCGCACATAAACGGCTCGCCCGAAAGTCCAAAACAGTCAACAACTGGTGGGACTACATCGGAAGGCATCCATAGCACGTGATGGTTTTCTCGGGTTTCACTGTCCCGTACACACATTACGTGCGATTAAGCGTTCACACATTACGTGCGATTAAACCTTGACAGGAATATCGTCATCCTAATACCACCAAATAACAAAGCAAATAAAGGCAGCAACAAACCAACAATGCGAGTCAAAGTCGACAATAAAAGCGGTGTTTAACCTACCAGTAATGGGTTCGCTTGTGACAGCTTAAGCAGATGCTTGAACGCTGAAATTCACAACAAAACAATTAATTAATCTGGCTCGTACTAATAGTATCTTAGTTTCCTGCGCTTCAAATAAAGATTGACAACTCACAAGAAATCGTCCATATTTTCAAATATACTTTCCTACAATATAATGCTTAAAAAATAATATATATATATATATATATATATATATATATATATATATATATATATATACATATGAATTAATATTATATATATATATATATATATATATATATATATATATACATATGAATTAATATTATATATATATATATATATATATGAGACTAGCCAAAAACAGCTCACGTTCTTTTGTCTTCATTAGGCGCGCGATGTTAGTCAGCTCGTCGACCGTGTATCGCTCGACGAGAACCTGCTCGCGCCGGGTGAAGTCTGTAACTCCATGGAGGCATGCGAGGCCCGGTCTCGGCAGCGTCATTGCTATTGGCCTGGCCGTGACGACAGAACAACAAAGGCAATCGTCTCGCCTGTAAATAAAAGCAGGTGGGTAAGTGGCATCGTCATGGTTTCATATAGGGAGCGTACCCCACCACACGCTACCGGTGCAACTTGTGCATGGACCTCCATAGCCTTTATGCATCGCATAAGCCGTGAATCCATCTAGCATTTTTCAAACTAGGTAAATCCCCCCGTCATCATTTTCACACTTGTATGTATACACCAGATATATATATATATATATATATATATATACTTCGATCCAGTAACAACGAACTAACTCGAACTCAGAGCTAGCCGCGGTCAGATAATCAAATCGCCCGCCATAGTTGTCGTATCATGTCAGCAGGGAAAACCTTTTATTAATTCTGTCTAATTCCTAGCTATTCGAACAGGTGGAATTATATATATATATATATATATATATATATATATATATATATATATATGGCTTTTGCTGCTCCATTGAACGAAAAAACGTAATACATATAAAAACACACAAAGTCCTAAACACCGCATCCGCTCGCTTGTGGTATGAATGAGGTAAGTATCTTCCAAATGCTTGTCTTCTACGTCGCCACTGTGTCACAGAGCTCACTCGTCATCGAACTGTTCTTGCATTCGCAGAGCGTCTTAACCGTCAGGGCGTTGTGCATGAGGGGGCCTTAACTAGCAGATGAGGTGCGGTCTTTACCTCATATATGATCGGACACGGACACACGAGACACAGCGTGAACATTAGCCGTCAATACTTGCTGCTCGCACCAAAGAACAAACAAAGACTACTAAATCAATGAATGTACTATCTGCTACTAAAAAAAAAGTATTAAAAGTAAAATTTACCCATATGGTCACAATCACAAGTCTCACACCGGTTGTAAGATGCCAGCCACAACGTCAAAGGATTTGCATTGACGTGCGCCTATGTCCAACCTTAGAAACCTTATATCATCTTAAGATGATGAATGACGGCAGTAGTACCCATGCATATGTAGGTTAGCGATTAAATAAAAAACCACCTCCTTAAAAAAATATATTTAATTCCTCTAGGTTAGTGACTATGACAGCTCCGATTCGAACAATGTTGATGATGGTGCAAAATGTATACACGAATACACGACTGCTTCAACTCTACTCAGCAGCAGCAACGACAACAGCACACGTGTATTTATTTACGAACGAAAAAAACGAACAGCTCTTAGAACAGCGTTTATCACTCGCCCGAGTTCTGAAGACGACTCAACATCAGCCATTGTTGTCTCTATCTACTATGCAGATAGATGTTCTGCTGCCTGTCGTATGGTCAGACAGACAAACATACCGAAGCTACCTAAAATACAAACAATAATAATAATAATAATATTAAGTAAATATATAATTTACACAACAACAAAAAAAAACACGCGAATAATACTGACAGCACAGACAGCAGACGGCCAAAGGGGCCGACTCGAACTAGACCGAATAGACAGGCTGCTGAACAAAGCACTAACGGCGAACTGTGTGTGTTTGTATACAATAAGCGTTGTCAAGTAACCAGCCACGTTACCACTGCAGCTGCTGCGGCTGCTGCTGCTACAGCTCTACAATCACGCCTATATTATCAATTCACTCCCGACCTCGACCGTGAGTGAATTGATTCACCTGGCCAAGCACGCGCGGCCTACCTGTACAAGTGTGAAACGATGACGACGACGGTCATCAGCCACTGATGGCGGCCGCTACGCTGGCGCAACGTGCCGAATCAACGACCGAACGCACGAAACAAAACAACAAAGAACCCCCACGTGCAACATTTTGAGCCAGGCGTTCCTGCATGGCAGAAGAGCATGCCTGCTGCTGCATCATCTGCGCACCATGTATGTGTTCGGCCTTGTTAACTACTCTTCGAGAGAAAAACAGCCATTCTTCGCCAGCAGACCGATGTTAGCAGAGAGCCACCAACAATAACAACACAATCAATGTTCCAACCACAGCCTCTGTCTGGCCAACCTTTCGGTAGCCTCTGTCTGGTCGATCGTTTAGGCAGCTTCTTGCCGGGCCGCCTGGCCTGTAGTCGTCAGTCAGAGTGTGTGACTTTCTTCAATCTGAGTCCTCAGTCCTGAGTCTTCAGATCGAGAGAGAGGAGTCTTCAGAGCGGGTGAGAGAGAGAGAGAGGCAGGCATGTAGGTCTTCAGTCTTTAGCCTGCTCAAGAACGAGCAGACGAAACACACATTTGGCCTTGCTGAATGGAGGGAGGAAAGGGGGCGCCGCTGGCTGGAGAATGGCGGAAAAGCCCAACAAGCAACACAAACACTGCTGAAACATTCCAGTGGAACTAGTGCAAAGGCTCAATGTATACGCGCCAAACGCAAACCACACGCACGCCAACTGCGCTGGTGTTCAACTCGCGTCAAAATCTGCGCTCAAAACCCGTCGGCAACCGCACGACAGAGGCTAATAGTGCTTGCCCTAATGATGGCGTGACACCACGACCCATCCCCGTCCACGATGCCACCGCCATCACCATATTGCTGTCACACACCACACTGCCTGCATGCAGGCAAGCAGGCACCATTCACCACCAAGAAGAACACCCCCGCTCCCGCCCCCCCCACAAGCACACATACCCCCACGGGCCGCCGCTGCAGCCGTATCCGTCAACACCATACGCTACAGTAATCCAGCGCAGAGCAGCAGCAGCAGCCAACCAGAAGCAGGACCTCCATCCACCTCAATGTGTTTCTTGCGTCTGTTGTTATTGTTTTGTCGCCGCATGCATGTGGTGTTGGGCACAGCAGTGTGGATGGGGGGGGGCACTATCTATCTAGCAGACGATTCTCTATTTCTTTCATTCGGCTGCTGCTGCTCGCGCGCGCACTGACCGGCGTTATCTATCTCCTTCCCTAGCATAGGATCTCTTTCTGCCGCTCTCTAAACGTATGTCCTACTACGGTTTCTCTCCCTCTCCCCTTTCGCCTGCTCTTTCTCTATAGCTCCCCTCTCTCCCGGGGCCGCTCTTTCTCTGTAGCGCTTTCTCACTCTCACTCTCCCTCTCCCTGTGTGGTTGGGTCTCTTTGGGTGGCTGTGTGTGGGCGCAGAGCCGCAAGGCTTCGCTTCTTTGTCGTGCTGAGTGGCCATTGTGATCTAATATTGGGATCTTTCTGCAGGAATGGTGGCACTTGGTTAACCATTGGTTAGCAATAGTGGTTGTCGTTGTCGTCGTCGTCATCATCATCATCATCATCATCATCATCTTCGTCCAAACTGCCACAGGCCCTACAGTATTCGCGATGTATAAAGGTCCTATAGCGCCCGCAAGCAAAAGCGCCCAAAAGCATTAGCACACGCATTGGCCAGCTGAATTCGCTGTGCTGAAATCCAACCAACCGAGTCAAGTGGATGCTTGCAGCTGACTAGATAATAGACGGCTGTAGCTGACTAGAGATTTGTAGCTGCTGTATAAATCCTTGTAAAGCTAAACTAAGCTCCAGCACCATTACCAATGTTGAACTAAGAGGACGACGACGAATAAGTAGTACCACATCGACACGTTGTTGGCATGTGTCCGAAAAAAGTCCTCCAAACCTAGCGATGGCGTTGCTGCCGCTAGGTTAGGAGTTCGGACCGACAAACCTATGTTTCATAAGCTTGGGCCAGAAGTAGCCTCACCCAACTGTTACGGCAGGAAAAAGGCTTAAGTCGCTGTCCGTGGACAGTCGTAATCGGCCCGACTAACTGCGCCCAGCCGTACAGTACTCAAGTGATAATCACCTAAGATAATCTCAACCGAGCAAGATGGCTTACACGGGCCACTCTTAAATTGGTTTCAATTTCATGGTTTCCAATTTAGACAAAGTGAACGCCGGAGTGGACTAAAAGTCGGCCATGACACGAAAAACCGTACACGGGCATTAGCTTTACGGAACAACTAAATTAATAAATGAATATAAAACAAATGAACTATTTCGGACACGACCACATTTCTGCAACAAATATTCACGTCTTTGCAATATTGGGATGGGGATCGGGTGGCGAGTGTACACGCAGTTACGTTAACGCAAATCGCGTAGCATGAGACTAAGCTTGTCGTAATGTTGTTGTAAGCCGCCTTTAGTCCGGACAGACGCCACGCCACCGGTTCACTGGATCTGCCAGGGTTCGGATTCCAGACTCAAAATCTTCTGTCTGTACAAAGCAAAGTGGCTTAGTGGCAATTCCATTGCCTTGCATTCGGGATTGGTTGTAGGTTTAAGATCTGGACCGGCCATTTACTCTTAAGCTGATTTTCATGGTTTCCAATCTAGACAAGGTGAATGCCGGAGTGGATTATAATCGACCATGACCGGACGACAAAAAAACCGGAAAGCACATTTCTCTCAATCAGAAGAGATGGTGCGTTACCATTCAACCCCCATGATCGCTATCACTATCTGAACACCGTTGCTATCGAGACAAACGTTGGCATTTACTACGTATGCGGTACAGTACAGAAAAGTACGGCGTGAACGGGCTGCCGTTGCACCAGGCCAGGCACTTAGCCAGGCACCGGGCACCCATCCCTGGCTACCGTTGTTGTCAGTGGTAAGCAGCTGCACCTATGAAAGCTGTTCAAGATTCAAGCAAGGCTAGATCGGCACAAACTCAGGGCAACGATTCTTGAGCAACAAGATCAGTCCTACTACCACAATACTATATCATAGGGAGTCGTATCAGCAGCAACAGCTGCATCAAGTCAATCGTCAAGTTGATTAACAACAGATGCATCAAGTCAGCTGCTTCTGGTCGCAATTCGGATCGATCGCGGTCGCACCACGAACACATAGAAATAGAACTGAATGCACTGATGACTTGACCTGAATCGTACTAATTGCTGCGTCTTAATGTGCTTGCTTGCAACCTTAAATCGTTCCGACCTATCGAAATAGGTGCCTGGTCTAGTAACACGTGTGTATGGTATAGCGTAGTCGACATACTTGCATGCTCCGACAACGATCTCGACAATGGTTATTAGTTATTAGGTCAGTAGGACCCGACAGTGAACTAATTTTTATAATAAACGATCGTAATAATAGTAACAACGGATGTCTGACCGAGCGCAGATGTTGGTGAAAGAAGCCGGATAACTTGGTAGCGCGGCCGCAATCAATCAGCATTTTTACACGTATACAATCTGTTTGTCATTCGAGTACCACTCGTGTATGAGGAGGTGACATGCGCATACAGAAGTTGTTGATGATACAAATGTGCGACAAATCGGTACATATGTGACAACGTGCGATACCTTAACTTATGTTGGCAGTTATGGCAGCCTGAACTGAGTCATTCATAATCATCGAGGCAAGGATGAGACAGCCTATGTTCATATCGAAATAAAAGATATATTAATCCAGTCAGAGGTAAAATAGTCAGTCAGTCAACCGTTTTCTAGAAGCCTATTATTACCAGAAGACTAGAATAAAAAGCACTTTTAGACGACGACTGTTTCTAATTCTAGACTCGAATTTTCTGTTCCCTACGGGCTTGGAATCGCCATGAGGCAGGTATGTATCTTCAATGAGAGACCGCAAAAGCCGGATATGTTGACACATCTAGGAGCTACAGCCAATCCGCCAGAATTGACCCGAATTGTCCGAACACAGCAGGACAATACCAGCCAATACCACAGCGAAAGAAATACATAGTTCTTCGTTGTGATACAGGTTTTTTTGCTCAAATTTCCGGGTGAGCGGGTCACCGTTGGGGGCTGAGAGTGAGTCGTCGGGAAGGGCCACCGGTCCCGGTGCGATTGGGCCCGCCACTTTCGAAAAACGTTCGATCTGGCGACGGCAGCAGGCGGCATTCGGATCAGCTGTTCGCATTCCCTCCCACGGAGGAGAAGCTTGCTGAGTAGTTGAAGTATATGAATGGTTTTTGAAATCAGTCAGCGCCGAAAAAAATCTACGGTCTGTGTTGAAAGCTTGTGTCGCACATGGGTTGTCCCAGGGGTGAGCGTGTGCGTGTTAGTGTATCTTAGTAGTATGTACAGACGTTGTGCGGCAGAAGAGTCCGTGGAAGAGGTAGGTGAATACACTTCGATACAATTCGATCACGTGTAACTGAAAAGTAGGCGTGATCCTTCCTGTTCGTAGCAGGCTGTGGAGGTGCTGTGAAGTGTTGTTCTGTGGAACTCATCTTGTTGTTGTTGTTGGCTGAGATGATGTGCGTGTTATGCTTAAGCAAGTTTACCCAGCTACGTGCTGATGTTTTTGATTGGCTAGATTGAAGAATATATATATATATAATTTGGCAAGATTAACTTCAGTTCTGACTTAAAACATTTAAGTGACGGGCATCCGCCGATGTCTTTTTTAGCGTCAGGTTGAACGGCACTCTCTGAATGTGAACATACATTTTCTGCTCTAATGAAAGTACTCAGGCATCAACAACTGTGTACATACGCTTCCTGTAGCTTAATATCATTTGAGAATTAGTCGGAATTTAGAATAAAAATTGTTCCTATAGTAAGATACTGCCTTCCCGCAATAGCCCCTTATTTCACAATATCGGACCTTAAAAACATAGATAAAATAAAATCTTATTTCATAAAGCGCACTTTAGGCTTGCCAAAGAACGCATCGGCCACGTTCGCACTGGAACTATGCCATGAACGCACACTAGTAGAGGATTTAGTACTGGACAAGATACCGTTCAGTACACAAATCTTAGAAGCCTACAGAGAATTTAGAGAAACCCGCAACATGGCATTTGTAATGGGTCTCTATGTTGAGGGTCCAGCTTTTTGCAGCAATAAGTGGAAACTGTCATCACAGAAAAATAGATCTCTAATATGCCGAACAACATGGCACGGCTACCACCACCTTTTGTGCTTAAGAGGAAATTGTTATGAAATTGACGAATGCGTATGTAAATATTGTGGCGAGTGCAATATCGGACGATACCACATACTCACTTGCTCGTTTATCGAAACACCGTCACTACAAGCACGTGTTAACGATATTATTAGCCTACAAAATGATATGTGAACTTTTGTAATACACTACCAATTTATGGTGAATAAACTTGAAACATAGAATTAGTCGGTCAGATCGTAGACATTTCCGGATCAGTGACAATTCAAATGCATATTCCATATACAAGTGTGTTTTGTATGTATACAGACACGTTCAAACAACTTATATGTATATATATATATATATATATATATACACACACGTTCCAACAACTTATATATATGTATATATATATATATATATATATATATACACACACGTTCAAACAACTTATATATATGTATGTGTATATATATATATATATATATATATATATATATATATATTGTATCGCAGATACAGCAAGCCATACTGTAGTTGTCTTCACGCGGTCCTGACGACATTGCAGTATTTATGAGTGGTACCACAGTAGCTATGCCAATACTTCTACCCGACGCCTGTCAATTTAAGACGGAGATAGGCACATAGATTTAAATAGTCCGTGTGTTCTCTTATCTTGTGTTTGAGCACCTCAGCGTTACTTAATCGTATACAAGTGCTCGTGATATTCTTGTCTCCATTGGCTATGTTTCCTCCGGTTCTACCAGCAAACAAGATTGACACTAACATCTTCCTTACATGGTTATCATTTATAAACTATTGACGTTTGATCTTGTTTTATTTAGGCTGCTCCAACATGAGATGTGGCTAAAACGAGGATAAACCATAATCACTATGGCCACGTCGGAGGGCCCTATAACGAAAAGGGCTCGTTTTGAACCCACTCCGGTACTACCCGATATTTACACGCGGCCTCTGCAGATGACTCGAGTCTACGTCGCGCCGGTAATGGACAAGAAGCTAACTTTCAGCATCGTCAGAACTCTCAGCGAAAAATTTCCCCTAAAGGTAGATAAAGATAGGCCTCTACAGGTTTTGTTCGTGCGCTGGTACAAAGCTGCTGGGCACATAGTTGTTTGTTTTGCGAGAGAAGAAAAACATGCAGTGTTTTGACAGACTCACTAGCAATTAGAGTTCGAACTGTATGTAAGCTAAACTTTGGAGCGCGTGATTTGATTAAAATGTACGAAAGATAAATATTTTCATATTGCAATATTTGCGAATCAACGACACGTCTGGATGTGAGTTGGACTTCGGGAACATGCTCAGTAGTTATCATAGGACACGTATGGGTCGTGCGGGTAGTCTAAATGCATACGCAACATGCACGTTTTTAACGCTTGTAGAGGTAACGACCATTTCAATGGCCAGAACATATTTATTGTCGTTATAGATCGTATTTGTGTCTTATGAACAAATCGATTAACTAATGGTCGAAGTCCTGCAAGTGCATTAGGTCCAGACATTGTTGTTGTGGTCGTCGTAACTAATGCTAGGAGTGACAGGAACTTATGTCATTCAATTAATGCACTGTAAATTGGTTTGTGCTGTGCTACGTAGGCCATAAAAGTATTTCGTGCATGTGTATGTTTATTACTAATAACATTTTAGAGTAAACATTTGTCTTATAGCGATCGTGTATTCACCAGTTGTTTTCTGTGGGGTTAGTAGTCCAAGTCAAAATCGTTATTCTTGTCTAAGTCCAGTGAGAGTCTCTGATGCAAAAATGCCAATGAACCTAAACCTCCGATCAAACGATCTATGATTGATGATCCAAGAGTATATTGGTGACAAAAAATGAACTTACGTTTGCCTAACTTGAAGAGTGAACTTGGAAATACGCGGCTGCAGTGACTGAATTACTGCTAGGTGAGACGTGGAGCTTATTCAAATGTCGTTTAGGGAACTTTCTAGACTTGAATGAGTACCATGTGAATAAGCGAGGCGGAACTCTACTAGCCCAATTTTTATCGGGCTAAGTTCGGTAAGCTAAGAAACGAGCTTTTTCCAGAACAATCGGCCACAAAGAGACACACTTTAGTGAACACTGCATGTCATCTATACGTAAGGAACGTGTAGGTGGGGAAAGAGAATAGATTTTTGCGCCTTACGACGAGATCAAGGTGAATCGCTTTCGCAGTTCAGCCGCCGAGAATACCGGGGCGCTGAGCACTGTGACTGGACCGGAGTATTAGGCTAGGACCCTTATCCTGGATCACCATGTGAAAGATCATGTAGTTCATAAGGCGGGTCCATTCAAGGCAATCGATGAAGTTGTAAAAGAAGGTGAAACGGTAAGAAGAGTCGTAAGAAAACATTTCGAGAAGAGGAAACAACGCTGAATGCAAATCTCCAAACTTCGTATAGAACGGACAGCCGGAGGAGCGTCACAAGCAAAAACGGGTCAATTTTTTTCAAGCTTGGCAACTTTTGCGGCAGCGCGGACCGCAAGGCACGTGACTGCAAGCATAAATAAGCTAAGTGCCGATATTGTGGAGAATTTGCACCCCTATAGAAGGGTGTGTGTTTATCTTAACTGATACTAACTGTAAGAAGTCTGAGCGCGCGGTACAGCTGAATCAACTGATGCAAGCAAGATGGGCCAAACGTCAACGTATTCAGTTCAAGTGAAGCACGCTCAGCAGAGGCCAACAAGGCTAGTTAGTGCAAACCTAACGGCCATTTGTTGATCCCGTTTACATATCCCACCAGATGGAAGCAGTTCATGCTGTGTAGCTATAATCGTGCCATTGAGCCGATTCGTCGCTGTGAACCCCAAGTTTCGTCATCATCAAGCAGATATCACATTGTGCGTGGCGAACAGAGAGAAGGTTGCGCCTCATTCGTTCCTTTTGTACTTGGTAGAAGACCCGGATCCTTTTTCAGTGCTTGGGTGTAAGCATTCGGGTTCGAACAGATAGTGTAAATAGTCTACGCGATAAACAAACTAAAAACCGTGGAGCGCTTTTGGCAGAATTTTCGAAATTAAGGGCACCAGGCTCATTGCTAACGCCCTACACAGTAGTAGTAGAAGTCCAATTCAAAAGCGAGAAAACCAAGAAGAAAGAAAAGTCGAGAAGGGCGAATGGATAAAAAAGCAAAGCTCGAAGAGTTTCGAAGCTTGGACTTCCCCCATTGCCCACGTTAGGGGAGTGTCGCTAGGCAAAACGGGGACCAAAATAGGACACGGACGCTACCTTTAAGGAGCTAGACCCGGCACACTCACCTTTTCGGCGTATTCGATGCGGGTAGATACAATAGGCCTTAATACGACACAGAATACTTACCCAACAACCCCTAACTACAATAGAATAGTACAGTCGCGATGAAAGAAAAGCTCAAACAGTCTAGAAATCTTCCAGATCTGGATTTAATTGAAATCTGCCTACAAAGCCGCTTGATAGAAACTATTCGGGTAGGGGTCGTAAAGACAACTTGGTGAGAATATAAAAAGATTAGCGACCTCAAAATGTGGGACGCGATCATTACATCATATAATATACGTAAATATAACAGCTATTGTCTGTTCTACTTAGGACTTACAACATTTGAAGCGGGTTCGAAGCAGTTTGGGAGCTCTGGAAGTGATTCTGTGTCCTGAAGCAGCGAACCTGGATGCCATCAGAGAGCTCATTAAGGAGGGACTCGATTTTGAAAATACGCGCGAGCAACAGGTAACAAGACGAGCACGCCTTTAAATGCAACATCAGGTTACTGACGCTTTATTATGTATAGAGACAGAAAACACGTTTGTAAATCTGTGTCAGCATACGTAATATAGCAACAGCCATCAAGACGTATATAGACGCCTTAAGGTGCAACTTTAGGCTACGTAGGTTGTATTGCATATTAAGAGGTAAAATTGTACGTATATATACATAGACATTTATGCCTCCATATGTAATACTGTTAGTGACTTTATGACGCATGTTACGGAAAGTGTATCCTTTTGTCGAACAAACCAGGTGATGTTAGCCATGCACAATGTACCTTGTGTACACGTGTCGATAACTGCATGCCATTTCATCCCAAAGCTCCCTGGCGAGAGAGTATGTTAGATTACATACATGGCATTTTGTTATTTGAAATTATATTTCGAATGACTTATAAGCTGCTCAGTATAGCACAAAACCCGCCGAAGAACAGATATACCATACTACACAGATTGTCTTTAGAATTGTTGTATTTCCTTGGGCTTAGCATATACGACTTGTTAAAGTGGAAGGTTTTAGTTGCCATGGTATAAGACCAGAAGCTAACAATGCATTGCTGTAACTAAAAGCAATACCAGAGACGTTCAAGTTCCCAAGTAATACACAACTTTAACTAGATGTCAGAAGCTGTTTTTGTGACATATTGATGAGTTGACGAACATAATATTTAGTACTAGCGTAGCTGATGCATTAATAGTACACATGTAGTACTCTGCTACGACTATCTCGTCCACTAACGCATCCCATATACAATTTACAAAAATAATATATATATATATATATATATATATATATATATATGTGAACGTGAAGGCTCAATTCAACCACTGAGCCTTTTCACGAGAGTAGTAGTAAGGAAGATTGAAATGCAAATTAACTTGTTATAAATAGCTCACGCGCGGGAGATCTAAACGTATTACGAAATACTTATTGAGCTATCCATCGATAAAAACATAAGGAAATCGTTTCATATGTTGTTTGAAACGAACGCGAAGTACTTAGACAGTGTGAGACCCAGCCAGTAAGGAAATCTCGTGATCGATCTTCGCGTTCGGATTGGCACAGATTTCTAGAAAGAAGAAACAGGCAAATGCGTGCCCGTCCTGATTTAAAACCAGGAAAGATGCATATAAGCGAGCTGTCTCTACGGAGAAGCTCTACAGTCAACTCAAGACACATGGCCGTGTCTATCCTGTATCTGCCGCTTGCCAACTTTCTGCTATTATTATTATTATTATTATTATTATTATTATTATTATTATTATTATTATTATTATTATTATTATTATTATTATTATTTTTATTAAAATGTTTGTGGGGCCGATTATTGATGCGGCATTGCCTCTACACACCGCGAGAGACAGATATTCTCCCTCACGCTGGTCCCCCCCGTCGTTGCTTCCATTCTTCTGGCCAGATCCCGAATGAAGTTTGCAGACCCACTGCTGATGGCTCCTAGTGTTTTCGTAGCTACCGGCACGAATTGAAGACTGTTTTTGAGATCTGCGTACTTACGTCTCTTTTCTTGTTCGGTGCTCTGCCACTGATTCTGAAACATCTCTGGCGGCTTCAAAAAGAGTCTTCTCACGGGTCGTACTCCAAGAATATTAGATATCTCTTGCTGGCTTTCTGTTACTATATCAGCCTAGTTTGAGCGGAAGGGCCGGGGTCCAAATGTATCCTACCTAATGTATTTTACATTCAGCTGCCATCTTATGTTTGTGAATTAGCTATTGCACGTCGTGGCGGGCTAATGATGCTGACAGAGATCCGACCTGGTTTGACGAAGCAGCAAAATATATTGGAGCCAAGTCTATTGCACTCCTCAACCCCTTAAAGTGAGGTGCTCGAGCGGGGGCAAAAGCACCACCGCAATTGCTAACCAGTCGCAGACTTAACTACTTCAACAGTATAAAAGCTTACATAAAGCTATGCTATGACCACAAACGTGAACGCTAGGCGGGAGGAAACCCGAATGCTCAAAAGAGCAGAATGGAAGCCGTCAACCTACGTTGTGCGACCTCGTAGGGGGCTAACTACCTGCTCAGCGACGAGCATGTAACGAGTCACTCGACCGATACTCTATATAACTACGATACTGTAAGCCTGGCTCCAATGATTGAGCGCCCGTTCATATTGGAGCAGGATACTATGAATCTGCCTTTTAAGGTGAAGAAGGTCCTGCAAGTCCTGCACCCTCTTTCGAGGGGAAAGAGTGCGGGGCCAGACCAAGCGTATTATGAGCACTGGGTGCAGTTTGAACCACTGTTGGCGGTGTGCCATCTTTGTGATTTTTTTAACAAGATCATGAAGAGGGGACAAACACCAGGAGCCTGGCATATCGCCAGGCTTTCTCTGCTATTTAAGGGCAAACATGGCGATGACAGACGAAACGTAAACTTATATGGCGATATAGCGTCTCAAAGGACGCTGAAGAAGATATTTTGCAAATCGGTTATAACACGGATCGAGAACGTAGTTGACCAGACTCTTCCATTGGAGCAATTTGGCTTCCGGAGAGGTCGGAAAGCGCGTGACGCAATCCACGTGCTTCAGACAGAGATAGAGCCTGCTGTGGCAAAACCCGGAGGCTATTTGTATGCAATCTTTATGTACTGTGTCAAAGCCTTCGACAAAGCACCTCGAGATGCCATGGTGAAAACATGCCGATACGCAGGGGTTGATAGCTCTCTTTAGAGCGTAATTTCGGGTTGAGCTGCGTTTCCTTCACTCTTTTGCTTGCCGATTCGGTGGGTTATTTTCGACAGGAGTGCTAGAAGGCCATAGTTGTGATGTACGCAGATGACATAGTGGTCATTCGTGGGTGTCATCAAGTGCATCTCTTTTCTGGCATAGGCGTTTCTTGTCTCAAGGAGGCTGGAAATATATGCCATGAAGACCAAGGCTGCGAAATTCAAAAGAGAAGGTCAATTGGCTGCTAAATACATTATACGTTGCGGCGGCCAATCCTTGGAGTTCGTCAGCGCTCCGCCCTTTCTCTACCTGGGGCTTTGACTCCATTATACTGGAACTACCATCACTTCTCATATCGCCAAGACAGTGCGGACAGCTGACCCGCTGGCAGTGGCACAGTCCGCCCCGACGGCAGTGGCACTTTTTACCTCAAAATTGTTCCGAGACTGATGTATGGTAATGGCGGAGTATGGGACCACCTCCAAGACAATGAAGGGAATATACAAACCGAACAAGATGGCTTAGTGGCAAAGCCTTTGTCTTGCATTCGGGAGAACTGGGTTCGAGACCCAGACCGGCCACTCTTAAATTGGTTTGCATAGTTTCTAATTTATACAAGTTAAATGCCGGAGTGGATTAAAATTAGCCATGACATGAAAAAAACGTACACGGGCATTAATTAGCCTTACGGAAAATCTTTAAATATATATATATATATATATATATATATATATATATTTACAAAAAACGATCTGGCTTTTTGCCAGTGTAAGGTATTAGACGTTCAGACACTAGATGAAGCAATTGGTTTGTTATGAGATTGGTGCTTCGAGTTACACGAACGCTACACATATATGACGTTACAGTTATAATAGCTTGAGAATCATGTATCCCCAGGTATCGAAGTACGCGCCGTTAACTCGGGAGCAGTTCGAGGAGAGCTTAAAATTGTGGCCAACACAGTTCCACGAGGACAAGTTGATGCGGAGCATTTTGGATTCGACCATATTTTCCCCAGCGGAATGGGAACAGATGCAGAGATGCATGCAGTTGGTCATTGACAGAGCCCACGACGAACAAGCGGCAGCCAAGGTAAATTTGGATTCTATATTGAATACGCTCATGCATATTTGTATCTAAAGTCGCAGCTAATTCAGATTGAGGTCTAATATCGTATTGTAACATACTAAATCATTCTTTATTGGCTTTTTTTGGCGTTGATATCTAGTTGACCTTTTAGGGCTCCAGAAACGAATGCTGTAGTGTATTACTCGGGACTTTCGGTCACCTTACACTTAAGCATCATACGCTGTTAGATGTTCGAGTTTCGCATGATTGAAGTGTTTCGTGGGTTACTGCATTCGATGCAAAAGCTGACCGGCGCACATTCGAGCACTTTGCTTGTATCCGAGCTCGTAGCTTTTCTCTTGTCTTCAATCGCTGATAATTGCTCATAGATGTAACTCTGTTCGCACCGAGGTTCGAACCGCTAGGCTGTTGTAGTTGAGCAATGGAAAATAATGAGAATAGCGGTGCCTAAGACTAAGGAGCCTAACCTGATGGTGTGATCTGGCGGTGGCGAATGACCTGGCGGACTCAGATGAGCGCGGACTCGAGTAGGCGAGTCAATGTCGCGGCGATCGTCAACCCGCGGAACGGTGTCGTGCTCGCGGTCGGCACGGACCGACGACACGTTCATCCAGCGCTGCATGCTGCGATGACAGCAATCGATCTCGTGGCGGTCCTGCAGGGCGGCGGAGCGTGGCACACCACGACGGACCTCGATGGGGATGCCGCCCCGTCTCCTGGTCAGCATCTCAGTGAGGCTGACCAGCTCATCACGGCAGCACCAGCCAATGGCCGCGGTGACGGCGCCGCCAGCTCGACGAGTCCTCCCTACATCTGTACCGGTACGGTATGGTTTTGCTAATAAGACCATTTATCATCTTCTCTTCATTATATATTGTTAACCAAAAAAGCCATTTTATCTTATTTCTTCCATTTATGCGCTCTCTTGCTCTCCCGCTTCCTCGCTCACCCCTTCCCCTTTATAGTCAAAGTTTTCCTTCGATGTAGTACTACACATCTTCATGTGGCCGAGTACACTGAACGAGGCTGGTTAAGTGTGCCCGGTGTCCGCTGACGTCTCTCCACGCAGGGAAACGATTGATACTAGAGCTTCCTCTCCAAAAGAACAGATGCTCGGCCTTTTCATTTCTTCAAATAAATGTGGTTTCTAAAATGTTTTTCTTAATAAATGTTCCATAGATGATCTCGGTCGTCTCGATGGTTAAGTTTAGTAAGACAATTAGTGCAATTCGCAAAGAGTACTCTCGCAGTAAGGTTTGTGTTATCGTGAAGTAGTAAACTATATTTTTTTGTTCTGGCGTTTTTTGTAGGTACACCACGTAGCAAATTTCCATTCTAAGTTGCTCGGACTTCACTTTCTGATTCCCTGAGACGGATTTTGCTTCAGCTAGCTTTGACTTGAGTCAACAAGTGTCATTAGATTTACCACGTCATAGTAATAGTCATCGCCATACTCATAACAATGTCAGGTAATCCACATGCCAGTGCTATAGTTAAATTGAATAAAAATGAATTGGCTCGTATAACTGTGCAGGGTATGACGTCTACCTGTTACATGAGCCATGCAGTATGTGCGCAATGGCTCTAGCCCACTCGAGGATACGACGGGCATTCTACGAATGCGTTGACCCACAAGTTGGCGCTCTCGGCAGTCGGTTCAGTGTTCACTGCCTCGGAGGTCTCAATCACTCGTTTCACGTTTGGAAGAACGTTCTCCGGCAACAATGTACGTATTTGATACATGATCACACGCTAGTAGAGCATCCACAATCGCAACACCTTGGTACTGTGCGATCATATACTAATTTCCTTCTCACTGGAATGATTCCTGTAGACTGTCCATCATTGTCGCCTCGTTAATATTCCTGTATACATTATGTTCTCTCTGCAGATCGGGTAGATCTCGCGGGTGTGATATTATTTCAATAACAATGTGGTGCCTACCTTCGCTAAAAGTCAGCTTCCGATATTCGGTGATGGCATTTGGTACGGTCGTGAGGGTTTACAGGCGCTAGTCGAGAGCGATGCAGAGAATGACGTTGACATCGGCACCGGCTGCGCATGGCCTCCTATCATTTGAAACTTCAGGATCGGCTGTCTGTTAAACTTATTCAAGCCGGCAAAATAGTTTACCTTCAGGAAACACTTTCAAGTCTACAAATACTCTAGACAAAGGTGCAGCTTACTGCCGAGTATCTTGAGGAGGCCTGGCTTTAAATTGTTTCTACAGGGGATATATAGGTAATTCGGGGATTAGAAAGGCTCGTTAAGGGGCAATGTGGACTTTTACAAGACACTGTATCAGATTTTTTAAATCGCTTTTCATGTAAGAAACCTTCTCCAGCAACAGATAGGGCATTCGTGGCGAAATATCTTGTACTACAAACGAATACTTCACATAGGGTACTATTAATAAGTAGCCTACCTCGAAGTGACTGTTTTTTAGCATCGTCCAGAACTAGATCAAGAAGCGCGTTGATATAAGTACTAAGGTTTAATGTTAGGTATAGTAACAGCGGGAAAGCACTTAAGGCGGCCAACAACCTCGGTCGTCTAATGCCCAACACCTACAGCCCGCGCCAATCTACACGCCGTCTTCTTATGTCAGTGGCGGAGTCAATTGTCTTATACGGTGCCCCAGTCTGGCCCAAGGCCACGCTTGGAACGGCCTCACGAAGGCGCATGTTTCGAAAAGCGCAACGGGTCCCGGCTCTGCGCATTATCAGCGCATACCGAACGGTGAGCACGGAAGCGGCCCTGTTGCTAGCTGGCACCGTGCCATGGGATCTTAAGGCCGAGGAACGACGTCGACTCTGGGAAGATCCGACACGAAGCAAGGACGCTGAGCGACAGGCAACGCTAGATAGCTGGTAAGAAGAGTGGAACAACATTCAGAGCGGATGCCTTGGGGCACGAACAAAAGCACGAACAAAAGAAGGACCTTACATCCTCCCAGATATAAGGGCATGGATCGGCCGCCCTGGAGGGGAAGTAGACTACTACATCACGCAAGTGCTCACGGAACACGGGGAGTTTCGCTCCTACCTTTACCGAATTGGGAAGGCAGTGAGCCCAACATGTTTCCACTGCAACCAATTGGTGGACGACACGCCCGAGCACACGGTCCTGTTTTGCCCCGCCTGGGAGGCCCAGCGCCGAACTCTGCAGAATCTTCGCGGCTACACTTCGTCGACTTCATCTGCTCTGGTCGCAAGAATGACAACTTCACAGGGTGATTGGTGCACAATCGCGACCGCCATCAGGTGTGTTTTAACCGAGAAAGAGCGGGTTAACCGCATGTCGACGCCCTCTCTGGCTACGGAGGGCCGGCGCGATCAGTAAACCGGGCTATTACACCCCCCCGAGTAGTTTGTAGTAATGCGAACAGCACTTCCCTGCTAGGGGGGGGGGGTAGGGGGACATGACTGGCTTTTAGTGGGTTGGAGCCCCACACTACCGGCCCACACTTGCAGTTGCAATCCTGCAGTGGTGACCGTGTGTGCGTCCTGCATTTCCCAGTTAGTCCTCCAAAAAAAAAAGTATAGTAACAGGCGACGTAGCAGTCCTATGCAAAACAAAGCTAGTACTGAAGGCATCTGAACCGTCACACCCATGCCGGCGTGGCCTAGATGATAGTTAGTGCTCTTTCGTAGTCTTCCGCGTGCAGGCTCGATTCCGGGTGTCCCAGAGATCTATTTCTTGTGTTCGAACGTACCAGGAGTGTACAAACAATATGGTAGAAAATCTTACATAGTTCGGGGTGGTGTAAGTATACAAGCACATGTTGCTGCGTTTAGCCATATCATGCAGTCCCAGGATTTGTTGTTAAACGAGGCCCACATAAAATGGCCAAAATAAAGTACTGTTATTAGTACTGCTTTGACGACGACGACTAGTCGTGGTCAAGTAATCTCCTTGTTTCTCCTTTACGACGACTCATCGAGCATTGCCATAATCGGTCGTTTCGGCTGCGGTTGATCGTGGCGTGGTCTGGCTCGTGGCGACGAGTTTGGATGGCGGATGTCGTCCGACGCAGTGGTACTCGCCCTTCAACTGAAAGTGAAGAACAGAGCGCAGAAACAGAAGAGAAGAGAAGAAAGAGCTGTCGAAGAAGAAGAAGAAGAAGAAGAAGAAGACTTACTAAGCCAACAGCATCATAATCACCAACATCATCATCATCATCAGCATCACCATCATTATCATCTTCGTACAACATCCTACATAACAACATACGAGCTCTCAAACAGATTCATTCCGATGAAGTTCGGTTGCCGACGGCTCGGGGCCGTGATCAGCGGTCACGGCGCCGCCCGAGCGGGCTGTCGTAAATTCGAATTGCAAAGCCGTTATCGCCAAGAGAACACAAACAACAACATTGCCAGATGCGTTCATCAATAGATAGAGTAACTATTATATAGACGCGTGAGTGATGAGAACGGCGCAAATAGAGATAGAGGCTATTGTTTCGCTCGGTACATGTCGACAGAAGACCGACGGCGATCAAATGGTGGCGATGTATTCTATAACGTCGCTGTAGATGGAGCGGCACTGTAGCGTTTCTTTGCCGTAGTCCGTTCATCCACCATCCGTTTCGGTCGTTTGTCCGGATATGGTGGTGGTGGTGGTGGTGGTGATGGCGGTTGTGGTACACGAGTGCCATCATGGCTTTCTACAGCAATAGCAGCAGCAGCAATAACAACAAACGCAACACAAATAGCGGGAGCAACAACAACAGCAGCAAAAGCAGCAGCAATAACAATAACATCAACAACATCAGCAACAACAACAACAACAGCAGCAACAACAACATCAGCAGCAACAACAACAACATCAGCAACAACAACAACAACAACAACAGCAGCAACAACAACATCAGCAACAACAACAACATCAGCAACAACAACACTGGTGACCGTCTTCCACATCATGGTGATTCGTGATGCGGTAAAGGCCATCAGTGACGGCGCTATCATCATTATCATCATCATCAGCAGTAGCAGCAACAGCATCCTGATGATGATTAGGGTAGCGGGCGATAATGATTTTCGTCATTGTCGACATCGTCGTCATCGTCATCATCATCATCATCATCACCATTGTCATTGTTATTATGAATATAATTCACTACAATCACTGGATGCACCACGCGTCGATGATGAATGAAGATGGTCATTGTCGTTCCGGGTGTTGATGACATTGACGACTACGACGACGATAAGAAGGAGGATGATGATGACAGTGATGATGATGATGATGATGACGGTGATGATGATGATGACGGTGATGATGATGATGATGGTAGTGATCTTTGTCGTCATTCGGGATAACGCTGATGCTCTGATGATGGTTATGAGCAATATGGTGGGTGATCAATCAATCGATCAATCGGCAGGCGGCCGGGGTGGCGACTCACCCCCTTTTCCCTCTTTCTCTCTCTCTCCCCCCCGTTTCTCTCAATGTAGGTCAGTCCGAAAGAGTGCCGGACGTCACACACGTATGTGTGACAGTAGATAGTAATAAATCGATCCTTTGTTGTACTAGACTTGACTTACGATTGCGCGAGAGAAATCACCACACCGAGCAACAGGGAGTGCGCTGTGATTGACAGTTTGAGGGAGAAAGATGGGAATATATATATATATATATATATATATATATATATATGTATATTTATATGTGTATATATATATATATATAGAGAGAGAGAGAGAGAGAGAGAGATTTCGGTACATGCGTTTGCACGTCATGTCGTGGACAGACAATGTCGCCTCCCTGGGGTGCTGCACAGCCAAAATAGAAAAAAACAACGACGACGCCGCTCTTAGAAAATGTGATGGCTAGCTTGCTGGCTGGCTGGCACACGCGGGACAGTTGCAATAATCACGCTTCGGTTGCGCCCAAGTTAAAACCTCTACCTTGTTGTCAATATATAAGAAATGTCTGTGCTATTGTTATTCTTGTTGTCGTTGTTGTTCTTGTTGTTGTTGTTGTTTTTGTTGTTGTTGTCGTCGTCTTGCTTGCCGCATTCAGCTGACGCTCCTGCTGTTGCTGTTGTTGTTGTTGTTACTATTGTTACTGTTGTTGACTTGTTCTTCACGCTGTTTCGTTCGCAGCTGTCGAGATTTTAACGCTGCAGTTGCTATTGTCTTCTGGAATTGTTGCTGTTGTTGCTGTTGTTGTTGTTGTTGTTGTTGTCGCCGTCATCAACATTGTTGTTGTGATCCCTGCCGCTGCTGCTGCTGCTGCCGCCGCCGTTATCGTTGGCGTTATTTTGTGCGGCGTTTGCTGTGTCGTATTCGCACCATCGGCCGTATTCGGTCGACTGCCATGGCCAGTTTGGCCTGGAGAACAAGTGAATGAACGAATGAATGAATAGATGGATGGATGCGTCGTTTTCGTGCTGCGTGCTCACTCACTTCCCAGCCGGCTGGCCGGGTTCGACCCGCCTCGTCTCGGCTCGACAACGCTCAACTGGACGTCGTCGAAGCGTCTAAGCGTAGTGTTCGGTCGTCTTCAGATTCGCCGTCCGACCCTGATCGACACAGCGGTAGCGGCCATCATCATCCAACCCATCGAAGACCCAGTGACTGAATAACACAACAAGCGTCCAGCAGCAGCAGCATCAGCAGCATCATCACTAGCGCAAACTAGGTGACGGTGACGACGACGACGACGACGACGACAACGACAACGACGACAACAAAAACAACAACAGCGACACTGCCGATAGCAACGAGAACAACACCACAACGGCACGAACAACAACAACACCATTTGCAACGACAGCAACAACAACAACAACACTGACTACATGAGGCATGCATTTGTGGGATGCAATATGACCGCACATTTGGCCACATTTATAGTGAGATTTGATTGATGCACATGCCAAGCGAATGTATGATTCGGCAACATCAAGTCTCATTCAACTTCAATAGGAAGAATCGGGTCGCCACTGGGCTGCTGTTCCGGCATTTCGGTAATCTTGGTATTTCATGCGCGCGTATTGAGAGCTGCACAGTCGACGACATATGCACTCTGTGTACTCTTCGTGGAAGTTCATGTTCGAACAAACCAGTTGATGATATCCATTCATATCTATTATAGACATTGAAGCGATTGTCACGTGCAAGACCAGACCAGATGTGAGAGGCACTAAAAATGTCCAGGTGTCTAACCTCTCGTCGGACTTTTTCAACTTTATTTGCCCATTCCGAGATAAAACTTTCGGATAGCACTGTACGCGGCGTCTTCAACCTCAATTGAATAAGCTCAGCGCCGCATCTCGTCACTCGAGCTGCGCTAGTAAAGTCTCGGTGTTTTTAGCCCTGTGGGCTGGCTCATTGCCATGATCGAGGCGCCATCGCATAAGAGTGGCTTTCCTGAGTGGTGAGCACAGTGAAAACTTTGGCTCACTACACGTTGCGAATCTCACGAATAAAGAAGGGACTAGTCTGCGTCAAATTTTCTAAAAAAGCGGGAGTCAGAATGACACGCGCTTTTTAGACTTGTGCCATATCACGAGGGACTTTTCGAGCTGATGTGGAGGCGGTCGTGCAGGATCTTATAGATGGACTTGGCATCCAAGCCCAAAGTCTTCTTTAGCAATGCATGTATTGTTGTATTTAAGTTCGTCAATTGAATTTTTCATACGAGCCACATTTTTGTCGTCCTCTGCTGTTTTGGACGTCCTTCTCAGGATTTGTCGGTTTGATCGAAATGTCCAGTTTGATATTTTCTGTATCATCCATAAACACCCCTCAGGGAGGAAAACACTCTTGTGCGCTTAAAATGGCTGTTAGTTTCCCAATTAACAGTACGCAGCTCAATCTTTGGATATGGTTGTTGTAGCATCAATACACAATTTTCTCACAACGTTGTCTGCGGGAGAATCCACTCGAATATTCCAATCAAACATCAATAAAAATGACGCTATCCGCCAATGTATTTCTAACTCTACTGCGCGAGAAATTGCCCAGGTACTGCATACATTGTAACGGTATAGCTGACGCTAGGCCACTGTGTTTCTTTGTCATATGTTTACAGGTTTATTTAAAGGTCGATTTCGCTGCCGGCGAAAATATTCATCTCAATTTACCAGGGTTTTTATTATGCCGATAATGATAAACTGTTCCTACGTATATTATCAACGCAATAAAACATGCCACATTATGCTAACCTGGAGCACTACTATAGTTTCATTGATTAAGGAAATGCATTGCAACGATCTTGTAGTTCTACGTACAGGCAAATATGCGGCCAGTAGCTTGTATCAATGTCGTATTGTTTTATGTTAGTGTCAATAAGGGCACGTCCAAGTTGAGTTGTCAACAATAGGAGCGTTTTTCTTACTATACGTTCTCTCCCGTTTATTGTATCTGTCAATCTACAGATGACTGCCGAAGCGATGGCAATGAAACAAAAAACTCGCCGTCAAAATGATGAATGCAAAATGATCCCATCAGCCTGAACGAGTGCGTCTCTCATCTTCTGAACGATGCGCTGCTCGACCTCGGTATCATCAAGCTGTAATATGGCTGATGAGCATCAGAAGGCGTTGCGTCGAGCGTTGACAAACAGTCGCAAAACAGGACAAAGCGCTTGACCAGCCATTGTATACATTCCCATGAGTGACATCTTGTACGAATTAATACACTAGTACAATTAAAATTTAAGCCAAGCTTGTACATCTGTGTATGTGTGTCTTTATTGTGCGAAACGCGCCCTCTATGGATTTGCATGATCCAGTCAATGACAATAAAGAGGTTATGTTTATTGACAGATCCGCAATCTCTTGGAACGTTTAATATTTCGGAATTAAGAAAAAGTCTTATTTATAGATACGATGACATTCGATATTTGTTTTAGCGTACTTTTATTGGATTTACTTTGCTTTTAATGTAAGCATGAATGCTGACTTCTTATGCAATATAATCATCTTAGCAACTCGCTTGTTTTCAAGTCTGTTAGCTATTAGAATATGGCCATTCTGCATCATGAGGGTCATCACAGGTTTTTGCTGTAGGTAATTTATGAGGACAGTGTCAGAATCATTTTACATTCATTACTTTTCCCACAACAGCATATTACAGGCTACTTCTATGCTTCATACGAATTGATATAATCAGAATATTTGATGTCGCGGCCTGGTCAAAACGTTTAGTAAAAATATATAAAATATATTACGCAATGTTGCTTTGCTAATTTATTAATCATGCGCATCATAGTGCTCGTTTTAACGCGTACCGTATAGTATAGTTTCCAAAAAAGCAATACGTATTTAACAAGAATTGGGCCCAGAAACCCTTGGGCACGAACGATCTAGCGCTTCTGGCATAAGCCGCTCACGAGAGACTTCCGTATACCATTGAAGCTACCCAGCTAGCAAACCCGTAGCTAAAAAAACAAGATGCCATTGGTTTGAATGACCTCCCTCGCAATGCCGATCCCGTTGTCAATCAGTACTGTGTTTTATTTTAAGATGCTGACGAGCATGTTCAGCATTGCTCCCGGCATTCCCATTTTAGCCAGCTCTACAGCTATCTTATCCCTTCTTACTATATCAAACGCCGCCTTTTAATCTACCAACACAGCATATAGGCAACTCTTCGGCCTGGACAGCGTATTTCAGATAGCTCCGAGCAGTTCCCCTAAATTCTTGCTGTCTTTTTGGTATTACCGTCATTTTCTCTAAGAAATACTCCAATCTCCTCGCTATTATTTCTGAGAATATCTTGTACGGGCAGCTTTTTATTGCTATTCCCCTCCAAGCCTCTGGTTCCGTTTCTACAACATTTCCTTTGAAAATTGATATTAAGATAATTTGCCTCCAGGCCTGTGAGAGGCCTAATATGAATAAGTCTTGAGACCTAATAGACCAAAAATACGTTGCTGTGACTAAGTAGCCAACGGTTCCCAACTCCCCTTACTCCAAACACGGATCCGATTGCTGCAATACGCAGGGTTTAACTAGACTCCTCGAAGTGTACCAAGATAAATATCTAGGCCATGATGGATTACCTACCTCTCATTTAAGCTTATAGTCAGCCCCTTATAACTACTTTACCCCAAGGAACTCAGCTTGGGAATGAAATATCTTAAATCCTTTCCAACCAACTACGATCGGACTCTTCCCGGTGTGTGCGTGTGTGTGACCCTTGGAACTGCATATTAGGTAAGTACTTCACAGGGGACGAGGATACTTTTCCGTGCTTTGTCTATATAGGACTTCCCACGCAATTTGTTCCGAGGTCCAATGGCTTCACCAATTTGTTCGCTTTTTTGTGGAACTTCTCCGTGTTCCTTAAAAAAATTAGCATTTTTATGTAAGTCTTTTTAACAGCAAAACCTTTGTGACAGCGTGAAATTACCGCCCACAGAACCCAGGTGCCCATTTATTTCTAATACGTTACGTATACATTCCTGACATGTTCAAACGCAAGAACCAGATTCCCATGCCCGGTATGGAGCTTGCGATCGAGTACACCAAGAGCCAGAGAAGTACTGTGCACGAGCTACCTAAACCACGCCGTTGCACTTAACAAGACTTGCTGGCAGCTGAACTGTTGTGCCATCAAGCTTAGACTTCTGACAGAAAAAAAAACCCGAGCTCTATTGGCAGCGGTTCTCAACAGCTTGCCATGACCTAATCTGCATTCGCGTCTATTAGAGGTCACGAATTATCCCAAACAAGCCAACTATTCTGCAGTCAGTCGCGTGTGTTCTACGCGTAGTTCTGTCCTTCACCTTGCTTAATCCGTAACCACTCTGCTGGTCGACAACACTACCCGCAATTGCATCGGCTTCACCCGTGTATAACTGCAGTGAGACAGCAGACTCTCGTGGCCGACAAAGAATATATTGTCCGAGAAGCGTAAGAAGAAGGTCGTAGATCCCATAGGCCTATCGAGCGATTACGGAATTCGCCCCAATGGAATGCCGTTTGTCCATTAGAGTCAAGTTGGCCCTAGCCTGGAATGATACGGCAACCCACCTTCCAACTCCCTTGCTGGTTGACTACGGAGCACACACACAGGTCAGGGGGTAGCAGCCCCTGACCACGTAAGTCTTACAGAATTGCCTATTCGTTGTCACAATCAGAGACCCCAAGTGAATAATTTATTATTGTTTAACGCTTCTTATGGCCTGATAACGCATTTTTTCTTCTACTTATATCTTCATGCTTTTATGCGGCGTTCGCGCCACGTGGCAAAACATGGAAACTAAGCCATGCGAAACTAAGTTCCGAACCGTGATCATAATCAGAATATTAGAGGCAGCAGGAAAGTAGCCGCCCTTCTATAACTCTTCCGCTCAGAATCCTGAAATAGGATTCATCTTGTCAAACAGATCTCACAAGTGCCTAGGCAATAAGCCGTTGAGCCCGGGCCTCGCCGTCACTGCAAATGATTAATCAGCTTCCAGTACACGTATTTTTTACCGTAACTACATTAGTGGTAGAGGCCTACGAACTCTACGACCAAGAATTAGTAGGCACAGCGGAGGGAGAATTTTCCTCACCAAGTTTACGACAAGTGCGCCTCGTTCTGCCTGTACCAGCATATCTAGTGTATCCCGACCTGTACGTGCAAGGGCGAGCTCTAACAGAAACAACTGAAACAAAGTGAGGCTCTTGCATTTCACATTGACCAGGATTTTTCATGATCTAGCACAACGTGGGCTCAAAAAATTCTCACTTCTCCTATGGACGTTTCCGACTAATCTGGCCTTACTAATAAGTGGCAGCGTGGTATACGGGGCCTAGTACGCTAGTTATAGTTGTCATCTGCCGGGATGCCTCTGGTTTGATCCCCGTAGTTGGTCGAGCTTTTTCGAGCGATGCTCATCAATAATCAGTGATAAAACATACCGCTGAGAATCAGTGACCATACTGCCACAAGAACTGTTAGAAAAACCTTACATCTATTAACATATCCGCAACTCCGGCTGCATCTCCGAAATACCATATTTTGGGTAGGCTCCTTATAAAGTATGACCGATATTCCAAAATACCTGATATTCCAATATAGAGACCTACCTAAAGGGGTTTTCTTGTTGCGTATATTTTTTTTATTAGACTATATCGGCTAGTAGCAGCCGACTTGTAGCAGAGCTTCTAGGACTGTGCTGATTGCATTAGCAATATTATATTATAATGGTGCAATTGATTGTATGCTGTATGCCCGCATCAAATGCTTCAGAAGGGATGCAGACATACTAATGTTTGTAAGTTGTTGACCTCTTTTGTACTCTGACCTACTCTTGTCAGCCCCGGAAAGTGTAGAAGCTACGTAGCGCTAGAAGCAACCTCGCTTTCATAGAAGAAGAGGCGTTATCTGTCAATTTGACAGCGCTAAGTCGCACATAGCGAAGATGACCTGTGACCTTAACACACCGGCCGCGGTGGAATGTTTTGGTGCACCCATCATACTCAACTGACTTTGCGCCATCCGACTTATATATATATATATATATATATGGTATAGCTCATCCTTTGCTGACAACAATTAATACACCCTTATTTATTGTTTCTTCAATTTGTTTAAATTATTATTTTCAAACACACGCTCCTTACAGAACATCTGTATTTTATACATCGTTTTACTTGTATTATATTTGATAAAATGAATAATTACTGATGGATAACTAATCTGTGGCCTAACACTTCAGTACACGGCAGCACTTTCCCACACTTCCACACTTCAAGACAAAAAGACAGAAAGAGTTTTAAAAAATTAAACGCGGAAAGCTCCTCTTGTAAAGTCAGTTTGTTTTTCTTTAGATAGAGATACAATGTTCAGATCTCACTCTACGATAATATATTAGAGGGTAATGTCGTAGTAAGCCTTCTGTTGGCGTGCATTTAAATTAAATGAAAAATATGTAGGTATTTACAACGTACTTTGCTTTAAAAACCTTGGTGGCTGTCCAGTTAGTGTCGTATATCCGATACGCGTGTTGCTAATAAACCGAACGCGCAAACAAATGGCAACGACGAAAACGATCTTTTGTTCTCGACGGACCGCTATCAGTTTTACACACAATGTTGCTTCGTTGCCGAGCTTGCAGGGCTAATTTATCTAATATATTGAGGAACAGTTTTACGATTGGCCGCAATGTGCCGGCCCAAAAGCGTTCCTGCTGAACGGGCGCAGGCGAAATGGTGTTGATGACCAATCTACCAGACCAGATACTATCTACTATATTAGTGCCGTATACCACCCTCTGTACGGTGAAGCCGGTTCCCCGGTGAATGAATGCAAATATGGCCTGTCGGCAGATACATCAGGGTTTTGCGCACACAGGTGTGCATGCACCGACATTTTCAGTTTTAAGTAAAGTGGTAGTTAAAGCGAAACTCTGGTAGTTTCGGTCATGACTTTTGTTGTGTCCGCGTAGCTTACCTGCTTGACTTCTATCTATCTATATGTCTTGCCGTCGAACTCTCTGCATCGCCAGAAGAAAACAAGCTATTCTGACAATAGCTGCGCCGCGGTTTTCGGCTACGAGAGTTCGGGCGTGTCGCGTATCTCCAGCCGTAAAACGGCAATCTCATTGGTAGATCCGGGGGGCTTTCCGGGGGTGTGTGCGTTTACAGCGACAGAAGAAGAAAGAAATAAGGAGGAAAAAGGCGAATCCGCCAGGTGTAATATGCCTCTTTAAGCCGCTCGACGGCCGATTATTGGTGGCGCTGAAAAGGCGTGGCGTGGTGCCTTCGTGGGACACAGAAGTTTTTCAATGGCTCATTGTTATCAAAGGGCAACAACATATGCGTTCACTTGCCCTGTCTGTCTGTAGTAGACACGATGTCGGGTGACGCCATTGCTAACCTGTAATGTCGGCTAAGTGGCTTCAACTTGTTTCGATACGATTGACACACACACAGTTCACGGCTCTACAGCAGCAACAGCAGCAGCAGCAGCAGCAGCGTCTCGCAGAGCTCGTAAACGAGCCAGTGCGGTCACAATGAGAATGGAAAAAGATGCATGCGATATCTAACCGTTGACTTTACCAACAGACCGCACATGTCTAGCGTTTCATGGAAACGTATGCAAGTAAATATATATATATATATATATATAGATGCGTGTGTGTTTGTTGGAAACAAACTGGTTTGCGCAGCCATTTCGTAGGATGAAAATATCGAGTTCTTTGGAAGGAAAATAAAACATCTCTTTGTCATCAACATCGGCAGCCGATTGGCGCTCTCAAAAGGTTCTCTGGTCCATTTACGGCTATACGTTGCGGCTCGTGGCAATCTAGAATACTTTAGTAGCGGCGCAATTGAACACGCAAAGGTCCCTGACTTTGTTCCTTTCATATGAACGTTTTTGAGCCACCAAGGGCATATATGTGGTATCGTTTATCGTTAACACCGCCCTGTGGTTTGCTAGTGATGGAGTTTATGATATATTTCCATACGACAAACACTAGAATATATTTTTTAGATTCTTCTCTTTTAGGAGAGGTTCGTCCAAAAACAGCCAAGAAGGCCGAATATATGTCTCGTGTCAAAAATACGGTTAACGAACGCTCAAATATATCATGTGCATTGCTAGCCAAACACCTTAAAGATTTTTTTTAAATTCTTCTAAAGAAACTAAGGTCATTCTATAGCACTGAAAGTGCCACAAGAGCCGAACGCCATGCTCGGGCTGCGTACTGTAATTTTGTTCAACTTTCAGCGAGGACTAAGTGCACAAGAGTGTTTTGATAAGCTCAAATGTTTCGATCGATTCTATTGTGGATAAAGCCCATTCCCTAGAGAGTGTGGATAGCACAGAAACTTCCGAACTGGACGTTTCAAGCTGTACGACGAACCCCTTGAAGGAGGGGTTCGTCCAAAAACGGCAACGGATGCCGAAAATATGGCTCGTGTTAAAAAAAAATGCGATTAACGAATGCTCAAATTCTAACATGTGCATCGCTAGAGGAGATTTTCAGCTTGGGTGCTAAGTGCCCTCATAATATCCTGCACGACCTTCTCGCGCGAATTTTTGTGGTTCGAGGATCTCCACAGCAGGGAGCGATTGATGTACTGCCAAATACTTTCCAAAGGTTCTCACCGCGCTCACCAGGAAAAGCTCTTCAGCATTTCTCAGGCGATGGCTCTTCCACCACGACATTGCGCCAGTCAAACCTGGGGGTGAAAACGCTGCAGACGTTCTCGCCCCGCATCGGTAGTCGTCTTGCTCTCTTCAAACGCAAAATAGGAATTAAGAAGAGACGTTTCGATTCGCGCAAATTCTTACTTGCAGCCATCGAGGTAATATTAAGGCAAGAAAACAGTTAAAAAACGCGTGTTGGAGGCGTGCTTCGATGCATAAATCCGCTGCCTCCAAAAGTGTTTAGAAACTGGTAAACAGTATTATTTATAATAATAAAAAATTACTTCTCTTATGTTTATAAATAATGATTCATTTCACTTTTTCAGAGAGGAGACAAGCATATGTCGGTATTCTATTATATACGTTTTAAACAGTTTGTCAGGTTTCTAGGTATATATCGTTCTCATAATGTGTCAACAGTATGACACCGACGACAGCGACAACAACAACAACAGCAACAACAACAACAACGATAAGAACTACTTCATATAGCCAGATTAGCTAGAAGAGCTGTTTCGATTGTGATTATATAGGGATGATGATGACAATAATAATGGTGGTGGTGGTGATGCTGACAATGGTTGCAGCCTAAGGAAAAGGTCAGTAGCGTAGATATTTGGCGGTGTAGGCTACGCGCACGTCAACAGTGGACACGCAGACAGACTGACACGTCCAGTGCGTGTCTCATTGTTGTCGTCGCCCGGGGTTCGGCGCGTCGTCGAAACGGGGTTGGCCGATTACGCCGAGGGTCGGCGCCATCTGTTGTTGATGCTGTCGTGGTCCTTCTTGTTGTTATTATTGTTGTTGTTGTTGTTTTTGCTGCTGCTGCTGCTGCTGTGATTGTTGTAGTTGCTGCTGTTGTGATGATTGTAGTTGTTGCTGTTGTGATGATTGTAGTTGTTGCTGCTGTGATTGTTGTAGTTGTTGCTGCTGTGATTGTTGTTGTCGTTGTTGTTCTTGTTGCGGTTGTTGTTCGTATCGCTGTTGCCGACGATTTGCACGACCGCCGCCGCCGCCGTAGTTAGAAACGAAGAAGTCTTTCGTTGACTGTGCAAGTCGACGCTGCTTCCCGCTGATTTCTAGCTACATGTGGTCTGGCTGACTACAGGCGGAGAGAGAAAGAGAGAGAGAGAGAGATAGAGAGAAAGAGAGACTATGTAGACGACAACGACGACGACGGCGGACGTTTGTCGTGTCATGTCGTGCCGTGTGTTTATGCTCATCTCGCTTTCGTCCCGCTAGCCACATCAGCTGACGGCAAGTCCTGCCTCTGGTGCTGATGCTGGTGCTACGTATGTGATGACTCCAGGCAGCAGCAGTAGCAGCAGCAACAACAACAACAACAACAACAAAAACCACAACAACAACAACAACAACCACAACAACAACCAGGACGGTGGCGTGCGTGGCGCCACCGCCACCACCACCACCAACGACGACGACATGGATGTCTTCAGGTTTGAACCGTACGCCTCATCACGGCAATGTTCATACATAGCGTCCTTATGTGGCTGGACATCGGTCGGATGCTCTATCGGACTTGTTGTACAGCTGCAACAGCAACAACAACAACAACAACAACAACCGAAACAGCAGCCAATGCAGCAGCACCACCAGCAGCAGCCACAAAAGTATTTTGTTGGTTAGCCCGGTCTGACCAGGGGAACACCTCGATCCCTCCATTCGATGTCTCAAAGATGGGTGAGTGGAAGCGAGAGAGAGAGAGAGAGAGAAAGCGGAAGAATTAGAATCCCAGTATGCGGTGGTGTACAAGTGAATGTTAGCCATCATCTAGACAGATGTGCACGTCGATTTGTCTGTCTACGGCGGTGCTGTGTCGGAGCCGTACATGCATCGATCTGTATGGATGAATGAATGAATGAATGAATGAACGGATGGACGGACAAACGGACAAACGGACGACCACCCGTTATCTCGATCTACCGACAGAGACGCTAGCTTGTGTATTCTTAGTATCACCACTGCACTACGGCAATCTGCAATCGAACCTGTCCGACAAACGCTTTGAACCAAACGAATGATAGCAGCAGTAGCAACAGCAACAACAATAACAACAACAACAACATGTGCGTGTTACCCCGCAATACTGTCGATAGAGTCGACGATGTCCGGAGAAAGTGTCCGTCCGAAGTTCCGTTAGGAATGTGCTACTCTGTCTGCTGCTGACCCCCCGGCTCATTGACGGACTGTTGTTGTGATTGTTGTTGCTGCTGCTGCTGGTGTTGCTGTTGTTGTTGTTGTTGTTGTTTCTATTGTTGTTTTTGTCATTGGCGGCGCTTGGCCGCCTTGGGGGTAAGATGTGCGCACCTCCGATGGCCACATACAGCGGTCGCAAGCAGTACAACTCCGGCGACGCCAATGACGAGGAGGGGACTCTACGGGCTCCGCCTGGCTAATCGCTCACGCACTTCAATTGCGATGATGATTGATCTCGGTCCGAACAATCGCTACCAGCCAGATTTCGCAGATTTTCGGCATAGCTTTGAAACAGCAACGTATATATATATATATATATATATATATATATATATATATATATATATATACATATAATCAATCACATACCTTTCTGTAGTTTCTTCGCGTCTTACAGGTGTGGGGAGTGTCTTCGTTCGGATGAAGAACCAAATAGTCTGGAAAAACAGAAACGGTTTGCCAAATCTATGCGCGACGAAAAACAACTTGTACAAGCTGCGTATGCAAAAACGGTAAAATGGTGTGTTTTTTAACGGTAAAATGTTTAATATTGCGGCAAATAAACGCGATACATAAAATAAGTAGTACTAGAACGGTTTTATCGGACCGTTGTTTGGTTGGTTACCAGGCCGTTTTCCACCAAGTTCGATTCATTTTACTATATTCCAAGTAAATACATAAGGAGAAGAGAAAAATTACAGTATCACTGGTTCAAAATCTTCCATTCGTGTTGACGGGTCTTGGTCGGCCGACCTTCGTGGAACCTTGTTGATCTGATTAAAACGGCAACATAACTTTATTATTTCAAAGAACAATAATAAAAATAATAATAATATTGTCGTCCCTTCCCCCTTTTATCCCATATACAATATTAATGTATATATATATATATATATATATATATAGGTGTGGACTGACATACTGGAAGGCCATTTTCTTTAGCTACGTTGTCCCGTTACAGTTGTAGACACCGGTTGTATGTGTAACACTTATGCGTCAGTGGCCGGCCAGAATCAGTCCAGGACTGACCCATTTCGCCAAAAACTTTAATAGATATACATTTTTATGTAAATACATAAATCTATTTCATCCAGACAAAGCAACGTTGTAACTAATGTGTGCAAGTTTGAATAGTATATATATTTATGTTTATATATATATATATATATATATATATATATAGGAGGGCATATCGAAATTTTCTGATAAACAATTATAGAAACAAAATATTTATTTAATCTTCCAAAGTGCTTTTATTCTCTTCAGATTAACTCCCGCCCACTGCAATGCACATATACAGCATTTTTCTCCACTCTTCGAAACATGTTTTAATCGCGTCTTTGAGTTGCTCCTGCGATTTTTTGTATTCTCTGTATAGTCTCGAAACGGTGTCTCCTGAATTTTTCCTATGGGAAGAGGGAGTCGCAAAAAGCCAAAGTCACAAGAAGCCAGGCCCAGAAAGGTTGCGGAAGTATAGAAATCGAGTTTTTCATCAAATAATTCGAAGTCACTAACGATGTGTGCGCCGGTGCGTTGTCTTAATGGAGAATCCAAGAGTTGTTTGCCCAGAGTTCAGGCCTGTGGCGCCGGACCTTTTCGTGGACTAGATGTCGTAACCATGTCTAACACATGACTCGTGTCCTGTAATCACTCTCTGAAGCAACTCTCTTGACGGGCGTTCATTTTCTGGAAATTTCAATTCAATTCATCATTTATTCACTCATGTAGAGTAGCATATTAACGACATAAAACAGAGAAAATAGGTAAAAGAATATTAGTAATATAACAACAACATAACAACTCTCGAAATGGTACGAGTTAGAATAAACAGAAAGCCCTCATAAGCGGGCTAGTTCATTCAATAATTGCACAAAGGGGCATTCTGCAGCATGATATCTAGTGCAGACTTCTCCGCAACGGTTACAATATTTTCTGGAAATTTGACAATTTTAGAACGAATTTTGCTGCGAGTCTTCTGACGCATAACATATCGGTCAAGACTGTTACAATTGATCTATAAAATCTGTTCGACTCGTTAGCTATCTCCCTGATAATAATTTGGCGATTATTGTATATTACATCACAAACTTTGTCAACGTATGCTTCTGTTAGTTCCCAAACGGGGAACTAGTCTCTTCACGTGCGTTGCGAAATTGACGGTACCACGTTAACATATTGTTTCATGATACTGCTTGATTCATAAGCAGTTCAAGATTTGGTATGTGCGTAGCTGACGAATGGCCCTTCTAAGCAAAAGAAAGACTGGAAGATCTTGGTGGTTGCGGTGCAATTTATAAAATTCACCTGAACTTGATGATCCGTATATATATATTTATATATATATATATATATATATATATATATATATATATTGTTTGTGTGTTTAATATATATAAGTTTATTTTCCGGATAATACATTAGGTACGAGTATATGTTACACACATCACAATAGACCAGCTAAGCCAATGCGCCTAGTAGGCGCGCGTTGTGACTGTCACGTGTCCGTTTCGATGAGGCCAGGGCGAGACCACTTCAAGAGTATGCCCCGAACGGAGGCAGCGTTTCCACGTTGTATGTCAATTTCAGACGTTGTTTAAAAAAGGACGACGACCTGTTATCACCGGATGACAGGTATAACAAGGTCCCGACTTTGCGGATCAGCTGCTTGGTCCGAACGCCAGGGGCGCCCAGGGTTTCAAACGCGAGAGGGCAAAATTCGTGGGGATAGCCCATTGATGAGTATTTTCTCAACTTGTTAGTCTCCGCAAGGTGGGCTGCATAACCAGCTTCGGATGCGCCGCGACCGACCATAGAGGGAGCTTAGGAGTCGGGTATATATATATAAACGTTGGATTACTCAAACACTCATTTCGCGCTCATATATATATATATATATATATATATGTATATATACGACCGGCCAATTTTAAGACCTCTATATAAGTATATATCAATCCGATTGTGTTACTCAATGAGCTTCTTTGCGTTGATCCCTTAACAGCAACTAACTGCTCTTTTCTTTGGGGTGTTTCTTTATTTACTTTGGCAACAGCATGTGCATAGGCCCCACAACTATTACTATTCCCGTTTCTCTCAATTCAATTCCTCCTTCTCATTTTGAGACACTACAGAAACTACAACTCCATTTACTGCCACGAACTGCGCGAACGCTTATTCTCGTTGGGGTAATGGGAGCAGCAAATGGCCTTGTTATAACTACCCTAAGACTAGTTGCAGTAGTCAAGGTATTCGTTTGACAATGATGTAGTACTTTATGTGAAAAGTGGTCTATCCATTTGGGTAAATAATATGATGCATGTAGAGGGCCAATGAGTTAATTCGACTAAATCAGACAATGACGCATCAAAAGTGCCAGAATTAAAAAAAAATGTACCTCTATGTCTAATCGTACTAGTAGCTGTAGTAAATTAAGCAAACCTAATATCTTGCGTTAACGGCCATCATATAATAAACAGTGTGCGTTACCAAACGTAGCAAAGCAGACATGATAGCAGATGTCTGCCTGTCATGAATATTGTCCCCGATCACCGTCATTTCATCATCTCATCATCATGTCGAAATTAATTACCGATTTATTATTATTATTATTATTATTATTATTATTATTATTATTATTATTATTCAATTTTTCGGTGTTTCCCTACAATTGTGGAACCTAAACGTGTAGCTGCTTAGGCTCACCCCCACTCCTCAATCCAAATGGCGGCGTTTCCCCTACACACTGCGAGCGAGAGTTGCTGACGCAGAAACTCACCCTCGCACTAATTTTGATAACTAGGTCTTTAAAGAAAATACTTGTGTTTTTGCTGATTCGCCATCGCTTTCATGGCGACGGGCACGCAGTGGTATCGTTTTTCCAGGTCAGAGTATTTGCGTTTTCTTGCGATTTCAGCATGTTCAGCAACCCACCCTGACCGGGTAGCGCTGTGCATTAAATATGACGTGCAAGTATGTGCATCAAGTTATTATTATTATTATTATTATTATTATTATTATTATTATTATATTATTATTATTATTATTATTATTATTATTATTATTATACTACTACTACTACGCCGATTTGTAAGCACACGTTAAAATGCTTGAACGCCTACTAGCGTGTGCTGGTAATGCTATCGTGACTGTAGTTATCTTTACCACAATAGCAACAGGGAAAGAATGTTGTCGGTATCGCAGCCTCGATGGCCGTGTGTGTCATGTATGACGACTTCAGTCAACGACTATTGAGCCAGCAGCGCATAGCGGCAAGGCAGAATGCCGACGCAGCACAGAATGCCAATGTCAATAGACGGCGAATCTTCATTCTTCCCTGCACAATTGGTGCAGAACGGATTCGTTGGTTCGGCCTATTCGATTGTTCACTACCATTCTAACTGCCATTGCTGGGATGAATTTGTCGCAATTTGACTTGCGAACGTTACGACGCTGACATCACAGATCAGGTAGGTGTACTACTGGGTGGTGGCGGCGGTGATGGAGGTAATTCTGCACTACGATCAGCTATCGGACTTCTTCACACTGTACTCCACACTTCCAAAACAAGCGTTGACAACGCTAAGTATCAGCAGACGCTAATGAAGCAGCCCGTTTGCGAGAGACGAAATTTGTTTGCAGAAACAGCAACAGCATCCATTGTTCAGCTACTTTCTGCAGCGGCAGAAAGTAACTGAACAATGGACGACAACAAAAATGCTAACCAATGCAAATCGTTAGTGATGTGAAGCATTGCATAGGTAGCGACCGGGCACGGGGCATGGTCAGTTGCTTATTTCGTTATCGCATTGTTGCCACATCATTACCACGTTAATGGGAGCAGAGGGCTACATGTTAAACCCAATCGACGCACAGAAGAGTTTAGACAAAAATGATACCCTTCCTAGATGAGACGTTGATTCTATGTCGTAGATCATACTAATAGCAACTTAGCCATATTGCACCAGAAATTTGAGAGTCGGCTCTAGTTGCAGGTCACACGGAGGATCTATTTGAAAACGATTACGTCTGCCACAGACGCCGGTTGCGTCATTCCTTGGCAACAGGATTTATTTTAGCTGGGCAAAATATTTATCCATTTGATAAACTATTGACTGAAGTGTTTCTGCGAGGGATTTTTTCAAGCTGACCTTTATCAATTTCGGTTCTAGAACAAGTATAGCCGGGTCAATGTCCTGTAGAAAAAACGGCAGTGCTTATAGGTGTTGCTAAGGAAGCCATGTTGCTTCTAATGATAATCCCACTCTAACTATAGGTTTTCCAAATTATACAAAATGAAGAGCAAATGTATCTGCAATCGCACTGTTGTTCTTATATCATTCTCAAATAAGCTTCGATTTGCCCTTGAAACTATAAGCAAGTTTACATTACCATAATATTGTACATATTCATACACGGCCTAATGGCATAATATTGTGACATGATTGGATAATGACCAATATCCACCGACATATAAATAGGATAGTGGTCAGCAGGCTCTACCGCATCTACAACACCACATCCTACTATTTTGTTATATCATACCTAGATATTCTGAGGTGATCGAGACATGTCCAACATGATGGTTGAGTGGCGCGATTAAAAAGTGGAATGAGCCCAGGTGAACTCGAACGTGCAGAATACTGCACGTTCGAGTCGTGGCACCACACACTTACAAGCTACAAGAAGGCCCCAAGGGCTACGGTTTCTTGCGCGGGAATGTAGGATGTGGCCCGAGACACGTATTCTATAGACAAAATCTCGTATTGTACTTTCATTTTGAAGATATTCTTATCAGCCGCCTATTATCGGCTACGTGCATCATCCCATGAACCTCAAGTGGTTTCAGCGCGTGTTTTCCCATTAACTGGACCGGAGCTAGGAATACCATACCTGCACAATACACCTTATATACGTACAATATACTGGAGAAGAGCGTTCATAAATCTTTGTTCTTAGCAATCAACTTCCAAGCACCAGCTGATCGTATATGGCTGTCGCAATAAAAAAAAAAAAATATATATATATATATCGCTAACGGCGGGCATGCGTGCATTTCTTTTATGTTCTCGAAGGCTTTTCTCCATAAGGACGTCCAAGAATTTCTAGGCTGCAACAATGCTCGCTGACGTTGACGACACGACACGCCGCGCATGCTGTCTCCTGCTGTGTAGCGATCGGACAGTATCGGGGTATCCGTGGTAATTGATCATTGTGTTCGATGCAATGGCGTTAGCCGCGTCCGCATGTTCACATCTACAGCGTTTTGGCCGTTGCGTTTGGCCGCTTATCGCTTCTGGTCAGGAAGCTGGCTTGTAGGCTTCTTGGCCTCACGACAGCCAACGATTTCGCTGCTTACGCGTAAGGCTTTAGCTCACGATCTCCTACAATAGATATCTTTCTTCCGCGCCACCTCACTGCGCTTCCTTCCGTCTTTCGGCACGTTTTTTTCTATTTTAGTTTTTCCTCCTCGTTTTTGTCTAATTCGGCTGGATTAGCGGCATGATTCGTCGTGCTCAACGCATTTGTCAGCATCTTTTCTGACGGAGAAGCTTCTTCCTTCAATCAACTATTGTTGCGACGTGTTATTTGGGGTAATCACAGACGCACACGCTGCTATTTCGACTATCACCACTATCATTGGCAGTGCCAGTACCAAAATACCTCACACGGAAAAGAAAACATATTTGCTTACTGAAAACCTACCGTTGTTGTTGCTGTTGTTTCGTTTGTGAACTTGTCACTATACTAACTGGACACATGGTACTGAAAGAGCCGCAATTGTTGTTGCTGTTGTTGCTGTTGTCGTTGGTGCTGCTGACAATTTACGTGGCGCTTGTCGGATTCGGTTCCGGTTGCGGGCTAACGTAAGCCAGTCTCGTATTTATAATTTATCAGATAAACGATAAATTATTTGTTATGTTGGGATAACTTAATAGATAATATATAGTTATTACATGTAATTTTATCCACCTATAAAATCATGAGTGGGGGACGTCTGCGTCTGGTGTGCGGTAGTGTCTGGCGCTGTTCGACAACGATTAACTACAGATAGTGGTCAGAACTAGGCAACCATACATATGCATACCGTTAACGTTTTCGTCATTCCTTAACATAGATCGATCTATCGTTTCTCACAGATAGCGTCTGGGTGAGCCCGTACTGCATCGTGCTTTTGAGCTGGGGCACCACCGTTCTGGACCAGCCACATAATGGAGTGAATACAAAGCTACATCTGTAACCAGCACAAAAGCAGGGAACTAAGTCTGGATTTTTTCTTTGTGAAAAAAAAAACAGCGAAGAACTACGTCCGTACCCGTTTCAGCGAGCTTTAGTTGCTGATTACCACATACGTGTTGAATACTGTTAATGGTCGTTGTAGAAGAAAGAAAGTTAAGCTTCCTGCACTTGTGTTCTTTACAGGTGAACTTCATTGGTAAAACAGATGAACACAAGAAGGCACATTGAATGCGCACAATTCCATTCGTGGGCCAACAAGAACGCGCATATGACGAAAAATATCGCCACTGCAGCCAATAGTGTCAAACAATGTCCGGAAATATTGGTTCTGCGACTAGCCAAACAACTGGGTCTTTTACGCTTCTTTCATCCTGGCATATTTTCAGTTTGGATCGATCGATGCATCCATATAAGACTCAGCTGACGCAAGCGCTCAAGCGTATGAACCATTAGGAGCGGCAAAACTTTGTTAATTAGGCTTCCAAGATGATGCAGTGTGATTCATTTTGTGAAGGAAATGATCTTTTCCAACAAAGCCCACTTCTACATGAATGGATACAAAAAAATGAAAAAAATAAAATTGTCACATCTGGGCGACCGGGAAGTGATTTACGAAGAGCCGTTACATGCTGCCATATGTGACAGGTATCTGGTGTGGCCTCTGGTCTAAGGGAAACATTTACTACGTTTGCCATTTTATGGTGAATGGCCAGCGTTATGGTAGCATGGTCCTTAATTGTCTTTGACTGGCTTTGGACGGAATCAGTGCAAATGAAGTCTTGTTCCAAAAAGATGATGCCATAAGCCACACAGCCAGTGAGACAGTTGAGCCAAGTGTCCCGGACTGATTACTTTGCGTAACGGGGACATTCACTGGCCTTCAAGATCTTGCGATTTAACGCCATTAGACTTTTCCTCTGCGGTTTTGGAAGAGTAAGTTATTCGCTAACAATCTCACAACCATTAGCAAACTAAGAACGAACATTGAAGCGTCAATGAAACTGAGCCTGGTTTGTGTAAAAAGGGGATGTGAAATTTATTTTAATTTGTTTTTTTATTAATTTGTTCCGTACTATTTTAATTTTAATAATTTGGTCCGTACACCAGTCAAAATTTGAAATAAAGGTTTCCAACTCACCGATATTGCATTTACTTGGAAATGGTATATTTTATCTGTATAAAAATAAATAAATCATTTTTAAATTATCCTTAACGATATTGCTTATATGCTACGTTAAAAATGTCATGCTGTTTTGCGAACATCATATATATATATATATATATTCATTTTATCTGTGGTCTTAGTTCGCTCTAGCAGAATTGTAATTCGGACCGTGCGATTTTTATTCGGAAAGGAAGGCCAAAGAAAATATTATTGTTTTAAACACGGTTATCAGAGGGCTATGCATTGTATACCGCTTTTTAGTTGCTACGAGGTGTTCATTATTAGAAGCTATATGAATCTGAGAGACAGAGTGGTGCGTCAGAGAATTTAATCTGCGCTAGTATATTATATGACCCTGACAACTATGTTAAATCGGTCAGTCAAAGCTGGGAATTATTTTAGGTGGGCCAGCCCATATGCAAATGAAACTTATGCAAGCGTGAACTACTTCTTAATTCTGATGAAAATTAAAGCATTTTTTAGCTAAATGTTAGACGCGAGCATATTGCCGTTTGCAAGTGTGACCTTTGCTAATTCGTATTTTTCGACTTAAAGGAGGACATGAAACTCGAGTATTACGAAAAGAAAATCCTACAGCGAGGTCAGGTCAAAAAAACATTGTTCTGCTTGCAGTTAGCATGGCAAACAAAATCTTCGGAGCGGAATATCGTGGTCAGCAGGCGGTCAGCAACCCTACCACCAAAGGTGGCGGGTTCGATACTGACACGCACTAGGCAATACATAGGATGCGTGCGTTGTAGTGACTCTTATTGTTGTGGCTATTTGTTCTCTGCCGAACCAATTCCCACTTCACGTATCCCGATTTGTCAATGTTGTGGCTTTTTGTGCGCAAGAAGGATAGCAAAAAACAAAAATGACACAGACGATATTTTATTGCCGTGAAGATATGTTTTGTCACTGACACAAAGGACTGAATGTGATTTTCTCAAAGACGAGAATATTTGTGTTGTCTACGGATCTGATGCTGTGCGGAATCACACTACGATGCGGTGTTTGACATTCGTAGAAGAGACTTTGATGTGACAGATCATCCACGACCGGATCAGTCTTTGCACAGCGGATACGCGTAAAGTATTTGCTTTCGTAAATTTTAATATACATTTGACAATTGAGGGGTTCATACATTCATTCACTTAACTAGCCGCGGTTACGTGAAACGCGCCTATATATGGATGCCTACTCATCGAAAGCGACATGATGAACTGCCTCAAAACGTGAGCGTGTCTTTTTGAAAAGGACAAAGGGCGTTTTTTGAGAGGCGTGTTTAACAGCCATAAGAAATGGATTGCAAGCGGGCCTTCACGCTAAAAAGCTCGCGATGCGTGTCCGATGGGAGTCAAAAGGCGTAATGTAGTGTACGCTTCTGCAGAGCAAAGGTACGAATAACAGTGGAGATTAGTGCCAGAATATCGACAGTTTGAAACAAAACATTGTCGATCTGCACGAGTACAGTCGATGGCATCCCATGTCTGTATTTAGATATGGATTTCATGCTTTTCACTAGGAATCTATTCGTGCAAGCTTTACGACCCGTATTCTGGTAGTGACCAAGTACTTACACCAGTCAAACAACAAATTGAGCAACGCAAATTTCTTATCTACTCTATAGCGTTAGAATTGTGCTGCAGTAATGCTAGTCAATATCGGTTTTGCTAATTGGCAATCTCACTTTCCCTGTTCATTGTTTTGCTATAGATTCCCCACTATAGTGTCACTAATTAGAGATTAGCGGAAAATGTGTATTCTTTAATTCGTGGAGTTTTTGGCCGCGACCTGTCACGATGTCGATAAAGTACGCCTGCAAGCGATTGCATATCCTGGGGCTAAAGTATGATTAAATTCCGTAATGTTTGGTAAGTTGGACAGCCTCGTGCATAAGTATAGCTGCGTATCTCTATTGGTCTTAGCTTGGGCTGCTTATTCGTCTAGGATCACGGTTTCATAGGCACACTCTTTTTTAATTTTGATCAAAATATGATATATATGTATATATATATACTTGTATATATATATATATATATATATAGGTCAGGGTGCTCATTTTGTCGTCATTGTTAAAAACACAAAGCAAAATTCAGGGCAGCATGGTAGATCGTAATTGACTGGCTTGATGTTGTTCATATATATATATATATATATATATATATATACGTATTGTCGTTAATAACATCAGACCAGCCAATTAACGATCTACGATGCTGCTCAATTTTGCGTTTTGTACTTTCAATCATGACGACAAAATGAGCAGCCTGACCAGAGGCACCGCTACCACCACCACCAGCTATAACAAGATCCACCAGAGCAATAGCAGCTGCAGTAGCACCAACAACAACAACAACGACGACAGCAGGGGCCACAATCATAGCTGCCACAAGAACACCATCATCTTCTCCAGCTGTTGATCGTCGGGTGCTCAATACGACGATCCTGCCATGCACATGTTCGCATGTAAGAGCCGCAGGCCAAGATCACCCGGGGGGGGGGTGGGTCGTCGTTTGCATCGAGTTGAAGTAAAACTTCTACTACTACAACGAATTTCCGACTAGAAGTATAACTTCTAGTTGCAAATCCGTTGCTTACTAGTTAGCTCAACGTTCCAGCTCGCTGATTTTCTGAGTGTTAGTCAATTCGAGTTAACACCATTGTAGACTCCTTAGAAAAATTGGACAGGAAGTTTACTCGATTAGATGCTATATATATATATTCTTCCAAGTTAAAGTATAAGGTAAGTTATATATATATATATATATATATATATATATATATATATATATATATATATATATATATATCTACCAATAATGGTGAATAAACAAACATCAATTATATATATATATATATATATACATATATTTGTACATACTCTATTTGAGTGAAATAAATATGATTGATTCTTATATATATTCTTCCAAGTTACGAGTATCCGATTCGAATTCGATTTTAGCAACAGTAGCTCATACTTTTATCCCTTGACGCTTAGTAAGGAACAGAGCAAAAGAGCCTCACAAGTCTAACATAGGGCTTCTTTATTTTTGCTTATCTGGAGGGGGGGGTCTAAAGACGGAGACGAGACGAGCAGTGCGGTCGCGCAAAGCCGACTGACTTGATGTTGCCGACCTTCTTGACCTCACGACACGCACGCTGCTGCTGCTGCTGACAAGAACCGGGCGACAATGTTTCGCTAACGGGAGCATGCTAACGGGGGACCCTGTCTATTGTCTTTCTATCAGATAAGACTTCTTGTAATTCGTGCCTGCTCAGTTGCTAAACTGACGACGATGCGACGTTTATGCGCCATTTGTAAACACAGCGGTTGCCCAACACATCCATCTGACTTACGGCTATCTGCGAAATCTTACATCGTACATATAATTTTCATGTTCGGATATATATATATATATATATATATATATATATATATATGTGTGTGTGTATGTTAACACATATGCATATAAGTATGAAGTGTATACGTACATTGTATTTAAATGTAGGTAACTGTTATATATATATATATATATATATATCGGCAGGACCGACTTCAACTGGGCTCAAACAACCCTTTCCTTCAGACTAGGAGGTCTGGCCACTCATCGTTCTACAGCGGACTGCTGCACGGTTACAGCTGCGTCACCGCACGCCATAGAGGACACTGTCCAAAACACCGACCACGAGACCTGAAGATGTTGTAGGCTTACTTTCTGAGGCAAACAAACATCTACAGGGGTCCTACGACGACCTCAAGTTCTCCAAGAAGTACCAATGCTTACTTTCTGACGCACAAGCCTGCTTTAGAGAGAGCAAGGCTAACTAAGGAGCACGGTTCGTGCGTAGCACAGGTCACATTGAGGGTCACACCCACTCTATTGCAACATAGGCAAAAGACGGTGTCAAAAAGCGCGCCTTCGGTGCCATCTTAAAGCCGTCACAGCAAAGTGCACGAGATTACAGCTTGGGCTCTCAGGTAAGCTCTAATGTCGTGTTTCCAAGAGCCAGTCGGCCTTCTGAAAAGCGACGGAAAAGGACCCGATCTCAACCTTATCCCCTATGAAAGTCGAACAGCGCTTGTTGGGGATGCCGCATCGTCACCGACACTCTCGCTTCCTCAAACTTGGAGGCTGATGCATCCGCTGCTGGCTCTGCGGCACGCAAGGCTAAACGACTAAAACTTTACAAATATGCCCAGCTCGCCAACGAGTTTATTTTCATGCCGCTAGTATTCAAGATACTCAGAGGACTCTCGACCATAAGGCACGGTCATTTCTCCAAAAGATTGGCAAACGGATTAGAGAAATTACCTCTTGACTATCTACTCCACCGGCTATTAGTAGCGGTACAACGCGACAATGCGGCAGCAATAATGGGCTGTGTCGAGGACAAGCTTGAGTGGTAGCGCTCCTCACAAGCATTTGTATATATATATATTTATATATATATATATAATTGCAGAATAATTGCAGGGAGGGCAAAAATAGCAGAATGAACATGTCCGTTCTTACTAGAGCAGAACAACGGAAGAGTTTTTCTATGGACAGGGAAGTAAAACAGTGAAAGAACAATATATACCCACACATAAGATATGTGAAGTCACCGAGTACGATGGCTTAGTGGCAAAGCCTTTGCCTTGCACTCGAGAGGTATATTCAAAACCCGGATCGGCCACTTTTAATTGGTTTCATGGTTCCCTATCTAAACAAGGTGAATGTGACCTGAAATCAGCCATGACATGAAAAACCGTACATGGACATTCAAAATCAAATGTGTGAGTGTATATTGTTCTAACTTTATATACACAATAACATAGCTATGTGGTCTAGAATAACATAGCAGCATTTGTCGAGACGAACAAAACACCATTTGTCTATTTTTATGAAGCAAACACACTACAAAGCTTTCCTATTTTTACATTTTGGCTGGCTCTTCCTATTGATGACGCTTAAGTCATTCATCGAATTGACGACATCTGCAAAAAATGAATAATCGGCACCTAAAGCCAACCTGCACATGCTTGAATTTTACGTGCATATAAATTGAGTACAGATATTGTGGAATCGCGTCTAACAATGGCCTCCGTATTTCTTCGACGACGGTGTCGTAGATGCACATGACGGTACGGTACGAGTCGCATCTCGTACACTACGGCACATTCCTAACGCAGCGCGGTTATTCTCTCTTATTGATGCATTTTTTTTTCAGATAATAACGCGAAGCCTTATGCACGGCCTAGCTTTTGAATTTTTCTACAAGAAGTGACCAAGACCGAGACGCATACGTACGAACAAGGCCAGCCCGCGTGACACGCCAATGAACAGTAACGACCGCAAGCGCGAGAGGCTGTGTGGGTAGATTTACGATTTGTACGACGGAATGCTCTTTTCTCCTTGAAACTCTCCTTTGGTCGTAACGAAAGATACCACCTGCGTATGTTGGATTTGGAAGCCTCAAAGCCGTGTTCTGGCAGGTCAAACATTTAGAAAATATATAAAAGCGCTAGAAAAGGGAAAATCCTCTTTTATTTAAGGAAAACCATTATCATATAAAATTTGCCCCAAAAGTCGACCTGCAAATTCTTCAGGGTCATGCATTTATAAAAAAAATTGTCGTGTGACAAATATGTTACATATGGGTTCGGTTGCTATATCTTCTCACAGCTAGAAATGCTGGGAAAATGGCACTGTGACCACATTTGCAAGCTTAACCGCATTACACTGCGAAATAAAATTAACCAGCAGAAGCATTTATTTGGTGGCAAGCACTGGGCGTTATTACGTAAAGCCATCTGACCTTAATGACTTAATAACTGCTATTAGCGTGTGTATAGAGCACTTCTGTGTTGATGTCTACCGCTCCTTCTCTCTTTTCTGCCCTCTTTCTCTTTTTATATAAATATGGTATATAATGGTATATACATTCACTATGCAAATGAAGATATATATACATACCGCGTTTCGCACGTAAAATATAAACGCGAGTATTTCCATGCACGGACGCGAGAGGTATTGTAAATAACTAACTGAGCTTCTGTTGTCAGCTCTATCCAAAACAATGGACATTGAATCATTTGCACTCAATTCAGCATCGTGATACGAACGAGGATTTTAACAGGCATCATTTGCGTTGATTCGAGAAAATGTACGTTTAGCTTATGGCAAAAGATTTGTTTACAAATTGTACTCGAATCATTTCTGAAACATACACGCCGGTGCATCCATTTGTAGTTAACCGCCGTATTGTGGGAGTGAGTGATATCTAATGACATTTGCAGGTGGCATTACCTAGCTAGGTGATATGCTATGTAAGCACCATATCGCCTGCGGATGTTGGTAAAATAGCGCGGATATTTCTTTAAAACAGTGCCAAAGAACTTTTTAAGAAGAAAGGAGGATTGTTCGTAGTTCTTAGGCGGAATTTGTTCCAGAACACATACTGCTCCTTGATACGTTAGAAAAGCTTTATAAGCTCTGCTTTTGTATAGTGGGACCTTTAGATAGACCGTACCAAAAAAACTGCTGCTGATGGTGCCGAGAAAGGCAAAATCATAAAATGTTTTTAAAATGTTTCGCACCATTGATATATTTTGGGTTAACTTTACAATTATAATGTTGCGACCAGACGCTCCGCTGTAGTGCCTGTGATGTCCCATTAAGGCTTGTGAAGCTTCCTTTGCTAAGCTGTGAGAATTTTGTGCTCGTTATTTTCGTAATTGGCACAAGGGACGTCACAACTGCAACCCAATGGTTTCACACAGAATATACTGCGCAATTACAAATCCCAGTCGAAAAATTCAGACAGACGCTTGCCGTCCCCGACGTATACAGAGCGTTGTAATGTGCATACTTTCAACCTCTGCGACACTATTTTCAGCTTAACTATGGGTTGATTTTAGCATATCAAGGCCGATTTTCTAATTTAATTTCCTATTAAGTGTATTTGTCACAGTTTCAGTTGCGAATGTACTTTCTTTAACTAACATCTAGGCTGTAATATTTTTTACATGTACCGTTGTCGACAAGATCAGCGTGTCTAACTGCGTTTTGTGATTAACAACAAGCTTCTGTCATCTTGTCTCGACCTGACAGTGATGTCGTAGACATGGTTAAATGGTAAAACGAAGCGGCTCACGCGGAATAAAACAGACTCATGTGATTTAGTTTGCCTTGTGTCAAAGCACAGCATTGTTCGGCTACGGTAGAAACCGGTTATCATCTATGTTGACGATATAACAACAGACACCAGACGTTGCTAGCTGCTATTTGTGAACGTTTATATCGGCCCGTCGTCGTATTGATATCGTTTTCTGTGCCCCTGGCTTGCAGGCGGACAACAAGTAAGGCGACCCTAGGTTACCAATCTACATCTCTTCAACCCCTCAGAATCGAGCACGTTGAAAAATTGAGGTGCCGATTTTTCGAGCCTGGGGCGAGAACCACCCTCTGCCAAAACAGCGTAAACTTACCGTAGATGACGCGTGGTGTTTGGTCGAAAAAGTGGCTGTTTTCTCGGCGCAGCGGCGCTGTGAGCTCATACTTGTCAGGAGTATTGCGCCTAACGCTGCGATCACTTGAGAAGGATGTGCGAATTCGACAATATAGCATAAACAACCGTTTGTCGTCTGTTGCGCGATCAGCATTCTGCTCTACGAAAGGAAATAAAGTATTGTCTTACCATTGTTCATCTTACGGTATCAAATTATATTACGGTAACTTAGTAGTAGTAGTAGTGAGACGATGATTCCTGTACGACTGAAGCAATTGCCAACGCCACGTGGTCGCGATCCCTGCTTATTAGATGAGCATGCGTTGTGTGATGCAGAGCTGGCCATACATTAACTGTCTCAGCTCCACCTGGATTCTAGCTATAAGTCATCGCGAAATTGTGAATAAGACACTACGTTTACAGCGTACGCTACAACTATGTTCACAGTTTAGCCTGTGAATAAATCGAATATGTAAATCTGAATACATATTCATAGTGGTGCGTCCAGCTAGATGCTGATTTTTTAACGTTTCGGTCAGAACAAAGGTCAAATAAACAAAAAACGAAGTTTAAGGATTCAGCGGTTTGCAGCCAATATGTAGTTAAATCACCCTACTGCTATATACTCGATTTATGTGACCTGGTGTCGTTATACGGAATCTAATAATTATGTTGAGACACCCAATTTGTATAGGCTGTAGGTTGTAATATATATGGTACAGTAATAGCCTTGTAGAATTCAAGTTTTGCAGATCTTGCTGGTGTCGTTTGAGAGAGATTTAAGAGATCATCAATTTGCATCGCACTGCCATGCGGAGCGAGACGATGTGATTAGTTTCGCTTTCTCACTAGTTGCAAAATCTCTGCCGTGAAGCATCGTAAATATGATAGCCATATAACCTTTTGACTCATAAAGCTGGCAAAAATGGCTCCAGAGTTCAATGAAATCATTGAACTCTGAAGCAAACAGCGTGGAAAGTTTTATATGAACAAAATGCGGAAAATTGTTGATTCGACATGATTCATTAGTTATAAAGCGTAACTTTTGTTTATAACAGAAGAACTAAATAACGTAGTTGCATCATATGTACAAAGTATATACTAAATGACAAAGCCACGATTTAGTTATATAAATTAATTATAACTAGGTTATTGTGTTTTATGCCTTCGAATAAGATGCAAAACACTTCGAAGAAAGCTTTTCACTAGATATTGATTGCTTAGCATGCGTTGGTTGTCTGCGATTTTGACCTTACTACATCAAAATTGATAGCCATTTTGTTGTGGAAGAGGTATAAAACGCAGTTATGCATTATTGCAACAAGTTTCACTCTCAAGCAGTGTGGAGCTCGAACTCATCGGTTGGATGTTACCCCGTTAAGACCCATACCTACTAAACACACTCTCCTTCTTAAGCTTCACTCTCGGACAGCCCAGATCTCTATAGAACACGTACGATGGGCCACCAGGAGAGGTGGAGAGCACGCTTTCAAATAATTTGCCTGGGGTCGCCCACGAGTGTCTCCACCTGTCCAGCGCACCTTGTCCCAGCACGTGCGAACCCGTTTTGTTCAAGCTGCGTTTTTTTTTTTTGTCGCTTCGGGCTATAATCGACGTCCGTGCCACTTAAGGCCCTTTGCAAGACATCTGTTGTACTAAATATATGTTAAATAAATATGTATGTTGAAAAAAGTGTCTATTTTTATTTTGTATTTCTGCTAAATAACCTCTTTTATTACAGCCGTTTCCTATATATATATATATATTTATATATATATATATAAACACGACAAAGATGCGTATATAAAAAAAAGAAGACATGGTTAAGGAGTATATCGACTACAATTGCTACAAGCGTCTTTGACAGAATGCAGTGAATCAGTATTGTCAATGTGAATGTGTAGCATATAAAGTACGTTCTCAAAGCTTTCAACTAGGGTTGTACGAGTATCGTGTATAAACGTGATTTAGAGTCATTCTCGATCGCCTAGACAGAGATGCTTTGAAATTACTATCGTACGCGAAACACGTAAACAATATAATCAGTGGAATTATTCAAGTAAATGAGTCTATATGTAACACTGGGGATTAGAAAGCAGATGACGGCACACTTCAGTGGCGCGTTTAGATTATGCGGTTGGTCATTCCACGCCGCGACAAAAACGTGTTGTTAAAAAAGCCCACCACATAAAAAGTGCAACAATTCTGCACGAAGGCGGAGAAGTTCCACAAAGGGGCCCAAAAAGGGGTTTGACCCATTAAATACTGGAACAAATAGCTCGTAAAGTCCTATATAGGCAATATGTGCGAAATAAAAAAATCCTATGTCTCTGAATCTCTGAAGTATTTGCTTGAAGAACTCGGAAGAAAGGGAGTAGGGGGGAGGAGGGTAGGAGAAGTGTATGTGTATGTGTAACCCATAAAAACGTACACCGCAGAACATTTAGACGTGGTTGCGAAGGATTTACATTAGCAGCAGCAACAACAACAACAACAACAACAACAACAACAATAATAATAGCAGCAACCATCACAACAACAACAATGACAGTAGCAACAACAATCACACCATAACAACAAACACAAGCGAAATGTTGACGATGGCCGCGATAACAAAGGATGCCACCAACAACGACATCGCTGTCGACGTTGATGGCATCAAAACCAAGAGAATGTCTACGACGAAGACAACACAGTGAAGAAGAGCAGCGAGAAGCGAAAAAACAACGGCAACGCCGACGCCCGGCGACGGAACCCCGTGGACGATGCTGGACCGGATACTGGGCCACGACGGAACAACAACAACAAGAACACGGCTGTGCCCCGGGGCCCCTTGGCCAACCATGGTGGCTTGACCAGACAAATACGACGCTTCTTTAGATCATCATTATCATCATCACATTGCTCGTAGCTATGTAACAAAATCTTTGGGTACCTCTTGTAGTCTCATTTATGGCAATAATAATAATAATAATAATATGGCGGCATCATTATTAGTGGCGACACTACAACAGATGGCAGATTTTGCTTATATGTATATATAGAAAATATTGTGATGATTTATAAATCATTCACAATACGTTTGTACACTCGGCAGTGCTTGCCTTCTATATATATATATATATATATATATATATAGGATAACACATACGTATATCTGACACATATACAGAGAGCAGAGTACACCAAGGTTACCGATCATTGCAACAAAGTATTTGCGGCGGTTATTTTATTTGTTGAGATGAAACATCACGTATATCGATCGAGTCGAGAGCGATGTGATGATGATCCTTTTTACTGCAGCCACCTAACCCAGCAGTGCCAACTATAGCAGATCTACTAGCAACAGCAGCAGCAGCAGCAGTAACAGCGGTAGAAGCAGTAACAGAAGCAGAGAAACTACGATGATGTGCCGTGTTCGTCGTTGTTAGCGCCGTTGGTGGACAGATTCAGATGCTGACGCTCAACGCTTGTTGGTCGTCATTACACACTACAACAGCTTTATGTTTCGTTTATGCAGCCGGCCTACGGCTTCTGGTCTTGTTGCAGATGCTGCAGCTGTTCGGCCAGCTCTTGGCGGCCCATGGAAAACGACAGCAGCAACAACAACAACAACAACAGCAACAACAAAAACAACAACAACAACAGCAGCAGCAAGCAACAAAAACAACAACTACAACAACAACAACAGCACGTCTAGCGAATACATGACGGGCATTCTAATAAACGACCATACTGCGCGTGTTTGTTCATTGTTCGGATGGGTGATAAGCACAACACCGTCAACGCATGCATCTACATACACATAGACACATACACCCGTACACTACAAACGTACAAACACACAAACTCACTCACACACACATCCGACCAACCACAGATCCCCACAGACACCTACCACGCCCTTCAATGGTCGAATTCCATCACATGGACAAGCAGAAGTGGCCGAAGAAAACCGAAATGAGGAAGTGGACGAAAAGAATGGCGAATGGCGAATAGCGACGCCGCATCGCACAGAGCGGCGAAGAAGCCCCACATCACACATCGATGCTACCTTCGTTGTTGCGCCCGCCACCCCTTCCCCCCCTCAACCCCCCCCATGGCACAGCCAGCGTCTTCCTGTATACATCTGACACTACAAAAAAACTGGGGCTACGTATGGCAAAAACTATACTCTGCATCTAGTTGCGCATCCTGGAACGTGCTATGTCTAGTATGCAGAATGAAGGGGTGTGCCGAAGAAGAAAGCACAAGACAAGCGTGCAGGGTAAGATAGAGCGTCAGTGGTTTCACTCCGGAGTTCCTCCCGCTGTGCGTGATGATTTGGGTTGGCTAATTACCAAAAGCGAGTTAAATCTAGCGTTACCAGTTTTATAATTAGACATTTGATCTGCCTACAATGGAACCAATCCATATCTATGGCTTCTAGCAGTAGTTGGTAATAATTACACTGCAAATATGGGTTTGGTTTGCCGATTAGGTGTTTATGCAGCGACATGGATGGGTTTTTGTGTGTCCCACGTTTGAAAATAAAGAACCTGTTTTTCCTTGCATATATGTATACAATATTTTCTATAATTGTTTGCACATTGGATATATACAATGTATGTGCGTTGGGCCAATCAGAAATTTTGAGTGAGCTCTAGTCAGTTTAGCTAATCCTGGTGGAGGCAAACGCGCGTTGATAACAAGGTTCGGGTGGGCCATGGACTGGGTTCCGACACAAGCCATAGTGGGAAGAAGCCAGGAACGACTTCTTTCCTGTATAATTTAAAATAAGCAAGGCACATCTATAAATAACCAGCAAGAGCCGCTCTGAGGGCATACGTAACGTAGCAAAACTCCCATCTTTCACAAAATCTTTTTGAACGGCGTTTATAGCCTGAGAGCACGCTTCTTGCCCGTGATTGAAGGGTCTCGAGAGTTTCGGCGGTAGTTTGTACCGGACAGATTGAAATCGTATATAATCACTCACGAACGTCACGAGCTAACACGTTTCGATTGTCAACTACCTTGTTCTTAGCCTAAGAGGCTGGGAAGGCCCCAACGGCTCGTGGCGTAAGAGAGAAATCCGTATCTCCTTTCAAGTGAATTCGCAAAGAGGTTAGCTAGGAGATTGCGGGCAATATAAGCCACGACGCTCAGGTTGTGCTATACAACGCCGCAGTGTTCGTTCAGGTTGTGCTATACAACGCCGCAGTGTTCGTCTTTAAAAAAAAATGTATTGTCAACGTGAGGTTTCTGTGCGTGAGGAAACCTGTATGACTGCTAGCAAGTGAGTGTTGCTGTATCCTTTATCGTATATTATTCAAATATGATTAATATAAACGCTGCCAGCATACATGTTATAGCTCTTAAAATGACGCTGACTAATAATAATAATATATGAATAGGAAAATAGCTCAGTTTAAGTGGTGTCACTTAACATAGGACCTATAAGTTGATGGGCCTTCTGAATTTGCTCTGAGTGCAAAGTGCGAAGCATGGCACAATTGCCAGGGAGAACTGGCGCACAAGAGTCGATGTAACCGTCTTATGTCACGTCGGTGGAAGACGACTCACGGCTAACGCGACCGACGCCAGATGACAAATATTCTAGCAAGAGAAAGGTACAGCAGGACAGAGAGATGACATGAGACAGAAATAAGCGAGACAATGAAAGAAAGAAAAAAACAGAAAGCACTAAAAAACAGTCGACAAAACTGTCGGTTGTCGACGCACGCAAAGCGCAGACGGGTGTCGCCCGTTCATGAAATGCTGCCAAGAACGCTTGTTGAACTTGTACGACAGATGCTACTACTACTAGTATGGCCATAGTCCATTTCATTTTTGGCATTATTATTGCAAAAGAAAATGCTAAACACACCAGCCGGGGGCGAATGAGCAAACGGTATACAGCTTACCTAAATAGATTCACTGTGGCCACACAACAAATGAGAAGGCTGTAAAATGCGTAAACCGTTGCTGCTGTTGCTGTTGCCGCTGCCGTTGCTGCTGCTGCTGCTGGTGGAGGTCGCACGGGACAATTTTGCTAAGACGAATAACGACAGGCTTTATACTGATGACGTCTAGTCACTTAGTATGATTGGTACAGTATTACTGACTTGTTGGTAATACGACTACTATTACTACTGCTATACCACTACTACTACTACTACTACTACTACGACTACTTATACTGCGACGATTTCTACCACCACTACCACCACGACCACGACCATTACCGCCATGGGTGCTGTTATTGCTGTACAGTTCTCTCTGTCGACTTAATCTTTGAGCATTCCGTTCCTAGGGCATAGGGGTGTAAGCAAGTGACTGCTTGGTGGGCAATAAAACTCTGCAGCGTGAGCCCGCTCAGCGATAAGGTCAACGATAAGGAGACAACGGTCGTTGGAAATCATCGTCGTAGCGATATGCCGTCCAGCAACGTCCGTCGAACGTCTCAGCAAAGACATAAACACGTTTATGAGAGGTGACAGTCCTCTCTGGCATAACCTATTCGCTCGCATTCCGCCAAAAAGCTAACGCCTAAAGATGCCTAGGGCCTCGCTTGACAGGCTCGGCCTGCCAGCAATTTTACACTTTAGGTTCTTTTTTTTTTACTTGTATCCGCAAGAATCGCAGATCTGTCTATAAACAAAAACCAAAACACAACCGAATTCCCTTTCAAGCAGAACATAAATTCTTTAAGCCATCGGCACCGATAAAGTTGGTTTTCAAACTTGCTGTTTACGTTGGCAGTGGAAGTGCGTGCGTCGCTCCTTGTTATTTTGTTCAACTCTAAGTAAGTGGCCACAAAAACGTATACGTGTTCTGCAAATATTTGCTCACACATCTTTCCTTGTGTGCTTGTTGAAGAGAAACCAAATTTTAGTGAATACTAAAATTTAAAAAAGTGCTAGCTTAAATTAAAACGTATACTAATGTAAAACATACATAGGTATTTTCTCAGGTATTGAAAAAAAAAGCGATAAAATAAACTGTTTTGCAAAAGCCAAAATACAATTATTCCACACAGTTTTTGTAGAGCTCATATAATGCAACGTTTTCAGCAAAGAATGAAGTCTCGAGTTTTGTAAAACACGCATCTACAACGTAGATTATCTTTTCATTGAGCGAAACTCTCTTCACCGGGAGCCAGAGCTTGAGGTTTGGGAATAGGAAAAAAAAACCGAATCAGGAGAATATGGTGGATCGAGCATAATTTATGAAATTTGGTGTGCATCGGATCGCAGAAAAAAGTTATGACCTTTCTGTGGCCGTTTCTTTGGTAGCTCTTTCGACAAACGGTTCTAAAGTGTAGAATAATATGCTTCTGTGACTTTTAGATCCGTCTGTAAGTAGTCAGTAAAGACTATTCCTTGCGGATCGTAAAAATGTCCTGTGGCATTACTCTCCCGGCCGGCAAAACAACCGTCGCTTTTCTCAGCGCATATTCACCAGACGCTGCGACTCTTTTGGCTGATGTTTCGACTCTTGTAAAACGTCAAGCCAATATTTTTTTTGCGTGAGCTTTAATGTAAGGTCAGCACTTTTGGCACCCATCACAACTCTTTCATTCCTAGAGATTAGTTCGCGCAGGATAATATGCGCCATATCTACTGAGATGCCTATAATCTCTGCTAAGCCACGTAGCTTAATTTGCGTATCTTTCCTCGCGAGATGTATATATATATATATACTATATACTAATTTCTGGCGTAGATACCTCAACAAGACGTCCGAGCGTTCCATATTTGGTTAATGTACGGCCTCGTTTATAAGAAGAATACAAAAATAAACTGTTTCCAACAATGAAACAAATCTCCAGTGAACGTTGAACAACTCGGCTTAAACTTACAGAGCGGCAAACTTATTAAAAAAAAATTTAAACACCGTACGAAACTTTTCGCTCTTCTTTTCTGTAACAATTGGCGCTTGCTTACCTCAAACGTGGTGGAGCTTCGTCTGACATAGTACGAAGAGCGTTACTTTCGCTATATATTACAAAGTACACTTTGGCGCTACTAATCTAACCCTTATCGTGCAGCATGCGTAAACAGTAGAATATATATATATATATATATATATATATATATATATATATATCTGTTTCTTGGTAAAACTGAGGCGCTCAATAAAAAAGTTTCCGTCAAAAGATAGGACGTTATATTTCTAAGAAGACTCGTGATGCTATACCAGGCATTTAATAGATAGCGCTTAATGATAGGGACCTTACAAAATACAAAGCACTTAGTAATATAGTATAGTATAGCAAATATAGTGTTAGTCATGGTATAAATTCAAATGGGAGCTGAACTGTGTATCATTATTATGTGATTTTAAAACAATCACATTCAATGTAAAACAATATGAGGTAACCAGAACAACCATTAGATATCCTTTAAATTGCAATATCAGACATAGTTGAAGTAAGATAAACTCACCAACAACACATTGATAGTTACTTTCAACCAATGTAATCGTTACCCTAGATAGTGTAACCATAGTTAAATTGAGCTGAGTGCAGCCGACCTTTCTCTTCCTATGTATACTTGGACCAAATAATGCATCGATTTTTACACGATACGCTGTGAGGATTTCACTCACCATATGTGGAAACCTCCATTATGGAAATATACCAATTAAGTGTTACATTTAATATTAGAATTAATTTGAACTAATATTTTGAATTATTTTTTCGTATATATAATAGTATTATTTTTGTTGCACGTTTAGGCATTTCGTAACTGCTGTGCCACGTTAAGAGTCAAATTGGACGCATCGCATGTCTTGGATGACTCAGCCAAAACGTATGCTGGACGACATCCAATATAAATTATTTGAGTTGCTGTATGGTCAATATTTGACTTTTCACAATAGACCGGCACAACCTGAGCAACAGCCACCTGTTGCACAATATCGTAGACAATGCCTATTACAGCATAGCTAGCCGCGTCTCTATGGATATAAATCGACGTGTTTTGAATAAAACCAATATGCCGCTAGAGAATAAGGCGCATTTTTCTTTTTCTTCATACTTCGATCCGCCCTTTCTCTGTTTACCGTTACAATAACTGCACAGTTCATTGACTCAGTTCACGTGCATAAACGCAGTTTTTGTTTTTACTAGTTTGCTATTGCGAACTGCGTCCGAGCTCTATTTTGTTTTTCCCAGATCGTAGAGTTTTGGAAGTTCCATTTCTCTCTCAGTACTGCAACGATTTTACTTCCGTACTGCGCATTCCAAGACAATATGAGGAATGTCTTGGAATTCTGCAACTGTATGATACTTGGCACACCTCTGCAGACAGAACCGGCAGGTGCGCAACTCATACTCCTCGTAAAAGGTGACGTTTGAACACACCATGTAGTAATAACCCTGCACTATGTATGTGGTGAACGTGGCGACTGTCACATGCAGGAACAGACCTAACGTGCAAGCTTCGTAAAAGCACCTCGAGATCTCCTGGTGAAATCATCCCGACACGCAGCGGTCCTGTCTGAGCGTAATTTCGAGCTCCTTAGCTGCGCCTCCTTCACTCTTCTTCTTGCCGAGTACCTATATATGTACTCGTACATATATAGGTATAATAACGTTACACGGTGCTTGGTCGGAATATGGTCGTGTCACCGTTCTCTCAAGCGAAATCCTTATTGACAATACCCAATATAATATTATATACATAGTATTAATATTAAAGTATATATAAATAATATAATATTATCTAATATGCATCCTATAATATAGCAAATATTATATATATATATTCTCCAGAGAACAGTGATCTGTCTCGTGCGAAGTCGCTACGTTATATATATATATATATATATATATATATATACTCTCGTATTTTGTAGCTTTATTTTACTGCGCTGCGCCTAAAATGCGCTAGAGTTTATAGGTGTTTTAATGGAGGGTCTACTTCTAATGTACAAAACCCTGCTCTTAGGGCCTCTAATCCTGAAACGATGAGATGCGTCACTACTTTGCATCTCTATGTTCGCGACGTAAACAATTGGTACTAAATACTTTACTGGATGATGCTGAAGAATTAACAACTTTATGAGGTCGCCGAGTGGCAATGAATGTGAGCTTTCTTGTGTGTTTGTATATGATATGTATATAACGTTTAAATATGGTGCGTGGTATATATGTTGGTATATATATACAGGTTGTTTCTGGAACATTTTTAAGGCAGTACATGAGTTGTAGAGCTCGTTAAAGCAAATTTTTTTACCAATGGAACATGGTCTCTAAGAAGTCTTGTTTCGGAATGAGAGTTAAAATACTACAATTTGTGACAATGGTGTTTTTGCCCGACATAGGAGCATAAAATGTGCTATTGTAAAACAACTAGTTCCTATACAGAAACCGCCGTGTTCGTGGGAACATTCTGGTTCTTCCGAAAAACATATAAGACCGGTCAGAAGATGCAACATGGTGGCTTAGAAGAGAGATCGCCAAAAATGAAGTTTTTATTAGCTTTCACGCCAAATACTTCAAAATCAACACGACCACTCACGGCGCTCAAAACAAACAAATTTAGGCAAACACACATTTCGTGACATTTTGGTACCAAATCTATGTCAATGCGAGCTGTGGTTGCGAACTAATTACGATTTTTTGGCGGGATGTCCAGATTAAGTGCGTGTAAAATTACTGTGTGGCGACGCGCTGCAGCTGTCGCGCGACATTTCGGCGATAGTGAACGTCGCCACACAGTGATTTTACATGCACTTAATCTGAACATCCCGTCGAAAAATCTTAATTACTCCGCAACCACAGCTCGCATTGACATAGATTTGGTACCACCTGGTGGTCATGAAATGCGCATGTGCCTGAATGAGTTCGTTTTGAGCGCCGTGGGTAGTCGTAGGGTAATGCTTTTGAGGTATTTGGCGTGAAAACAATAAAGAACCTTATTTTTTTGCAAATTCTTTTCTAAGCGACTATGTCGCATCTTCTGACCGGCTTTGTATGTTTCTCGGAAGAAGCAGAATTTTCTCACGAACACGGCGGTGTGATTAGTTCCTGTATAGGAGGTTGTCTGGTTCTGGTTGTCTCCCAACAGCACATTTTATGCTCCTATGTCGGGCAAAATCACCAGTGTCACAAATTGTAGTAATTTAACTCTCATTCCAAAACAATAATTTTAGAGACCATGTTTAATTGAAAAAAAAGCATTTGCTTTAACGAGCTCTACAACTCATGTATCGCTTTAAAAATATTCCTGAAACACCCTGTATATATATATATATATATATATATATATATGTGTTACGATAGGTGTATACGTGAATAGGATATATATATATATATATATATATATATATATATATGTTACGATAGGTGTATACGTGAATAGGATATAAATGAACGGCAATGATTTGGAAGTGATACGCGTGTATCGATTGCTCTGCGCTGTTACCTATATGGTATTCGACTCTTGTGCAATGTTCTATTAGATATGCACGGCACTTTCGTTGTTTACGTTGTGTAGGGCTACCCTCTTGTGTAGTACATTTTTCTTTTTACCCACCTTAATAACTGTATTTAATATTACCCCGATAACTAACGCGTTGCAACATGTAATAATGTAGGGCTTTGGTTGCACAACAACTGCCCGAATGATGAACATTTAGCTTAAAATATGCAACTAATCCGTCACCACACACATAACCTCCTGAACTCCACATTCCGCCTAATGGTTAGGCGCTTAGCTCGTTGAATTTTGTTGGCTGAAAATTGTTATTCGTCTCGTAGCAGCAGCATCAGCAGTTGCAGGATTAGCTGCAGCAGTTTGCATAACTTTCTATTATAGGAAAATAAACTAAATGACATATGGCGTATTCAAGTACTGCATGTACAACACATGACAGTATATGGAAAGAAACGCATTTACGATGAGGGGCCAGCGGCCTGACCCAATCCTGATCTGTGTACTTAGGGGACAAGCAATTTCAGACAGAGACGAAACTAAACTAATGATGCTGTGGCGGCGGTGCCGCAACATCGGCAGCAGCAGCAGCAACAACAACAAACAACAATACAACAACAACAACAACAACAACAACAAACGACAATAGCAACAACAGCATCATCAACAATAAGGAATATTTTCCGTATTCAGCTACGATTCAGCGTACGATCCGTATCGATCGATTCGATTGGAGGAGGAATCGTCCTCCTAATGGGTTGTTGGCGGTTCGGTTGTTGTATGCAATGCAATGTGCACACTAGCTGTGTCTAGTTTGTGTTTATATTGCCATCACCATCGTCTCGTGCTTCCCTTCGACGGGAGGGATTTTTCCGCCAACGTAGTCGACTCGCCATCGAGCCAGAGTACTACTACCAAAACTTGTTTACCGCTGCCGTTCATCGCGCGCTATTTCGATTTAGTCTGTGATTGGCCGACTGACTATGAATCGATCGATGTATCCATCCATCCATCAATGGATTAATCGATGTAAAACAGCATGCATCGATCATTGGATCGATTGGACTGCCTTCGTTCGTCGGCGACGACGTCTGGGCTCATGACAACGACGACGACGATGCTGATAGTGGTTTAGTGGCCGACGGTTTGGTCCGTGCGTCTGTCTGTCTGTACGTCCGTCGCGACGGCTCGATGACTTCAAATGCGAACGCTCGCGAGAGAGAGAGAGACTTCGCCGATAGACTATGAACGATGCCAGTGATGACCGACCAGACTATGAATGTGGCTGGTAGTTGTTGGTTACGACTGCGGAACTGTAGCCAGCGACTGCAGCATTGTTGTTGTTGTTGATTTGTTGTTGATTTGTTGTTGTTGTTGTTGTTGTTGTTGCCATCATCCAGCCAGCAAATCTACAAAGACGACAGGTCGCAACAACCTGCAGCGTAGTAGTAACCAGTATGATGAGTAGTCCGTGCGTCCAGTTTGACTGGGCTATCTTTTCCTCTCTCTCCCTCTCTGACTGCCTGTGGTTCTGGTGGTGGTTCATTGAGGTGGAACGCCCGATATGGCCAGCATGTCGCGAGCAGACTTGGTCGTCGCTGTCTACTCGCTCACTCATTCAGTTCAGTTCAATGATGGCTCGCCCTCGCTTGCTGCATGATTCTTCTTCAGCTCCCTCGATCCGCCGTGCCAGCTTCAGTCGATTCGGAGCTTCATCGTCATCGTCGTCGTCGTCGTCATCATTGCCGTTGGACTCAATCCGATTCGCCGCATTTCGGCATCTGTAGTTTATATTTTGCGTACACCCGCTAGCCAGCCAGCCTGTCTGTCACTCAGTCAGTCATTTGACTGACCGACCAAGTCGAAGACAAGCAGTCCGTCCGACGTGGCAACGTCACTGGGCGGTCTTGAACCGCAGCCGCCCACCGCAGCCGCCCACCGCAGCCGCCGTCGCCACCGTGGTCGTCGTCGTCGTCGTCGAGAGGCTGCTCTGCAAATTCGACTCTGTTGCTGCGGCTATTGCTGCTGCTGCTGCAGCAAATTCGGCGGAACAGAGTCAACCAGCGACAGAATCTCGGGCTTTGACCACTAACCAGCCAACCCTTCCCGTTGTTGGGCTAGCAGTGAGCGAAGGAAGCTCACCGCGACTCTAGCGAAGCTAGCGGGCCGCACGCCGGTCATTCGCCTTTGACGTTCGGTTTTCCGCTCGTTGGACAGAAAAAACGACGACGACAACAACAACAACAACAACAACAACAACAACAACAACAACAACAGCAGCAGCAGCAGCAGCAACAACAACAATAAAAACAACCGTAAGAACAACGGTGACGGCATGGTCAGCGGCCCCAGTGGCAATTCGAACAACAGCGGCATCAGCAACAGAATCAGAAGCGGTAATACAAAAATGGCCGTTGCTGCATAGGCAGTAACTAAAAATTGCAGCAATCACTCGTATAGGCGCTGTTGTCGCTGTTGCTGATGATGAGACAGATCTTCTACACCTATAGGTTTGTTCCCAGATTGTTGTTTTTGTTGTTGTCGCTAACGTCGATATTGTTGTTGTTGTTGTTGTCGTCGTCGTCGTTTTCGTTGTTGTTGTTGCTACTTGCTGGGCCAATTCCGATTCGCTGTGGCGTTGTTACATTTATGACGGGCAAAAACGTGCCGCTGGTTCTTGTGCTGCATCTTCTGGTGATAGTCCTCCTCCTCCCCTTCCCCACGCATTCGGGCGCTTCGGGCTCAGCGAACTATTGCGAACTATACGTATGATTAGCTCTCACTAGGCTCTCTCACGCGTTAACAGCTCACGTTGCTCGCTCACAGTACAGTTACACGCAGTTACATTAGGGTCTAGGGTCTTAGGGTCTAGGGTAGTCAATGGCTTTGGACAGATTTACGAAGCGGCACAAGATAGCGGCGCCATGATTCCGACTTCGAGTGAAATTAGCACACGCTGCTTCTTCACATCGTTCACGCGTCCACGGCCGCTGAAGCGGCTACTATCTCTGTGCGTTGAACGACGCTCCGCTGCACGCTTGCCACGAGCATTATCACCGCACCGCGTCAAAGTCCTAATCTTGGCTGTCGATCTACGGACGTACATTCCACTACGACTTGATATAATAATAGTTTGTCTACAAATGCGAGTCCAACCTTGAGCCTTAAAAGAGCACATTAAAGCATATATAACGACAGAGTTGCTTGGTATGACCGAGTCTCGTACACATGCTACCGAGCTAACAAGGCGTGCGCGCAGGAGACAACAGAATGCATCAAATCATACATCACGTAGGTGGGCCGGTTGAAGCTTCTTACAAAACTCGATAGTTGAGTATGGAAGACAGTATGGAAGGGTTTGTTGCATGCTATGATTGTTTTATGTGCACCTAACATAGTATATGCTGTTAAGTTGTGAAGTTTTAGTTTTGCCTCCCTTCTTCCCACTATACACTGTAACTTAATGTATTACAAGGGCGAACAATAGAGAAACAGAGAGAGATACACAAGCTTAATCTGTCCTCCTGTTTGAACAGGGAGGTAAACGAAACAGAGCAGATTCCTGTTGAAAGCTCCTTTTGACGTATTAAGCCCAAATGAGGGCGAACATGAGACGGGGTTAGAGTTACTTTGACCTGTTGGCGCTGTCTGAAAATTATGACTGCAACCGTTACAATTCTACAAATCAACCAAGATGAAGTTTGGTATATCAAAGCTGGCCCAGGTTCGACTAGGGCGGCCATTACGCGAACATATAGAAAAAGGCACAATTACGGCATTTTTGCGCTTGAATGCTTTCTCCTATTTGTTCATGCTCGATTTCCTTTAGTATGAATAGTAGTAAAAGGATTTCCTTTTGTTTTAGAATACTTTGCGCTACCAACATTTGACTGGAGACACCCATAATTTATGAACAAAAATACGTATATGTAGACTGCATGAAGCATAATGGGCTCATATTGTGCTTTTTGCAAAGAACGACTTTGCTTCTAACTACGTTTTTCTGCGTTCACATCTTAGGCGAGACTCAAAGAAGAACTTGAAGTCTAATTAACTGCTGCTAAAAACGTTAAATAAAAATGTTTTACCGACTCGACATCGTGTCTTCGAAAAAGCCATTGTATGAGTGTTAACTACAACCACAAAGATATTCAAACATGTTGCTTACTCGATAAAAGTTGAGTGAACAATTGCTTCCCTTCTCTGCGTCTACCTTTTCATTTAGCCATTAGAATCTACCAGACAAAATTAACATCCAATAAAGGGCCCTTAACAATAGAATCAAACTTGGCGAAGTGAATATCAATATCGCGGTCTTAGGCCAAGGGTGTGTTGTTATCAAATGCAGCTATGGAGAATAGTTCGGATTCAAGATTCCACAATCGGTTGAAAGTAATCTCATAAAAATACTGCGATGTTGTTGTTAGAGTATCTCAAAGTTTTTAACTATCCAGGCGAACAGTCGGCTTTTTGCTGCGAAAGCAGCATTGTCAGCTGGAAATATTGTCTTCCATCAGAACAACACACAAGTGAATATAAAACTATCCAGTTGTGTGTTGTTCTGATGCCGATATAATTCACGGCAATTTGTTTCAGGCATACGGTAATACTTCAGTATATATATATATATATATATATATATATATATATATATATATATATATATATATATATATATATATATATATATATATATATATATAATATACATATACATATGCATATATAGAAGATCTGAAGCATGTAGCGTGTGATGATGACTTGCTTTAAACCATCAAATTGACCAGTTTCCTTGTTCTACAGAGGCCTATAATACACACCGCGCTCTTCATGGCGAAAATCTCTGTTCCCAACGGTGTTGCCTCGTTCTGGCCATAAACTTACTCACGTTGTGTAGTGTAAACAAATCGTTTGTCATCGCTAGTTGCCAAGCTTCTCAGAAAACAACGATTTTGTTCGTTTTAAGTCGAATAACGCTCACTGGCTTGATTAGAGGTTAGCTTGATTTGAGGCCGAAACCTGACAAAGTTTACAGGTCGTCTGTCGGCTGAATGGAGTTTCCTTGGAGAACGAAAACAAGTTTATCCTTGCATACGCATCGATGGGAAATTATTGTCTTTAAGGCTTTGTCGTATGCATGTTTACATACAAGTCTATACGTATATACGAATGTTTATATATATATATATATATATATATACATATATACTGGACGGCGATCAACGCATAAATGATATGCGAGGAGTTTATACACGCTGCTAGTAGCAGTAGTAACAACAATCACAACGATATAGACGACGACAACAACAACACAAATAACATTAGCAAATTGTACTCAAGCATTGCAGGCGTTACAGATCTGTTCCATTGAGCCCGTTGGTGACTAGAGCCGGCGTCACTTCTACATTCGAACATTTGACAGCCAATTAGAGCAGCAAAATCAACAACAACCACAGCAACAGTAACAACAGCAATAACAACGGTAGCAACAACGGCAACAACAATGGCAACAACAACGGCAACAACAACAGCAACAACAACGGTAGCAACAACGGCAACACCACCAACAACAACAACAACAACAGCTGCAGCTGCGAGCGACAATTGCAGCGTTGTGCTGTCGTCTCCGCTCGACCCACCATTCATCTACCTGTCTGGCTGACCAACTCAGCCGGTCCGTCCGACTGACTGACAAAAGTCGCCGATCCGTCAAGCCTACGCACTTATTGTTGTGCTCTTCCAGCAGCAGCAGCCGACGACACCGCCAAAGCAAAGAGGCATGCAAGTCTACGCGCGAGTCCAGAGTGTCATGATCTCCTGATCTCCTGTCCATGATCTCCATGATCATCATCGCCATCAGCAGCACCACCATCAGCAGCAGCAGTAAAATCATGTTCGTTTATGCTTGCGCCGAGAGCTTGCGTACGCACGCATGCTTCTTTGCTTTTGGTGGCCGTTTGAGTTGATCGGCGGTGAACGGCGCAGTTGTTGAACGAAGGTTGCCAGCCAAAACAAAAATCTAACCGGCAGCCAATTTAAACAGCTTTTATATTCTCCCGCTGCTGCTGCGAGATGTGCGGGGCTGTAAATGGCACGTCGCGCAAACAAACGATGTTCAACCGTTCGATCGGAGCCAGATCGTCGGAGCGAGGCAATCGAGCCGCTTTATTCCATTTGTGTTGTGATGATGTCCACAGTGGGATGTTCTCGGGGGCTGCTGACACGAGTCAGTTCACGACACGACACGATACACTTAACGACGGTGGTTGTCCACCGACTCAACTAGACTAAACTGGATCGTTGCCATTTTTGATGGTCAACAGTGCGTACAACGAACAAGCAAGGGAGAAGCGACGCAGGCCATAATAATATTAATATAAGCTCGGTAACAGCTCGGCTACGTCTGGAGTAACACCACCAACAACAGCAACAGCACCAGAAACAAGCATCAAGCAAAAGAGAAACGAATTGAATTTTGAAAAGTACATATATTTAGTCAAGGAACGAAAGGGAAAATTGTTCTGAAGAAGCTGGCAAGCCCGAGCAATGCCCGTGTCGTCAAGCAGCACTGACGAGCGTGACGAAATCACTCAGTCGCCTTCACATATAGACAAACATGGAACTGAATACTATATCGCTAAGGTACTACAAAAAGGAGCGGGACAAATATATATATATATATATATATATATATATATATATATATATATATATGCCGCAGATCCCCAACGAAAACAAAGGGACAGTTTGACGAAACAAACATCGATCCACATTCAGATCTCCCGTTCCTCCTCCCACCAGAGGAATTTATAGCTGCAGATATACAAGGGCTCTTTCTCAAAGAAGTGCATATCGATAAAATATACAAAGACTCCATGCAAAAATAATGAATGGCCAGCGCGCACCTAGCCGAACAAACCTCAGTTAGGCGTGTGTCCTAAAAAGCAAGACACCCACAAGAGCATGATTGCTATCACAAACACACGACGAAAACGATCGTCTCATCGACAGGCTCTTGCCACAGTTTCATACCTTTATTATTTAATTTTAAGGTTACAGCTAAATGTGGTTGACTAACTACACTTGGGCTTGTGAGGAGCGCTACCAGTCGAGCTTATCCTCGAGGCAGCCCCTCATTGTGCCCACTATCCCTGCCCCATTGCCGCGCTGAACCGCCAGAGATTGCCGCTGAAGTAGAAATTCAAGAGCTCTTTCTTCTTCTACCGCCAGTTCAATTCGTTTGCTAATCTTCTGTAGAAGCGACGATGCCTCAGGGCCGAATGCCCCGAGTGTCCCGAATAATAGCGGCACGAAAATGAACTCGTTGGCGAGCTGGGCATATTTGATGGTCTTTAGACGTTCGACCTTACGTGCCGCGGAGCCAGCGGCAGATGCGTCGGTAATGGCCACGCGAACAACAGCTGAAATCACTCCCTTGAGGAAAGCCTTGGAGCAAGCCCTCGAGCAACCCTGAATATCTCAGTCAAAAAAGAATCATATGATATTTGTATATTACTTGATAACCCTGAAAATCTCAGTTAAAAAATAGTCATATGATATTTATATGTTACTTGTATCTTACCCGTTATTCATAACAACAAAGAAATACACCTTTTCTGGCTTGAGCGCTGGAGCTTGATAAACAGTCCGGTAAAATCAATTATTGAAGAAAATTAATGGATTAGAGTCTCAGGCTTGCTGAGAACTTGCCTATGTCAGATTCTACAGTAAAAGGACTTTGCACTTAATCGGTAACATTTACAAAACCGGAAGGTGGGCTCCTCATGGGGAAATAACTGTGTCAGTTTGTTTCTGGCTGCTGCGCCAGTTCCAGTTAGATTTTTGGATCCGGTTATCATATGCGCTGAGAGTTGGGTTTAATGCGGCGACGGAAGGAGGCTATACTATTGAACAGCAAAAGATCAGCCCGCCGGTTTATCCCGTACAAGAATCGAAACAAAAAAATCGATCTTGTGTATTTGGTGGACCAACGAGGACGTAATTTATTATGACTTTTTGAAACAGCTGCTAAAAGTAGAAGCTGCGTAAAAAAGCAAGCCAGCCTCCTCAACAAGGAGAGGCGTTATTTTATAACCGCTAGGCCGCACATGGCAAGGAGAATCCGTCACACCAATAAGGGGCTGCAGTGGGATGTTTTGGTGCACCCACCATACCTAAATGACTTCGCTCCGTCCCACTGCCCTTTATTACTAGATCTTCAGATCAGGGGGGTTTTAACCCCCCCCCCCACTTTTGTGAGGGGGGGGGGGGTTAAAACCCTTGTAGCAGTTTGTAGGAGTTTGCCGTAAGATGCTGTTACGCAGGTTCGAATGAAACGGGATTGGTCATCAGATCCTCACCGAATGTGGAATTCGGCTCCAATTGGTTGGTTTTTATCTGCCGGGCTCATACCCACTACAAAATCCTCCCACCCTACTCTAGCAGATCTTAGAACGCCCTTATATGTGGAGTTTTACGAGAAACCCCTGTAAAAAGTTCCGTTTCTTCATTTAAGACGAAATTTCAGGACATAAATGTTACCAGTATTTTTTTGCCAGATCTATGGAGATGATGTATATCTACCGAGGGAGAATATTTTAATTAAATAATTATGATTAGAGTTCAAGTTGATAAGCTACGTGTATCTCAATTACAAAAACACTTTAGCATACAACAATATATACACAGAAGATAAAATCCCGTCCTCACTACGGCTTTCTTTCTTCTGCCAGCGACAAGGTGGACCTGTTAAGCTACATCTCAATTGTTCAGTGTACGCACAACTGCTGTGGCGTTAATTTTCTGTATACATTTTCTCGCTAGTCACTGGAACAGAAAGCCGCAGGTCTTGGTCTCGCCGAAAATTTTACGATGTGATCGCAAACGCCCTGAAGTAGATTTACGCTTCTGGGCCCATAATCAGTCAGAATTTCAAATTTAAGGGCAAAAAGGTTTACTTCTTGCAGACCTGCATGTTTTTTTTAAGTGCGCTTGCTCACTTGATACCATAGTCTGAAAACACGTGGGTGCCCGGACATCAATTCAGAGATTATTTGATCTATTTTGAATGATTCCCGTGATTTTGAGACTTCGAAGTCACCACACTCGTTAATGCAAGTAAATGCCGGGTACCTGTGGCAGCTGCGGGCTTCACGTTTGCTCTATTAATTCGGAATACCTGTGAACAACTTCGCGTCGCGCCTGTTAGCCACGGCTATTTTCGGTGTTTTCCGTTTTTGAGTTTTGGTGCCACTGTTTCTGTGAAGCCCTTGTATCATCAGGCCATTGACGCCAGCGGGTGAAAAGCCCGCACGCTTGCGTTGCGATATAGCAGAATCGTGTCTATATATATATATATAACTTTGGCATTTTCGGGAATCCTCAACTGCTACCTCATGATAAACTGGCGAAACAAGTACACTCAGAGGCCTTTTTTGTGAACCGTCGTCACCTAGAAGAAGACCACGACGTCCATTAGCATATATTGTATATTATAATGGATAGATATATGGTAGTATGGTGATAATATATATTAGTATATATTGTAGATACGAATGTATACTCTTTTTTTTTTGCTGTACTGTTGATTGATCGAGCCATCCGTATCCCGTTCGGGCACTAGCATTATCACTTTTTTTTTAGCTCAGCTTAATGCATTCTTATATTAAAACGGCAAAAACCACAATGCTATGCACAGTACTCCCTCACGACAACATATCCTAGATTCACTGAAAGTAAAAGCAGCCGCCTTATCGGTTCTATTCGGCACCAAAAGAAACCTTATATGTTAATTGTGATTTAAAAGCAATTGAAGTGTATTGCCGTATTTATTTGAAACGTGTGCATTAAACGCACAACTATACCATTGAAATGCTATTCTCTTGGTCCAGCTGTACCGTAAGCTGTGCAGACTATTGCTTACCTATCCGGGCATACTGAAGTTACTGAAATAAATGCCATATAAACTGCGTCTTTAGCAGAAAAGCAAATCACTAAGCTAACGGACAGCCTCCCGTATCAGCCCGTGTGAACTTAACGGGCTGCAAATTATAGCAATCTAGCGTCAATTAAATTTTCAATTATATTCAAAGGTTTATTTTGAGAAAAAAAACATTCCGGCACACAAGTCTCCAGGATGAGAGATTACAACATTGGTGAGAGCAACACATTTTATATGGCAATACAACACATTTTAGTTTTCATATTCTGGTGCGCATATCGTTTCTTGCCCGGCCATCATTGGCGGTATCATCATACAAATCGGCACGGCTATCATTCTCGGTGACGTGAGGAGTGACACCGAATCATACGAGATGCACAACAGTCAAACGAGCATGCTGCAGACTTTTTTTCGCCAGGGCGATATTACTGGTCAAACTAGGCCAATCATATCACAGAACAGTACGTCGTAATTTGGCACGACAAGAAAATTATACAACTTGGCAAAAAAAAACGCGTGGCGTCTCGTTGCTTTAGGATGAACGCAATTGCACGCAACAGTAACAGATCTGGCTACTTGGGCGATCTGATTCCGGTACGCAAAGTTACTTACGGACAAAAACCATTCTGTCCGTTTTACGAAACGCATTCTGCTATAGACTTGTCTGCTCATAGATCGATAATTGTACTTTCAGGTTGGCCATTTTTTTTTTAGTTTTAGATCTGTAAAGCTTCTTTCAAGAAGTGCGTTATGAAAACAGACCCAAATACATTGTATGCGCATATATAGCTACAACTAGAAGTCAAGATATACGCTACTGTAATGTAGACGGAAAAAAAGCGTTTTGGTTGTTTACGCATTAGGAAAGTTGTAAACAGAGTAATCGTCACACAGAATGTATGTATTTTGACATCAGAGACGCTCAAGCAACGACTAGCGGTCACGTAACGAACTTAACTTGCCGCACTTCACGACGAGCAAATTGGCTCTGCCTTCGTTCAAAAAAGACCGGCCTCTACATAAAACTAAACAAACCGTATGGGAGCTTCACGATGTTTTCTGCGTCTTCAATTTGAAACACCGGTCTAGCAACAGACAGACACCTTATGCGCAGGAAATGACAATATTTTTTACATCAAACGAAAAATTGATAGCAGGAAGGCACCCCAGCTATGTAATTTATGAAAACGTCATGAAGATGCTCAAAGCGAACGACAGCATGGTATTGAGCAAGCTAGTTTCATACTACTAGCGTTGCGGCACCTTTTTTTTGATAAGGTAGACACAAGCGCCCAACGTACTGGCAGCATTCACAACTTTTATAGTCACTGCGAAATGCGCTGCTGTGCGTAACACGTTTGCATAGCGTACGCGCAGCAAACTTTACGGAAACTAGCAACGGTCTAGATCGTGTGCGAAATTGTCTTTGTGCCAAATCTATTGCGTTGATAAAGTGCAGTTGTACTGTCCTGTGAACGTCACAACGTTGCCTTATCTTCTTAAGTAGCGTCAGTAAACCTTGTCCGTTTTCGCGTAGTCTTCCCTGCATTTAAATCTTAATGTTACTAATCAGCTTATACAATCCACGAAGGTAAGTGTTTTCTTTTAAAGCCAAGTACCTGTTCACCTCACGTCTTGCTAAATCCGGTAAGACGGTCATGCGGCTAGTCATATAGGCCATTTTATATAATTGCCATTATTACAAAAAGAGCGGTATTCATAAATTACAACCCCATTATATTGCATATAGAATCCCGTGCTTTCATTGCGTTATTCACGGATCGTATTCTTCGGCCAAAAAGTCTGAGTTCCTTCCCTCAAACAATTAAAGATTATCATGCACTGAAGCAATTCTGTTTCTGTAAGGCGTCCAGTTTTGTGTGCCGTTGTCTGGCACACACATACATGCTTGTTACACATCTCTTGAGCGTTGTCTTGAAAAGCACCATAACCCTTTTTTTCTGCGTCTCTATGTCGTCATCGTAGAAATCGCTAAATGATGTGACTCGCAAGTATCGTTGCATATTAACCCACAGGCCCGCAAAGGCACCCACCGATCCGCGACGCCGTCAGGCAGTCTGCTTCAAAACGACAGTGAGCTGCTGCGTCATAGGAAAAATAAGAGAACCGTACGGAATTGTTCTTTTTTTTCCTGTTTCAAAAATTACTTGCTAATTTTGTCACAACATCAACAAAGACATCAGCCAAGAAAACAAGGAGAGAAACCTCCTCCCTTCCCGTGATTCGGACCGTCCGTGAGACGCAGACCAGCAATACCATGTTCCGGCCGATCCGCGACCCAAAAAAGCAGGCGGCCTGTGCGGTTCCCTGCTGTTCCTCCTGTACAGCTAGCGGCCACCGTGTTTTCTTCTTGTGTCCAGCCGTTTTTGTTGCATTTTTGTGACACTGCTGCTGTTGCTGCTTCTGCTAGGGGATGCCCACCAGTATCTTTATGTAGGCGTCTGTTTTAATCTGGCGCGGAATGGTGCGAGACCCGGTACGTGTATGGCCACTGGAGGACTGCCTAGTACCCAATGTACCGACGAGCATATTTTTGTCTGCGTGTGGTTTTTTTCGTGCCTCTGTAGTCGATTGTGGCGTCTTCTGTCGCTCCGTCGATTGCGTTCGAGACTGACCATAAGAATCGCGGCAAACACAAATGGCAGAACAAAACGCCCTTTCCCGGTCTACACCCGGCGTATGGCTGGTCCCGAACATCTCCGGGTCAATCCCAGTGTCAAGACGTTGTCCCTAGATTCCTCAGCGGTTTAATTCCTCTATACCGACTATAATCACCAACCCCTGTCACTCACGCGTTTACCGTTGCCTTTTATTGTAACAATCTACGTTAGGATGTATTTATTTTTACTACATGTACCCCAAATACGCAAATATTGCCTTGAAAACGACATTTTTTTATCACCGCCGAGATTCGAGCCACTTATGGTACCAGAAGTGCCGGCTATTTCGGCTCGCTGGCCCGCTCCATTTTGTCGAATATAAAATTCATGGTCATATATTAAAACAACACTTGTTACAAAATACGGAGATAATGAAGCATAGATCTACGTATATTCATATCAACTATGCTATGGATTTGATTAATGAAAATGCATTTTCTTCTGTTATGGCAGGTTTCAGAAGTGTCTGGTGCGCCACTGGCAGCTATCAGTGAGTAGTGCGGGTCTCGCAAACTAAATCAACTCAGATTCGGGATCGCGCCCACTTGACACCATTGCAAATATATCCACAGTTCGATTAATCATACAGCATTTATGTATTTTGCATTTGAATAGTTGTGCACGCACATGCATTTACGTTTTGTTACCACTGTGCAAAGTCAACGATGATCAGGACAACGTAGAAAATAAATGCCAAAAAACCATGAATTTTAAGTAAATTTATTTACTTATCAGCACTTTTACTTACTTTTCTAATAAGTGGAGCGTTGTTGCTTATAGGACCCCTAACAGTTTTATAACGTCTGAGATCATGTGCAGTTTCCGCTGCCATAAGATATTTCGGAAAGTTCACTTGTAGGCATTTGTATGTATTAACATATATAGGTGTTCATCCGGGGGTATTATTGACCTAGCTGTGTGCTGCAAACGGCTGCTTTGGTTTGATTAAGCTACACCATTTTTTCCCGCGCTTGATTCTCACCGTTAGGCTCTTCTTCGAGTGACAAATATATATATATATATATATATATATATATATATATATATAAACAGGAACACACAGGTCCATTATATATATATATATATATATATATGCCATTTTATGGACTTGTGCGTTCTCGCCTATATGAGCTGTTCTATGCATGGACACGTTTTGAAGACGACGGCTGTAGCATCGCTGTGTGAAGTTCTAGGGAAGGCAGAGAGAGAGAGAGAGAGGGAGAACGGAGGAAGCGAGAAGGGGAGAGAGCGCTTTATACGTGTATACGTATACGGAGCGGGGGGGGGGGGCATTCAGAAGGGAAAATGTTCGGTCGGCGTGGTAGAAAAATCGGCGGCGAGAGGCACCGGAAGGCCCCACGGACCAATCCGCCCTCACGACACCAATCATCATTATCACCATCATCACCACCACCACCACTACTACTACTAAACCGACCGCGAGTCGCACAAGGTACACGAACACACACACACACATACGCACATAGAGACACAAACACACACACACACACACATCGAGACACAATCACATACGCATGGCACACAGAACGGCGTGCTCAATGGCCTGCCGCACCAGCAGAATCACAAGAACCACCACGACCACCACTACTATTGGATGCCTGCAACCGCACCAGCCACACGAATAGAAAGTCAAGCAAAACATCAACCAACCAACTGCGGGGAACCACGGCGGTGTTGGTGGTAGCCAGAGAGAGCCGCAGACACAACTATCTTTCTAACTGCCTGCCTGCCTGTTTAGCTACCTAGCAGCTGAAACGGCAACCGAAATGACCGCAAAGTGGCTAAAGCCAGTGATAGGCGACTGGCGCGTTCATCCACGCAACATGCGCGCGAAAGCATCAATGTAATAGCAGATGCAAACGTCCGTCGGGGAATGTCGTTGCTAATGTAGCATGCTTTCGTGTGTCAGGTGTATTAGGCGGAACATAACATATCGCTTTTAATAAACGATTAAAATTTATTTTTTGAACAAGGGTTTATTATTATTATTATTATTATTATTATTATTATTATTATTATTTTATTATTATTATTATTATCTCCTCTGTGGCCTCACCAAAGAGCTTCTTCCTAAGCTGTTTTGTATCAGTTTTTCGGCATCCTTACTCCAAAGCCCCCAGATGACTCCAGACCCATCGCCATTACAACGTGGTCTTCAAGAAGATGCGCCCGTAGGTAAATGATGTGGCCGACGCCCGCGCTGGCTAGTCCACGAAAGCCGAAGGCGAACGTGTCGGAGACAGTGACGAATATTAATACTTGTTGTTTCTATTGTTATTACTACTACTACGTTTTTTGCCTGGAGCATGGCCAATTTTATGTATCGTAATGGTCCACTTTCACTACTGCATGTACGCTAGAAAGTATGCAGTTGTTAACGTAGTCACGAATATCATTTCTACACTATCAACATCGAATTAGAAATGATTTGATCCTTTCACTGTACGCATTTGCCACAAGGAAAACGTCTTAATTTCGACTTTCAATGCATAGCGGTACGCATGCACCGAGTCACCGTTTGTATTTGCAGATTTGAAGCGTTTAGACTCGAGTTGTGTATGCCTGTTTACAGTTGGGTTTTAATACAGAACAGGTCTGGCCTGTTGCTGGATCGGCAGACTTAAATAGTTGAGAGCGATCCTTAGCTAGAGATGAAAGAAGGATATATGTTTCAACAGTTGTTCGGCTACATATGTTACAGCTATTTATAAGTGGTGGTGGTGATAAAGTAAGTGGTGGTGAAGCACTGCATTAATCTGTGAAAGTATATCACCTGAAGACGTATTTGCACACCTCTATAATACGTCAAATAGCGGATATTTCCTTACAGGTTAAAGCAGTGCTCTGTTTTGAAGTGTCGTTATGACACATTCGCAAAAATACGTTGACCCTTTTTCTTTAATTGTTTGCTCAGACAATTGGATTGAAAATCATTTCTGTTGTCTCCAGAAGCAGTTTTCAAAAACTAAAATCGGGTTTACACGCTAACAGCAATCTTTCTGTGAGCTTGAACTGGTAATCAAAACACGTCTAGTTCATGTAACAGCTGTCACTGGCCCACCAGGTTTCAGTGGGCTTGAGAGTCCCACACAACCCAGACCAAAGGGTGTCTATTATCCATTTTTATTTCTCTATTCCCGTCTATATATATATATATATATATATATATATATATATATATATATATATTTTTTTTTTTTTTTTGATTGAGCACTTTCATAATTTATTATATTAAAAGAGGATGTTTCATATATACAGATCACTGGGCGTAAAAGGCTAGATCCGCCATGGGTAGATATTGGCTCCTTGACAGATCTAGCGACAGCCTTGGCCTTCACTATTGCACCTGAGCGAGTATTCGTTTCGTGAATGTCGAACTGCTTATCGAAGCGGTCCGGTTGTTTCTTCAGGTTTTGGTAGTACCTCAGATTCGCCTCGCGTAGTTGATCACGAACAGACGGCAGGATGACAGTTGACCCTGTCTGAAGTCGGATTCTCCAGATATAGCGATCCTGAGCATTTTATAAACGCTTTATATTCCGGTTGTAGACCGGCTACCAGGCCTGTGATCCGTACATGATAACTGGTCGAACCAGTCCGTGATATAGCTCCAGGTACGGCCGCGGTTTTGATAGTGCAAAGGCTCGAAGGAAGGCCCAGTTTGTAAGCCTGGACGACTTCTTAAGAATCTCTATATATAGGTGCGCAGTAAACAAATAGCGCAGCATCTAGCTAACGCCTTTCCATTAAGACGATGAGATTTTGTATCTTGATAAATCGATCGAGTGCGTCATTCGTTCAGCACCATTTCTATAACTATTTGGCACATTAATTAGGTTTTTCATGCAGAGACCCTTTAATTAATCTATATATGTAGTGGACGTAAACAATGTGATTTTTTAGGCCTCAGTGTTTCCGCTGCGTCCGGTTGCGTCGGCATCTGTTGTGTTTTTATCTTTTTTCTGCAGCGTCTATCTCTCCTTCAGGCGACAGCAGCTGTCTCGGTCATCATCTCCCTCTCTCTCGCTCTCTCGTGCTCGTTCCCTTCGCTTCGCACCTCATCGAGGTTGGGTGCCTCATGGAGTCACTATAGCTGCGTTTCGCTGCGTGCTTGGTTAACGATCCCGGCAATTTCCGATTGCGTTGCAGCTGTCAAAGTCGCAGGCGGCGCGGACGTCCCCTGCCGTCGTTGTTGGCCGGTGTTTGACAAAACACCGGCCCGACAAGAGCGACTGTGCCTCAGTTTAAACATTAGCTTGCCAATTGTATATTATTCATTCGTTCATTTTTGCTCGTAGTCGCCTAGTCTACAATGGAAGAATATATATATATATATATATATATATATATATATATATATACCCTACTTTCATTTTAATTTTGATAGATCGACAATTCAAGCTATGGTCGTCCTTCCTGTAGATCGACAATCCATTTATGTACGGACATACACACATATATATATACCCGTCATCACGAACACATATATATCTACGTGATTTTAAATATATATATATATATATATATATCCAGGTAACCATCTTCAGGTGCCTATTTATTGAAGATCCACGCGACGTGCCTATTAGACCGTATAAGCACCGGCTATCAATAAGCTGTTATACTGTATGTGAGCCCTACAAAGAAAAAGTACCTTAGCCTGCTTGAAGGTGTACAAAAGCACTTTTCAAAAGACTACACCGGTGGTGCTCTATAAATATGACTGAATTGCATATTGACCCAAAGGCTGACCTTTTCATGGGTCAAAACATTAGTGCATTGATACAGTTTCAGCAGGCTAACATCTTCTGACGTCCGCTCGAATAAGCAAAATACCAGCGCAGTCTTTATACAACCCTCCCCTTCTATATATATATATATATATATATATATATATATATATATATAGAGAGAGAGAGAGAGAGAGAGAGAGGTTAAAGCGAATAGCGGCATAATCATGGTTATTCTGTATTTGTATAACAAACATGTACGTATATTTCAATCAATTGAAATTAAAATATATATTTATATATGGTATTGCACAAAAAAAGAATAAAAAATTACGAAATGTCGTAACAATTAAACGGGTTGAAATTTAAATATACCGCCGGGGGAAAGTTTCGTGAGACATCTATGAACGCGAGTGGAGTGTACACTGTGATTGTCCATAGAACGGGAAAGCAAGCTTAAGGCAATTGTTTATACCGTCCAGTTGTTGCGGCACTACGCATGAGTACATAATGGGATTCCAATTTTAGAATTCGACAATTTAAGGGACGCGAGGTGTTATCAGATTTTTGGGGGCAAAAGGTGTTTAACCGTATACGACGAAGACTGTGTGTCCGACAAATCAGTACGAAAGTGGATAACCCGTTTTTGTGAATGCCGGGAGTATTTGGGTAATGACCTGAGACCCGGCCATGGACCGGGCAAGATGACTTAGTGGCAAAGTCATTGCCTTGCATTTGGGAGGTCGTCGATTCAAGACTTGGACCGGCCGCTCTTAAATTGGTTTCCATGGTTTTCAATCTGACAAGGCGAATGCCGGAGTGGACTATAACCGATCATGATCGGACAAAAAACGATGTCAACAGAACTCATCGTCAAGGTGAACGACCTGGTGAGAAGTGATCGGCGTGTCAATCACACACAATTCGAATGATGGCAGTGATGATAGGGCGGCTACCGTTGGAACAGTGTGGACAATTGGACGCGACAAGTTGGATAGCCGGGTGTGTGCGCGCAGTGCGTTTCGAAGAAGCTCCGCAAGCCGCAAGAGGAACTGCGTATGGGGCTACCACTGCAACACCTGTTCCGGCGTTATGAACGGCCCACTTTTTTAGAACGGATTGTCACCGGTGAGTTAGTAACATCACTTCCAGCCAGAGACAACGCGGGACAGCATACAATTGCAGCATGCATCATCAGCCCTGCCTAAAAAATGCAACGCTGTGCCCTCAGCATGCCTACCGTCTCTTTCCACGTTCGAGGTCCGATGCTCATCGAATTCGTCGAGCACGGAAAAATCATTAACAGTGACGTGTACTGTGAGACACTTCGTACCCTACGCAACTTCACCAAGAGAAGACGCAGCAATGGGCAGCCAACGGATGAGTGAGTTTGCTCCATGATAACGCGCGTCCACTCGTCTCCAGGGTCACACTAGCCAAGTTCAAGGGGGAGCAGCTTGAGCATCCGCCCTACAGCCCGGACATCCACACCCATCAGTTTGGTCCGCTAAAAACCTTCGGCAAACAGAAGGACACAGTGGGGGCTGGCTCTCGTCACAGCCGCAGAAGTTCTGGGAAAGCGGAATAAGCATAATTGTGCTCAGGTCTCTGGTGATTACTTTTGAATAAAGACTTCAATTATAGGTACCTTTTTATCTGAACATCCGCCATATATGCCTACTTTCAAAGTACAGGTAGATCCGGCCTACTTCCCTTCATATGAACTTAAACAGAGCTGACATCAACGTTACAACTGACAATTAGTGTAAACATAAACATGTTATATTATTTTCCTATGCACATGCAGTGCTACTGTTAGGCTAAAGCCCAAGGCATGCCGGCTACTGCTGCTTAACTAGCGAAGTGAGCGAGCTATACACATAATTGTGCCACAGTCAGCACGACTCGTGGTAGAAACGTCAGCCGTAAACACTACGTACGCAGACGGAATTGCTGCGGCGCATCACTTACAACTCAAAACAAATGAATCATTACGTGGAGGACGGGAGGCGAAGGAGAGAGAAATAAGGGCGATCCAAAGACGCAACCAGCATTCCACAAGGCGTTCAGTGAATGAACTCGACCTAGATTAGCCGGTATCCGGTAAGCTTACGCAACGAAGGTAGCAACCCAGACAAGAGATTCGATGAAAGGATGCTCTCCTGTCGGCAACACCATTAGAATAGAATGATCTGATGATACCACGTGGCATTGTGGTGTCTTGACGCGGCGGGGTAATTCATGAGGAGGCCTGTTCAACATAAACTTTTTGCGGTCTGCGGACACGTTCGTCGATGATATCGGGACGTTCACCTTCATCAGCATGCCTCTTAGTCTGCTGCGTCTTGTTGGCATGTCGCTGAATGGCTGCAGTTTGCACTGCCCTGATTGTTGGTTCGTTTCTGTAACGAGGCAACTGAGAACTGATTGAATGGTTGAACAGGCTCTAATCTTCAATCTGACTGCAACACTAGCATTACAGTGCCCCACTTTAAATTTTCTTGGAACAAGTTCTTGTATAGAAGAGTATAATTAATATAAAGTGTATAGACATAATCTATGACGATATATTCGCACTTACCCGTCATGATGGGCCACCAACATATGGCACGGATCGGCAGATATTTGGGGTCCGTTGCGGCATCGTGGCAAATTCACGACCAGTCGTGCTCATCGTACGAATTCGTACTCATCTAATAAAACTGCGTTCCATCCCTATCTCTGTGCACCTGCCACGTTGAAAATCCGGATCAATTGTTAAATCGACAGATACAACAAATCAACTGTTTAATATTGATATGTGATAATCTACAAAGTGAAGTACTAAATTGCCAGACAAGAATTAAGCTAAGCAATAGTGAGAGCAACCATGATGTTAAGGCAATCTAGTTAACTAGTTAAGAGCAATATACATATATATATATATATATATATATATATATATATATATATATATCGCTCTTGGCTAGTTACCGCGCATAGAGGCGTGAAGGGGCTTCCCACCACTTGATGGAAAACCGAGAGCTTTGTTCAGTATGTCGACGTGGTTGAGAGCGGTTGCAAAAGTGGCTGCATTTCTGTGCTTTTTTTTTATTTAACCAAAATAAGCAATACATTTTTCTCTGTTAAAAAATATTGTGAAACCGAACGTGCATGTCCAAAAATGCGTGTGAAAATTCGCTATAACCAAAGTTCTTGGCGACCACAAGTTTACACCTAGAAGCTAAATGTTCACATGTAATGGGCCTCAGACCAAATCCAAACGCCATCGCGCATTATACAGACGACGTTGTAGTTTTAGTTTAGGTACAACTTTATCGCTGCTAAAGGGAGATGCCGACGTAGATCTGCGCAGACGTGTAAGAATCTACAAGCGACACACTGAACAGCTTCGAGGCTACTGGGTGATGTCATAAATCGTCATTCGTTATGCAAAGCCAGCTTAGGGCACAACAAGCAACTACTCCAACTAGCCTGACCTTCGCAGCTTTGAGTGAGCTGAAAATGGAAATATGAAATTGTAAAAATATTCATACGTATGCGCCTTATTTACGTAATAATGAATGTCAGTCATCTACATTTAATTATAAATGCGATTGATTTCATTAACTATAGAATATAGATTAAATTATACATTACATACACACTCATAACATTGATATCCGGCCAGATCACCCGACCGACATTGTAATAACGGTGCATTCTGTGTTTAGATCTGGTGTCTTGTTTAGTTGCTGGGAAGGCCGTGCTATGCTACTAAACACAGGCTTATGTGTACTTCACGTAATTTCTCAACAGCGGTGGTACATTCTAGTTAAGTTCCCTCAAAAATAGTATAGCGGTAAATAGTAACAGTTTATGGTCGCTGGTCTAGGGGTGTTGATAGTTATAGCGAGAGCTCAAAGAAGCACAACATAATAAACATCTGCAGCGCAATCAAACTTCCGTCGGAAGGCCCGTTATGCACAGCTAAATATTCAGTAATGTTTTGTACTACGTAGTAAGCTGTTTCCTTATGTAAATGTGTATGTTCGCATGTCGTGTGCGATGAGAAGATGTTGGCCGAATTACTTAAATAGTTCATAATACGTGTTACCATATCATACCGCTGCAACATTAACAGGAATAATGTTGAGTGCATGAACATAGCCGTTACAATAAAATGTATTGAGAGATGTACGTTCATCGACATATGTAAACACCCTGATAGATTTATTAAGTTTTTGGAAGTCACGAAGAAGACGATAACTCGCTCCGGTATGAACAATCAGGCTAAAGCTGCAGCCAGGAAAGGGATTGCTAATACCGAATGTCTGCGTGGCGCACAGCCCGCAAGTGCAATCATGTACAGCCAAACATCTTAATCGCCAGATGACGCGTTTGCTATTAAATTTCGGTAATCCTCAATAAATCCCTTCTGCCAAAGGGTTTGCAAATATAACTACAAGTGTCTTGAATGGATACCTCGTTTCCATAAAGGTTCGCCCTGTGTTCGGTTCGTTCAGGCTCAGGTTGTGCGTGCGACAAAGAGCACACTGATTTTTGCCACCTCATGTCTCTATTTTAGTGGGTATGATACGGTTATTTCTCATTCCAGGTGTTTCGCCACTTTCTATGAGATGATGCCATCCCATCGGAATGTCTACCGTAATACGGAAAGAGTCTGATCAATCGCCCTCTCCGCGCCCTTCTGCCAGAAAGGCCGTCAGGGCGCGCGGCAATATAATATCTAATGTGTACGTTGAGCGTCTACTGTCGGCTGGCACCGTTTGTAGAGCTTGTTGGGCGTTGGCTGGGACGTATCACTCTTGATTTTTCTGTCGTTCTAACGGTTGTCACGGCAGACTAACCTGGTACCACGTTCGAACGGCTAATTTGAGTTTAGAGCTAAGCTTTGACGGAGCAGCGTTCAGAAAGCCGCGTGAGGGCAAGGCCTCTTTCAGAAATAATGCGTATCTGGGATCTTAAACCGACAATTCCACAGTTTGTTCCAAATTGTTTACTTTAATGTTTATCGTGAGTTCTGTACAGAGCCCTATCTACATCGTGACGCAGTATATTGCTCTCGTAGGCGGATAAAACGGCATCATTGATAGCTTTTAGAACGCCTAATTTTAATTCGAACTAGAGACTGCACCGCAGTGGGTACATACTCCTGCATTGATTGTGTGTCATAGACTGGGTTGCGTTGACTGTATCTGCGCTTTTAATATAAAAACCGTGAGGTGAGAACGTGTACTCACTGTCTCCTCCTATTATTAACATTATTATAAAATTTATTATCATTGCTTAAATGTTACAATTGTGAGGTGTGATCGTGTACTCCTTGACTTCTCCTAGCCCCTAATTATTATTATTATTATTATTATTATTATTATTATTATTATTATTATTATTATTATTATTTATTATAAAATTTATACATTGCATACACACTCATAACATTGATATCCGGCCAGATCACCCGACCGACAGTATAATAACGGTGCATTCTGTCTTTTGATCTGGTGTCTTGTTTAGTTGGTGGGAAGGCCGTGCTATGCTACTAAACACAGGCTTATTATGATTATTTTTATTATCTATTTTTTATCACGCTTTGTCAGGCTGAAACCGATTTCTTCAAGCCCGGTGGCGTGGTGCATTCGCCTGTGCCTCGCAACCGGAGGAGACACATAGGTGCGCGGGTTCGAGCCTCACCGTTGCACATTTGTATGTATGAGGGTGCGTCAATGAAGTAATGCAAAAAGCAGTCCCGTGGACGTTAAATCTTGGCTGAGGGGGTCAGCCGGAAAAGTGTATTTAGATACCGAATTCACACAGCTGTGCAACCGTCGAGAACACACTGCGCTTGCGCTCACTGTAACTCCTGCTGTCAACATCGGACCGGACATCGCTCAGGGCAGAAATTTACAGTTGAATAAGAAACACAGCACTGCAATCTACCTTGATACTTACCACTCGCTATTTGCTGTTTGGTACTGTTCTCAAACATCTAGACCACATTTCTCCGTTGCACCTTTTTCCGCTCGTGCTCGCATCTTCTTGTATGACGTTAATTATCTTCTAGAAGGTCGCACGCTTTATCAGATGTCATCCCTGCTGTGACGCCAGTTGCATCGCTAAATATTCGCCACCCTACTTGCTTACGCTCGGTAGCTTTTACGTCTGCGTTGCTGGGGTGCAGTTTGTTTTTATTTCCCTGGAATCGAAGCAGAGACGAGAGGAACGGTAAATAAGGAGCTCATTGCCTTTTACGTCCAGTTCTGCAGAAGGTACCGCTGGTTTGTAGTTGCCGCGCACAGAAAGCAAGGTTATACGGACGGATGCAATGCCTACTTTGGGAACAACCCCCTTCACATTTTTATTCGGCGTTCGAGAACGTCAAAGCACTCTACGCTCTGCCGTGCAAGGCAGCCGCACTCTGCCGTCGAACGCTTGTTACGTGGTGTTTCTGGTGTTATTGGTTACAGTCATATTCCTTAATTTGGAATATGGTCTCAACAAGGTTTGCCACACTCTTTCAGTAATGTTCACGGGCTACGCACCTTTATATGTGGCAGAGCAGTCCAAAGGCAATATAACTTGGTAAGTTCTCTATATACGTGCTCTTGTGTCTTGTTGTTATGATGTCCTCACAGTAAGGGTGCAACATTCAAGCCAACCAAGGGAAGTTACACTAGGCCGTATGATTTTTCTGTTAAACCGGAACGAAAACGTTCATCGCCCGAACGGTAATCGAGCTTTACCGTAACAAGCCACCTAACAGGTTCTTTTTCAGTTTCCCTGTAGTTATAGCAATACAATCGCTACCGTAATATATATATATATATATATATACACCTAGGTTGGGTAGATTATAAATAAGTACATCAGTCTAGATTAGTGGTTTTTCTACATCATCGAATCTTCTCTCATTTTGCGAGTGCAGCTATTGACTGCACTGCGGCGTAGTATATATATGCTGCAAAGCAAGCCGAAAGCAACTATTTACACTTTAATGTTTGGCAGTTTGTTGTACTTCTAGCTCTTAGTCATACAAACAAAATGGAGTCACATGTGATACAAAAAATATCGATTAAGCGGACAGCGTTTAATCTAACTCGATATGAGTATAAATCGACTCCATGCAGAATCTGCTTGTCGGCAGTTTGTACAGGTAAATGGTTCGCCTTCGATAAATTTGTCTAAAAAGACCATGTGCATATGATAGCTTAGCTAAAACTTACTAGTTCAGGGCAGACAAGCGCTACGCTTGATTCAAAAGCCGGCCCGAGTGAGTGGGTAAGACCATTCGGCGTGAAGCAAAGAAAGCCCATTTATTAATACGTGTCATCCGGTGGAACAGAGGCAGCGTACCTCTTGCCCGACGGCGACGGGAAGGCTGCTGTAGGCATTTTGGGTATGAATTAACTGGAACCCGCACCGATCCAACCCTTGCGGTGTTGGCCACCAACTGCCACAGGGCGCTCCATCGAGCAGCCGGCGCGCTGGCAGAAACAGAAGAAGTCGTAGTAGTCGTGTTGACTGTAGTAACCACCGCCTGAGCCCCGAGTGGCCCCACGATGGGCTGGCTCCCCAAACATCTCTTCCCATGCATTACTAATTTCACTCTACTCATACAATCATTCGCGACACGAAGCCATATTTATTCAACACACTGATTACATCCTGTCGTTTCTTATTCTAATTGTCTAATTGTCGAGCATATATGTATATATATATATATATATATATATATATATATATATATATATATATATATAAATACCGAACCGGGACGGGTGCGATATGAAAGAAAGCAGAAAGGTGAACGATGGAAGGTACCGCTTACTACCTACCTAACTCCTGCCTACGTGTATTTGATACCCTGATCTGTGGAATAAGTGCGTTTATGTCGTGGCCGTGCATGCAGAAGGGTCGGAGATACGGTAGAGCAGGGGTGGTACTGCGTCCTACTCATGACGAAAAGGCCGGCCTGAGAGGCCCTTCGGGCGTTGTGTATTTTGTCCTTCTTACCTGCAGCGTGAACCCTGAAGAATGTACGTCATTAATATGCTATTATGTTAAGCTATTACATATACCGATTATGTGACCTTTGGTGAACCAATGCTACGATATACATATATATATATATATATATATATATATATATATAGCAGCATCTTACGTAGATAGAGACACGACACAGTACTAGTCGATAGCGTAGTTAGATACTCGAGCGTATGTTACGCGGAAGACAGTTAGATCATTCACCTGTTTGGCTAAAGTATCGCTCACCTGTGCTATTTAATAAACGAGTTAATACTGCCCACCTGACGGGAATCGATAGCACTGAATCCGCCGTCTCGATGGCATCGGCAGAATACGCGCGTTCGCGTGCCACCAGCAAACGTTTTTAGGGAAACACGATCTTACCAGAAGCATGACAACCTATGGCGTATGATTTCTTGATGTACCAAGTTTGTATGCCAGCCAAATGGCCGTCCGTAGCACAACGCTTTTAATAGTATCACCTGTCGTTCTCGCGTGATCACTGCCTCGATTTCTGATAGCTTCTGTATTATTATTATCGGCGTCTATTGACCCCACGGTGTTTTTTGTCGGTATTCTCTGTTTCAGTTATTCATTTACTCACTTGCCAAAGTTTGTCATCCACCCTTGAGCTGTCAGATATTTGTTGTTACGTCATTGGCCGATGTTTTGTCCAGTTTTGGGACTGTTTTTTCTCTGATTTGAAGCTCGTCTCAAACAGCACATCTAACGGTAGCCTTAACAGCTTTTCGGTACATCGGTTTGGTTGTCTGGCCTGTAACCGAAATCACAGTTATAGTTCTGTAGTGGTGATGTTCACCTTGCTGCTTGCTTTGCACTGACGCTCGGCGCTCCTTTTTGGCTTCCAGGGATGCTACTGACGCATTATTGGTCGTCAGATGTCCCTTTTTTTCTGGTGGTTTTCCCAGTATCTGCGCTGCGCCATAATAGGTGTCGTCGCCGCCTTATACTCCTTAGGTCACTGGTCTTAGGCATAGGTCACTGGTCTCTCTGGCCTTTGTAGCATTCTTTTGACTGTCTACTTTACGGGGCCGTGCACCGCAAAGACGGTTGATTCCGCTAGACATAGTTTGAGGTTGCCAAATGCTCGTTGTTGCTGTGTCCCCCAAACAAGTTCTCGTTTTTCTTCAACAACCTTCGCATTGGCTTCACTCATCACTTCATATAGCTATACGCCCCGGCACATGACGCATGTAGTAACTCGCTGTGCAGGTATCCGCCCTAACCTACGATACGATAAACAGCTCGTCCATTTCTCTAAACACCTGCACATTATGCCGGCAGGAACGTATTTGGGCTTTGCTTAGTGTGTGTCCAACGAAATGTACGCTTTTGATGCTGAACACGAATTTGTTGTTTACTTTTATGTTCCCGGTTGCTGAGTCATCTTAATACTCGGACTCACTCTGATCTGACTGGTTTCTCGGTAGTCCAAATAGCAAGGTATAGCCCTGGCACACGAGCACCCACTCCGCTCAAGTTTCCTAGCATCGCTCTCATGGTCTCATACGTCTGGAATGCGGCCGGAGCTAGCGCCAGCTCAAAACAAACCCGCCAAAACCCTAACAACCGTACGGAGTTATGGACGCCTCTAAAGCTCTGGATTTCTGCGGCTCGACCCAGTGGTATCTCGATATCACGTTCAATTTTGAGAACCACCTCTGGGCAAATATCATCAAAATACAGCATCGGCTTCTCGTGTCGAAATTTGCTTGCCGGCATGTATTCGCTAGACTAGGATCTATTAGACCGATATGCGCAGCGAGGGCTACCGTCACAGATTTTTCCCAGCGTGAACACTTGCTCACGTAGCAGGTTTCAGCCGTTGTTCCTTCGAGCAGTTTGTGGGCTTTGTGGGCTCGTCGGCGAATTATAGCACCGGCAGTCCCATCATCTATCTTCGCAAATAAAGCTTGTCCCAAGCGGCCTATAATTTGTTGATTTGATAGAATCATAAACTCTATAGAACCGCGCATTCATTCTTGCACATAACAGAACACATTTCGGCGCTTCACTCCCAGTGTTTGGCCTGCCATGTCTCGATCTTGTCCTTCCACGCGACTGGTCGTGCTTGTGGCACGGTCAGAAACTTGGTGCTAAACTTACTACTCCGTACTTAGCAAGGACCGACTCAGATCTGCTCTCTGTACATCACTATACAATAATAATAATAATAATAATAATAATAATAATAATAATAATAATAATAATAATAATAATAATAATAAACAGTTTACAAGTGCATTACTGAAAACATTTATGCAAACAAGAGCAGGCCAGTTATTATTAGTATTATTATTCGTCTTGGAGTATTTTAAATTGTCGTTGCTTGTCTATTTTTTAACAGCACGGAGTGCAAGTAATGGCCGACGGTTCTGTCACGCATCGTCGTCGCTTTGTGTCCAACAAAACATACCCATTTCAAACCCAGACTCTCTTTTGCTACCTGCAGATCAGGCATGACGGTAACAATGTGATATGACAGTAACTGCGTAGTACATCATGCCTCGCAATCACACGAATAAGCGACGCAACCATCCGTTAACACAAATGTCGCGCGCAGTTCGCATCTGACGACTGCATTCCCTTCATTCTTACTTAAAAGTGTGCATAGCGCCGCTAGTGTCTATCAGCACGTACATCTTCGGTGTGCGCATTTTATACTTCTCAATGACTCTGCTTGCTATGGGCTCCTTGTGTTACTAAACTACGATTAACACTAGCCGTAAGACTCCGCTCGTTAGCTTGACATAATAACTAAAGGCTGAGTAAGGAAGACTCTGAAAAAATAAGAAGTAGTTGGACCTACATACCCAATTATGGCATGCGTGATACTTACGCTGACTTTGACGAGTAAGTGTCTCTTGCCGCTGTCGCTGTCCATTGTCGTCAAGAAGTAGAACGGTATGTTATACTCGATTTTTGCTTGCATTCAGCGTACTTTCTAGATAGGATAAGTAAGACCCGTTGCTCGCACTTACTATATCGTGGTGAGTTCATGTAATATTGACACCCTAAACCATCAAGTATATATTTGCCCAAAAAAACTATGTCCCAAGATATTCATTTAGTTGTCTCAAACGCTGTACCCATATGTCCGCCCGTAAGTACAAATGTATACCGGGCTTTGCGTAAAAACAAAAACTACTTTGCACAAAACGGTTCTAATATCTAACGCAACCGCTGACAGAGTATGAAAGAAAACCTCTTTCCGAGGCACCACGCCGGATTCGGTAGAACGTTGCAAAACGCGCAGTCGGTACGAGGGGGAAATTCAAGATGCATTCTACTCGCTAATTTGATGTGCTCCGACTTAGTGAGTACTACTAGGAGAAGATAATCGAACTCGGGAAAATATGCTCAAAGACGTTGTTCGTCATTAGATAAATGGTATGTCACTAGCAACAAGGTAATATATATATATACATATATAGTTCTATAACTACATAAAACATTTTATTGTTGTAATAATTTACCTATTTACAAAAAAATATATATTCGATTTTATTAAATTCGTGGATTACGTGGATACGTCCCTGTTGTTATATGATCACACATGGAAGAGACGGTGCACGGCTTGGCAAATTGATACCCCAAGCAACTTACCACATAATCAGCTATCACGCTTCTATCTCCCCTGACCTTTAAGACGTTAGCATGCGAGAGGCAGCTTGAGTTTCGCTCGACAACCTTCGGTCCTGACCCGAAGGCAACACTAGCAGAATACAATGGACGACAACGGACATTTAGACCTTCACAGGCAAAACACGTCGCTAGGAGGTACGAGCTCCAGTTTGGAGGAAATTCATTTTCATAATTCACAAGTGCAATTGAAATGCAGGTCGAAAAGCTCACTGACCGCCCTTATGAGGAGCGAGAGGGACGATCACATTGATCTACTCAACCAATTTTATTGACAATATAACAATACACTCCTTCACAGAGTCGGTGAGCAGCTGAACCTCGCAACCGGAGACAAAAGATCTGGGGCTTTCTTGAGACAGCGCCTCGGCCTTGACGTTCAACGCGGGAACGCGGCGTCCGTTCGGGGCACGCTGTTGAAGTGATCCCAACCCACTCTATATGAGATAGAGTAATATCGCCAGTGCACACGTTCTCGGGAGACAATTGTAGCTCCATTGTTATTCCTTAATAAAAGTTGACGGTTTGTACTGACAATATATGTATGTATATATATATATATATATATATATATATATATATAGTGTGTTTAAATAGTAGGCGGAACAAGGACAGCGGACGATGTGGGTGACAGCTAACGGCACACGAACCCGCCGCGCTGTCATCTTCTTTGACCTTCGATTGGCCAGATGACCGTCACTCATCTCGAGCTTATCTACCATACCACGGCTTGTGTGTTCGGCGCAAACGTCTTTGTGAGGCGGCAATGAGATCAAGTCGACGCTCAGCAGATAAGCGCAGTACTTTGCAGTTGTAGAAGCAATTCTAGGTCACTGCCACTAATGTCAAAGGACGTAGCTATACAACGATTCAAATCCCTTACTCGCTGCTTCGTTTAGCGTTTGCCTCCAACGACAACGAAGAACGCGAACAAATATTTACCCTTACTGCTACAAAACACAGTAGTAGACACGCCCTACTGTTGTCTACCACTCGTTCAAACGTTTGAAACGGAATACTCAGGTCTAGCTCTCTTATCGCATATCTATAGTATTTGATGGCGCCGTAAAATTTCTCACTTCTAGGGGCTAACAGGGCAACATGACTTTTCAATTGTCACAAACGGCTAACACTTAAGAGCCGAGACTCGTAACGTGTAGACTTAAAATGACTGCATCTAGCTATAGTTATGATGGCATTCCCCTAAAAATGGAGCACTCTCCATCAGCACTCAGATAGTATTACTTTGAGTAAAAACGAGTTAGCACATGTTAGGTGCCTCGAATCGCTCTATATCAAAGTTAGTCTTGCTATTTAAGCTTATATCGATAACCCAGTAACTATGCTGAAATACAGGCTAGGCTGCCTTTGCTTATTTTGGCTTTGTAATATTAGAATTTCATATATATATATATATATATATATATATATTAACGGCATTTTTCCTTACTTTTTTATATTATTTGATAGCAAAGTGTACCTGCTGACGTGGAGACCTGCTGAGAGGTGGATTAATATCTCTGACAGGCGTCGCGGCTAACCCAGCTTTTGAAATGTTTAAGAAGCAGTGATACAGTCTGCAAGGAGGTGTAGGAATGAGCGTACTCGCATGAGCCTCTCACGACCGAACGTTGCGACATTGTTGCAAGTATACCGCAAGCATTAATTAACATATGTGGGCAAACAAATAATGAAGTGTATATACCGCCTGGATATAGCGCTTTCTCAACACACTGTAAGAGACAACGAATGATTATCGATACTGTTAGATATATATATATATATATATATATATATATATATATATTAAGTTCAAAGAGAGCTATATACTATATTCAGCGCTAAACCTTAACTCAGCTGTGTCAGCGAACGTGTTCGTTGATCGAAGAAAAAATAACTGCGAGAATATCTATATATAATATTCTAGCAACCTCATCAGTAACCCAAAAAAAAGGAAGACGATGAACGAGAAAGACGACTTGCTTAGTAGCGGCCAATTCGAGTGAGCTAGTGTTCATTATGAAAACGCTATTGAATTACAAGAAAGCTAAAATTATATATATATATATATATATATATATATATATATATATATAAACATGCTAAAGAAGACAATTATGTGTACAAGTGTCGCCCACCGTTTGTTTTATTAATAGCAGCTTTGAACAGGATCCAGCTAGGAGCGTGTAGCGGTTGAAACTAGATATGGTCCAGCATGGCTCCTCCATGCTGGCAAAGCGCCTACCTGCGTGTCTGTCGTCTGCATTTGACGACGTCTTTCTTGGCGGCTTTTCACAGCCGCACGAAACAAACCCCCCCCCCGTGAGGTTCACCCAGAAGACGGCGTCTTGATTTACTTCTTGTCGTAGTAGTATAGTAGACGATGAGAATTGCACCTAGACAGTTATTGCATTGTAGCGCGTCGATAAGCACCGCACCGTGTGTGTCATCGTACCATAAAACTACCACCAGGCTACGAATCTGCCTTCCTCATGATGATTAACACCAACGTGGGGCCCCAACTTGGCCTCACCCCAACCCTGCCAACTACCGTAACTCAGTGAGGGATACATACACAAGGCAACGTTGGCATACATTGCCAACGTCACAGACTCGACGCCGCCGCCGCCGCTGCACTTTCTGTCGATCTCGCGCGTCGATAAGGGTCTCTCGCAGATAAAAGTCTCTCGCGGGTGAAGATCTCTCTCTCAGGCTCTCAGGTGGGGATTGCAGCCGCCAACAGCGGCGTCTCTGACCGGGGTCGCTTTTCGCTGGCGTACGCCGATACCGTAGGCTTGTGGATAGAGAGAGAGAGAGATGGATACATTGGACAAAATGAGGCCCACAAGATATACCTCCTCCTACCAGACGTACCAGCTCGCTGTTTCTGATCTGATCGATTGCTGAGTGGCAGTCGACAAGAATAAGCAATGTCCGTCTATACAGCTTATTCTTCTTTTGTGGCCTCTATAAACACCGCCACCACGTCCTCCCTGGATTCGCCCATTCGACGAGCGGATGAGTTTGATCACAATGCAGTACAATTGATGTTAAGCTTTATGCGTGTATGCTGTGTCCAAGTCTCATTTCTCCTTTTAATGATCATCATCATTATGATCATCTATATCGGCAACGATGACTTGCAGGCAGGAAACTAACCGTTAAACCGGTGAGATGCATCCTCACACGGCCAAAAAAACACACATACACACAGATAACGGCGGTAAAGATCATTTTTGCACAGGAAACTTGGGCATAACCTCATTCATCTGTAACCCCCCCCCCCCCCCGCCTCCCTTTGAACCCCAAGCATAATCGGACAGACGTGAATATCGCCTTATGTAATGACTGCCGCTTTAAGGATTTACAAGAAAATAACTTAAGTAGATCTACAATACACTATGATATTGTCAGTAAGGCTGTTCTTGCATAGTGGTTTTCATGTCCTAACAAGGACATTACAATATATATATATATATATGTTTATGGCATACATTCATTACCATTGTTCAGGTCCATTTCTTATATTTATATATATGTACACATATGTGACGTTCACAGTATAGAGTCTATGGCTATAATGTACAAGCTACGTCACATGTCGCTTTCTTCTTCTCCGTTATTGTTATAACCTAATTGCAGTAAATGATTGCCATGTGTTAATTGCTATCGTCATCATCATCATCATCATCGCCATCAGCAGCAGCAGCGCTATCACTTATTTTGCTGCCGCTTGGCGCACTTTCCTTGTTTAGTGTTGTAGTCATTTCGTTTCCAAACTTCGTATGCTAGTGCTCTCTGCGCCAAAAATAGACGGTTTTTTTTTCTGGCTACCACACTGTCGACTACGGCAGCAGTTAGATGATGATACGAAATGGAATGTTCAACATTTCGCCGTCCCGACGAATGGGCCGACGGCACAGATACTATCAGGGCAGCTCTCATCAGATCAGTCAGCTGGCTCAGCATCTACTCAGCCTTCACCCTCCCAATACGCAAACTCCACTGGTCTATAGGCACGTTTACGGCAGTCGGAATGCAAATGAAGGAGAACGTACAATACATATAAGTCAATCAAGCCGAAACACCAAACGACAGGCACATGATAATGACAGAGTAAATAACTAAATAAATAAAGCAGCTTCGTCAGGTCGCACATTACTAAATATATATGTATATATACAACGTGTTCTCTGTTTTCTATGATTGTTTATGTTGTTGTTGTTATTGCTGCTGTTGCTGCTGCTGCTGCTGTAAATCCATCGACATTGTTTGCGGGAACTGCCACTGTTAGGTGGGTGACTTCTAACAGCAGTATGTCGGTCAGCTACATGTGGACCGAGAACGAGTTCCTGTCACCTGCGGCGGTTAATAGCGGGAACACCGGGGGGTCGACCCATCTTCATTTGCAACGCAGCAGGGAACGCGTGGGGACAGTTAGGGCCAGCAGCATAGATAGATGTCCAAGCAAGCCTTCTACTTTACATTACTCGTACATTAAAGCTTTGCCTGGTCGTGCAAACGAGCACTGCCTCGCATTCGCAGCTAACGCTACGCGCAGTGCTAAACTTAGTTAGAGCCAGGGTCTTGCGCATTAGTAGTGGCCCGTGACATTTCAGAACAAAAACAATCCTGATACTGCACGATGGAGATGGAGTCGCGAAAACACCTCTCAAGTTAGACAGCGGTGTTGTCAACGGAGCACCAACTAAGTTACTTGCGTCTGCAAATTATTGGGGATACCGTATGAATTGTCTGCCCATTAGACGACTAAATGTTCACACAGCCAGCCCCCTAGAAGGACGACAAGCGCGGTATATAATTTTCCAGCGCTTTTTAATGTACAGATACAGAATAGGAGAAAACGAGCCGTGTGTGTAGGCTACCGCAAGCACATCCGCTTAATTTGAGCTCGAACGCCGACCCGTGGGGAATAGACAATAAATAGCCCACAAGTCTACGTGTCTACAGAGGCTACTACTACTACTACTAGTATCATAGTAGTATAGTTTCTTTTCAAAACAACCATCCACTTATTCGATGTGTATGTATTGTATAAGTATGTAGGTGTACCAGTGTGCCACCTGTAGACCCCAAAACAGACTAACGCGGAATCAGAAGTCGAAGAAGAGGCTCGGTATTCGCGGTGCTGATGGCACTAATAACTATCTCCGCAAGTAACACGCAGGACCGAGCCCCTCCCAACCACAATCGACGGCCAAACCAGCACTGGTGGAATCGAAACTCTCAATTTGTTCTAGCCGTTGTACTAGCCGTCGTAGGTCGGTAGCACATCAATTTTTCATTCCGATTGGGCACAAATTTAATTTGCATTTTTCTTCTGAATTTGCCGCTTGTCTTTTCTTTTGCACTCACTCTTGGTTTCTTCATCTTCCAGCAAAGAAACAAAGGTAAGAAACAGCTCGTGTCCACTCAGTGTCTAAAATGATGATAATGATGACGATGATGAAGGTCTTCGCCTGCCAAGCTGACTGACTCTGAGCATTCGGCGGAGGCCTGTCGAATATGTATGTATATATATATATATATATATATATATATATAAACAAAAGCTAACTAAGAAGGTTTTGCTAGATCACATGTTTCTAGACCTCACTCTGGCCCTCCCTGCTGCGTCGTACGCTGCGACGAAGAACGCAAGAAGAACAGGTTCTTCTTCGTCTGGTTCTTGGCTTGGTTATGGCATTGGCGTACGGGACGCAGCAGAGCGACGCAGTGGAGATCCAATCTTATCCCATCCCATCGGATGACGGCTCGGGAGGACGCCGACGGAACGCGTGGTCGGGGCGCGACTGACTGCATCAGAGTTCGGTCGTGATCATGGTCCGTTTGCGTACGATGCGGCTATCAATGCGTATCTCGTCTTCGCCGGAGCTACAGCGGCCGTTCATCGTGCCGACATGCCACGGTGAGATCTCTTCTTCGGCCGAGCATGAGGACATGCGGCGCTGCTTGTCCTTCTTCAGCTTCGAAGCGATACGACTCCGCCCGTTCTTGATGTTAGCTGCATCATCATCGTCCTCATCGTCTTCATCTTCCTCCTCCTGCGCCGCGCTGCCGTTTTTATTGCTCGCCGAACTGACCGAACGACGCACCTCGCCGTTGTTCACTTCGTTCAGCTTCAAGACCTCGTGAACATCGGCGGCCACCTCAAACACGTTCTTCTTCTTCTTGAGCAGCATCATCATCTCGTCGACCGGCACAGGCATGATATCGGGCGGCGGGAGAAGGCCTCCGACGGAATCTTCGGGTCCGACCTCAAGCAGCGTAAGCTCGGGCTGGGGATCGTGAAGTATGATCAGGGGTGCCGTACCCTCGTCTTTGTCGCTGCTCGCCACTCGGCTGCTAATGTAATTTATGTCGATGACACCAGATCCCGTTGTTGCCTGCGTCGGCATCGTCGCTGTTGTGACTGCTTCTGCTGCTGGTGGGGGTGGTGCCGGCGCTACAGGTGTTGTCGTAGCTACTGCGGGGCTTCCGTCTGGATTGCAGAGGATGACCGTTTTGAACTTGTCCTGGTGTCGCTCGCGTGCAATGTTGTTCTTGATCTGGTTCGTCAACGCAAACTTGGGCTTGTCGACGAACTTTAGGTTGTTACGCACCGGTTCGCTAACGAGCACGCTATTCGACGTGGTCACGACCGTAGGCGTCGTCGCTGTCGTCGCGCTGCTCGAGGGTTTTTGTGCGCTTTTTGAACACTCGGCCTTGTTCGCTTGTTTGAGGTTGTCCAGCTCATCGTCGTCGATGTCACCTGGCCGCGCATCAGTCATCATCGCCATGCATTTTGGTGATGTCTGATGCCGATTGTGGTGGTGATGCTGCTGCTGCGGCTGTTGCTGATGGTGGTGGTTGTGATGAGGATGGCTTTCCCCAACGAATTCGTTCCTATTGGTCAGGTTGTGCGTGACGGCCTTCGTGATCGATCGGATCAGCGTGTCAAGCCGGTCCTCGGCGTCGTTAACGACTTTTGGTGACGCTGAGCCCAGCGTCGCCGACCGTTCCGACGATGGCGACGCACTGCCAATGCCGGGGGGTGGTGCTCCAGCCGACTTGTTGCCTGTAGACGAACACCTGCTCCCACCGGTCGTGGTGGTGCCGTTGGAGCTTCCGGGGATGTCGGAGGTGGCGGTGGCCGAGCCGGTCACAGCAATACTATCGACGACGGGCACAACAACCCTCGAGGACAGAATCGTGTCGCTATCGGCTGCTGCTGCAATGAAGGGACTAGTGCTGCCGCCCGGGCTGATGCCGTTAGCCTGCGACGGCTCGCTGCCGTTGTGGAGGTTGATGTTGTTGTTGATGTTGTTACTGTTGTTGTTATTATTGTTGTTGTTGTTGGACTTTGGCCGACGCGTCGTCGACTGTCGACGCGAGTAGCGCTGTGATGGCCTTCGCTCGAACTGGACCGTGCGTCGGGTTCGATTGCGCGAGATTGCCTGAAACTCGGTTCGACCCGAGTAGCGGAATCTCGATCCCATGCGGAAGAGGTTCTGCTTGAGGTTGCGCTGGTGGGCTGGCGGCGCTTTGAGCCGGAAGAACGAGTGGTGTTCGACGGCACACTTCCACAGGTGCTTGGCCGCCTTCGGGTTGTACAGGCGAAACACGAACGTGTGCTCGCGTTCGCAGCCGTCGTCGTCGTCCTCGACGACGACCAGCGTCAGCTTCTTGTTCCGAAAGTCGAGCTTGGTGATTTTCGGCCAGAAGAACAGTCCGATCTTGGTCTGCTCCTCGAACACGAGGATGCCGGTCGGCGTCAGGCCGAGCTTGTAGTCGCGCCCGTCCTTGCCCTGCACGGTGTGCATGTCGACGCCGTACATCTCCAGCCACTTGGCCTTGTTCAGGTAGTTCAGCTCGGCCTGAGCCGAGCTCTGGCCGCGCAGCCGCTTGTACGCCTCGAGGATGTCGACCTCCATTTCCTCGGTCTGCTCGGGACAGAACCGAAACTCGGAGATGAGTTCGGCCGTGTGCTCGATCTCGTCGTAGTCGCCCAACTCCGACTGCAGCGAGAAGCTGCTCAGCTCGACGTTCGTCTCGTACGGACAGGGCAGCTTGCCGCTGAGCACGTCCTGCTTCAGCTGCAGAAAGAACAGGTAGCGGGTGAGCTCCTCGCGCAGCAGGTTCGGCTCGGACGAGTAGAACTTCACCTTGAGCCGCAGCGTGTACGGCGGGCCGATCTTGACCTGCTTTCGCACCTGCTTGGTCGGGTCGAGCCAGTGCTGTACGTGGAAGGCGTCGGTGAACTGCAGGCCAAAGTAGTCCCTCTCGATGATGTCGATGTTGTAGAAGACCTGCTCGAGCAGTTCAATGCCGAGCGCTTTTCGCGACAACTCGATGCTCATGTCGGAGCCATCGAGCATCACGATCTTGCACGGAAGACAGCGCTTCAGCGACGACCCGTGGCCGTGGCCGCCGCCGCCTCCGATGCCTCCGTTCGACTGCGAGTGTTTGCCACCCCACCGCTTGCTCAAGTAGCGAAACATTTCGAATTACGGCAGTGTGTTTACGACGCGCCTACACGCTGGTACCCGCAGGCACCTTCCAGAATGGAATAGTCGCTCGCGTACGCTCCTCAAGCTGCCCACGTCATGTGGTGCACTCGCTTCATTCATCCACGCAAATCGCACACAATCGCGAATTAGTTGTGGGTTAATTTTTTCTGTACAGCCAGAAATCGGAGGTCGGTGGTCAGTCAAGATGTATGCCGGTATAACGGTATAGGCTAGAATAGAGAGCACAATATCTTCTTCTTTCGTCTTTACAGGATCCTCGGCAACGTTGCACGCAGTATAAAGGTCACACCACAACTAAGCCTGCGTCAAGCGTATCTTGAACACGCCGAAACGAGACAGCGCTATCACCGCTCGAAGTGGACGGATTGGCAACACCGCCGTCAGAGCAACAACAGCGTTTTTCTTGCTGTTGCTGTTACAACTGGTGCTGCCGCTGCTATTGTAGATCGTCTTGGTATAATCCCTGGTGGTACACAGATGATGTGGCTATGCACGCACAAGCACAGTGTAAGTGAACGTAATCCATCGCATGCTTCGCGGTCACGATGCTCGATAATTCCACACAGAGGACGACCGGACACCGACAGGTCAAGCAACGCACGACGACGCCGACGACGTCGCTGCCCTTCTTAATCGGCTAAAAGAAGCAACTACCTTCACAAGGGCCAGCAACCGCACATCACTGAACTGCATCCGCACGAGTGGCCACTACTCGCTACTACGTACCAGTATCCAGTCTTTACAACAACAAGTCTTCTTATAGCCTGCCAGCCAGCCAATCAGTCAGTCAGTCCCGAATAGTCACTGATCATACGGACGCACACCACAAGTAACAAGCATTCCGAATCTTGGGAATAGCAGTTACAGCAGCAATAGTAGTTACTACTACTACTACTACTACTACTACTACTACTACTAAGAATAATAATAACTAGAACAAACAACTCGACGTGCTAGCCTCTTGTTGTTGTGTTGCGGCACCCACAAGCACATACACATCCAGATACGCAAACAGAAACTCCACTCACACACTACCAATCAGCAGCAACAGCAGCAGTAACAGCTCTCCACCGTTGTGTCATTCCACAGTTGCTGCTGAGAGAACGATTCCTTCTCGAACATCAGCACATCAACAATGACAGCAATCTGCCTCTCTGCCTTCTGGTCAGACAGTTAGTTGTTGTTTGTCGTTGTTTATATTGCCGGTATTGAGTTGTTGCTATTCTTGTTGGCAATATTGTTGTTGTTGTTGTCGTTGTTTAAAGCACAAATTGATGATCGAGCCGCCACCAGCTGGCCGACTATGAGTGTTGTTTTTACTATTGTCGTTGTTGTTGTTGCTGCTGTCCTGCTGATCGGCAATGTTGAGAATAGGAGCAACGTTGCGGGTGGATGATGCGGGCAGATGGTAAAACCGACAACGTTACAACAACGTCTTGTTCACAACGCTGTTCTCCACGGTTACGTGTAGAGAGAACGAGCGTGGAGCTCGAAGGAGGCTGGTTGTTTCCGTTTCGACGATGTGCTGCTGTGCCTCCGAGACGTGACTTGGACGACCATCTGACTCGGCTTTGTTGTTCGGCGACCGGTTCTTCTTGTGGTCGGTCGATCGTTGGTCCCTCCGTCCGTCCGTCTTCTTGTGGTTGTTGCTTCTCCTTCTCGGTCTTCGTCTTCTTATTCCTCTGCTTTTCCCGCTTGCTGTTGTTGTTCTTATTCCTCTGTCTCTGCTTCTGCTTCTTCTACAGCTACGGCAGCGTTGTCTTCTCGGGTAGCCAGCCGTTCGAGCACTCTTCCCACCCGCCGCCGCATTGTCAGTTTACGTTTGCTCGACGTCGATGTATCATCTCGTCATCGTTGTCGTCGTCGTCTTCAGCGGCGGCGGCGTCTTCGTCATTGGTTTCGCCGGCGCCGGCAGCAGACGGAGAAGAAGTAGCAGCACGGCAGCCACGGAAACGGCGACAGCAACAACAGCAACAGCGGTTCTTGATTCTGCCTCCGGATCGATGCTATAAGATTCAGCGTCTCGACGTCGCCACCATCGACTTCGTTGCCAACCAGCTTTCTCGTTGGGAAGACGACGGCACGATCTTGCTGTCTAAAGATTCTTCTGCTGGTTCAACATTCGCCCATCGACGGCTGTTTCTCTTCTCTTACTGCTGTCGCTGCTGTTGTTGCTGCGGCAGGCGGTGCTGTTATGAAGACGGCGAGGATTCTCGGCGACGACGCCTAGCGCTTCTGCTTGCTGTCGTAACTGTAGCTGTTGTTGTTTTTGCTGGTCGCGGCTGCAACTACGGTTGTAACTGTAGTTGTCGTTGTTGTTCTTGTTGCTGCTGTTGTTGTAACTGTAGTTGGGTTTGCTGCTCTTGTAGCTGCAGTTGTTGTTTCTGTTGCTCTGGCGGTGTATCCGCCGGCATATAACAGCGTCAGTGACGTCTGCCGCTATTGCTGAACCGTTTGTTGCTGTTTCTGCTCTTGCCAATGATGACGATGGTGCTGGTGTTGATGATAATTGATAATGTTGGCTTTATCGTGCCCGTAGCCGTAATTGTTTCTTTCGTCCGGCAGACCGTCAGTCCTTTAGTCAGAGAGTTTGTCTGTCAGTTCAGTTTGGCGGCCAACGTAGCTGTCTGTGTACGCTGATGACATCGTAGTCGGCTGTCTACTGCCCGAGTCGGTGAGACTCTGCATCAACTCTATCGCTATGTTTTTGGCGGAGGGGGTGGTGGTGGTGGATCGTTTTAAGAGTCGCTGTTGTTGTTGCTGCTAGAACTGTACCATTGCCACCAATAACCACCACGATCACAACGATGATGATGACGACGACGACCACGAGCACCACGATCATCACCAAGGCAACGAGGACGACGACGATATTCGTCTCCAGTGTAATCGGTCGGACTCACCTCCAACGCTAACACGTTAGCTAGCACGCACCACAACACACACAGGACGACCGAACGAACGAACGTCGCTCATGAGGCAGCGCCGATCGTTTGTCTGTCTACCTTCGGCTGACTTGTTTCTCTTCTACGATCGCCAACCGGCCGACTGACTCACAGCCAGACGCACAGACATACAGACAGTCACATACACAGGCATAGCGGTGAGGACGAAGAGGAGGAAAATCAGGATGGCTGGGCGCCTGCCGGGCCGGCCAGCCAGACGGGGGAGGAGGCGGTCGCGGTCGACGTAGAGAGAGGAGGGGGCACCCGCCGCCGCCGCTGTTTGTTGTGGAGCAGCCGTAGCGAATAGCGGTTCACCGAATGACTAAGCGGGGGAGAGAGGGAGAGAGAAAGCGGCGGCCGCCGAGTGAGAGTGCGAAAAAGCGAACGGAGAGAGACAACGACACCGCAGACAAAATGAGGGCTAGAGCGGGCGACAGGAAACGAGAAACAATGGAAGAGAGAGGAGGGGGAGCAACTCGAAAAAGGGGGGGGGGAAAGACAGTTACAGGGAGAAAGAAGGAGAGCTAAAGAAAGAGGGGTAGAGAGAGGGAGCTAGAGAGGGGGAGTGGGAGATAGCGAGAGACGACACAGAAAGGGGGAATACAGAGCGGGGGAGGAAGAAAGAGATATATCGAGACAAGAAGGAAGGGAGGGAGAACGAGACAGAGAGGGGGGGGGTAAGAAATAGAGAGAGAGCGGGAGACATGGGGAGACGGGGGAGTGAGAACGATAATGGCGATGGTGTGGCGGATATATGTATGTGCGGCTCCTGTTGTTTTTGTTTGCCGCCGCTGTTAAGTCGTTGAGGCTGCCGCTAGACATTGACTTGGTGGTGTGACACTTAACGTTGTTGACGTTGTTGTTCTTGTTATTACTAGTAAGTGATCGTCGTGGCGTGGCGTACGTAGTAAGTAGGCAGATTATGCGTTTCTTGCTCCTCGTACTACTACTACTACTACTACTACTACTAACTTTGCCATGCAACCACACACAACGAAAATTGACGACAGCAATTGGTTGTCAATAGCTAGTAGAGCTAGTAACCACTAGAAATTGTAGTAGTTGTACATGCTTCTGCTGATTGGATGTACTCCTCCATCTAAAAATTATTGTTAATGCATGCATTAATTGACCATCTCTATGCCATCATCATCATCATCGCCATGCTTATGAGCATCAGTAGCAACACTAACATCATCGTCATCATCATCATCATCGTGATCCTCGATAACCACCATTTGATGTATATGTATTTTTTGTTCTCGTCATCGACTTCATTATCAGTTGCTAGCAACTGTCATGTCAGCTATAACAACAACAGCGGCAGCAGCGGCAGCAGCAGGGGCAGCAGCAAGATCTGAAGCACCGTTTCACGTTCGCTAGACGGCCTACGCTGCTGCCCCTGCTTCTGCTACTGCCGCTGCCGCTGTTGTTGTTCTTGATGTCGGTGGTCGTCGTGGTCGTGGTTGATTCGTGGTTAGAGATTGGCTTGTCTTGGCTGGTTGGTTGGCTAGCTGGCTGGCTGGGTGGGTGTTACTGTATGTGCGGCCAGGGTCGCCCGTTGCTGGGCAGCGGCGGCGATTCGAGTCGGGTCGGGTCGGGTCGACGACTCCACAACAGCATGCCTCCCCTGCACAGCATCATCACTATCACCATCTATCTACTCTAAACAGCAGCCGCAGCAGCAGCAGCAGCAGAAACACCAAACACCTCCAGTAGTCCTCTAGCTTCGTTCTCCTCTTCGTTTTCTTTTTCTTGTCTACACTCACTTCACCTCACCTCGCCACCACCACCACCATCACCACCATCATTCCCGCCCCCCTCCCCTCCCAATCTCACCTCCAGCTCCCCCGCCGCTGTAGTACCAAAACAACAACCACGAGAGCTTGTGGTCGTAACTGTTCTCGTTGCTGCAGTTGTTGTTTTGGTTGTTGTTGCGTTCTTCCTTTTCTTCTTCTTATTCTTCTTGTTTTTATTCTGGTCTACGTCCTCCACCATACTTCACCATCCTCCGCCCGGCCCCCTGCAAAAACAACCGCAAGCGCCTATGGTCGTAACTGTAGTTGTTGGCGGTGGTGCTGTTGTTCTAGTTGTTGTTGTTGTTGTTGATGTTGTTCTTCTTCTTCTTGTTATCGATGATGGTCAATCAACCCACCGGTCCATCGCCACCACTGCTCGTTGAAGCTGCTGCTGCTGCTGCTGAAGCCGTTTCGGTCGCCGCTGCTGCTGAAGCAGTTTCAGTCACCGCTGCTGCTAACGCCAAGTAGCAACAGCAAGTTCAAAAACAACAATCACAACAACATCAACAACAACCACAGAAAACGTAACAACCGCTGCAGCCACAACAACGACGACGACAACAGAAGAAGAAGTGCAAATGCAGAAGCAGCGGCAACAACAACAACAACAGTTCTGCGCTTCCTGGTTGTTGTTGTTATTGTTATTATTGTTGTTGTTGTTGCTGTTTTCACTCAGAAGGATGTATGACGGCTGCTCGGTTGAATGAACGAGCGGTGGTCGAGTTTGTCTTGCTGGCTGGCCGGTTAGCGGGTCTGTCTGTCTGTCAGACCGTCTCGTTGACAGTTGGGCGTCTAGTCTCGAGTCATTGCGCTTGTTTGTTGGACGTCTGTTGTCACGCCGACGAAAAGAGTACCGTTGCTCGCTCTATTGTTCCTCTTGCTTGTTACTGTTGTTATTGACACCAATCGACGAAAATCTAGTTGCTGCTGCTGCTGCTGTTGTTGTTGTTGTTGTTGCTGCCAGCAACAAAAGCAGGCAGTAAGCACAATCTTAACGGCACTGCAACAGCAACTTCATGTATTCGTGTATAACGACTGTCTCGATTGTTTGAACGGCTATGAGCGAACAATGAACGCGTACATTATAATTATTATCCTCAACAACATCACTGTCATTATCGCCACATTTGCCCTATCACGATGTGTCCGTGCATCGTGTTGTTGTTGCTGCTGCTGCTGTTGTTTTTGTTATTGTTGTTGTTGTTGCTGCTGCTGTTGTTGTTGCTGCTGTTATTGTTGCCATGAACAGAGCAGAAACTCAATCGGCTTCCTCCGACGCCAGCAGACATTTTGTTTTCGTGCAGGAGTTTTCTTCAGCCCTCAGTTACACTCTATGTCAACTCTAGAGAACACGCTTAGTCGGAACAAGTCAGAGTTATCTCTTCCACAGTCACCTGTCGATCGATTTAGTTTCTCTTTCTCAAGCAGAAAAATCCGCACTTATGGACAGTGACCCGATTGTCGACTTTACATTTAATATAGGAGGAGAGAAATTTCCGAGAGCTAATGCGAACAGCGGCTCGTCTAGGAGTCACAAACCCACTACACTTGAATTCTTGCCCGCCACCCACCTCACCACACCACCCCCTCTCTCAAGAGTCGAAATATTTTTAAAGCAAGCTCGGAATTTGAGGGCTAATCGAGGGTCGCCTCTTTGAAATGGTGACGATCAGCTCATCGGGGTAGTTGAGGGCGACCTTCAATTTCCTCTCCTCGGTCCTCGGCGTGCGACCGGTGAAGCGAAAAGCACGTGCTACCTCGGCGCCCTGATCGTTTAGACTTCCCAGAGTCCAAGAACTGGTGGAGGACCTGCTTAACTTCTGCTAGAAGAAAGCAATCAAAGATGATACACATGTGCACACACGTACAGGTACCATCGAATGGTCATGGCGAGCGGGTTCGTGTAGTTATGGTATTTTCTACGTATGCCAATTGCTTGATGACTTTGGCTAGTCTTAGGTATTGTGCTTAGTGAGAAAAGAATTAGGAAACGCTATACAGAGAGTGCATGCTCTGCGCCAATACTAAGAGCGCCACAGTCGGTGCGGCTATTATCGACAGATTGATGATGTAACAAAACGCTGCGTATACGTTCTCTGTCTATACGAACGGGTGTCGACTATTTCTAAGCGTTACTAAAACTTGACTGTTTCTATGCGTTCATTTGGTATGCTCGTCGCATTTGAGACAGAAGAAAGACATGTTACTATTACTATTTGCTATTACTACTATGTTCATGTAGCACCTGCACGCGCTATAGCAACTGTTGGGTCTAGTAACGTGGTCCAATCAAAATTAGTGTTTATAACTTTTATACTTCTATATCAAGTATACAATTTACAATTAATAACAATGGTCAATCATTAGTGGTCATAGTGGTATTCAATTCTACCATGCAATGTCTCCTTTAAAGTAACTCGACACGTCGAAGTGATGACAAAGTCTTATGGAACCACCAGCAAACGTTTAGTTCGGCGGTTTATTTATGCTATTTAGTTTAGTGTTCATCGAACGAATTGAGCACGCCCCCTCAAGCAAAAGAGATTGAATAAGACCCCAATAAATGCATATGCGATGTGGGTCTGACGCAGACTCGGTCTGTCGTTGAGACAACGATGAATAGTATCTTGGGCAGCTGCGTCTCTGGCAGCAGAATATCTATCTGTTATCTGGCTGGAGGTTTTTAGAATGGCATGAGCAAGGTATGACAAACGAAAGACAAACGCATCCAGCATTGCTTCGCATTCAGAAGCAGTGGTGGAAACGAGGCGGCGGAGGCAGCGGCCGGTGACTTTCCATACAAATTTCAATCGAGTCGCTTACAACACTTGCGCACGCAGTAGTTGTAGTAGTAGTAGTAGTAGTAGTAGTACAAGATATAGTTGAAGAAGCAGTAGTAGTAAAATTAGGAGCAAGATTAGAAGTTAAATTGTATCAGCCAAACAGAGATTTAAAGGCACACGCTCGCATAGACTCGTCATGTGACAATAACAACGACCGCGGTAGCAACAACAACAACAACTTCATCCTCGTCATCATCATCCTGTTATTATCATAATCATAAAATAATCATTATCATCATCATCATCATCGTCGTCGTCGTCGTGTGAGCTACAGTACGGGGCTAAGTAATCGGTACGAATCCGATCTAAAGACTACTGGCAGTCTGTAGATCGGATCGCTACTCTGTCGTCGAGTGGTCCGCTCGATACGGCCCGATGGAATGACGACGCAGAGAGGAGCGGTGCCTCATAGGGGTGCCCCCTTCCCATACGCGGTAGCGGCGGCGGCGACGACGACCACGACGACGCCCACGACACGGCATCGCACGGCACGGCAACGCCGCCCGCCCAGCAGAGATAGCGGCAGACGCTAACGCGGGAATATTTAAATCTTCGCGCTAAGGAGCTATGGGCGACTAATGGCACGATAAGATAACGTGATAGCCCCCTGATTGTTACTGTTGTGGTTGTTATTGTTGTTGTTGATGATGTTGTTGTTGTTGTTGCTGCAGCTGCTGCTCTTGCTGTTCACGTCGTTGTTGCTCTTGCTGTAGTGCTGGAGCAACTCCTAGCAACAACAACAACAACTGCAAGAAAAACAAATACAAGTTGTTGTTCTTGTTGTAGTTGTTGCTGCTTTTTGCTGTTAACAGCACTATTTGCTGACGCGCTTGCTGGTAGCTTTATTTACTGATGCGCGGTGACTGATAGCTTTACTTACTAATGCGCGGCTACTGGTAGCTTTATTTACTGACGCACTTGCTGGCAGCTTTATTTGCTAGCTGGCAGTTGCTGTTAAAGTATTGCATATTTATTAATCAAGCTGACACATTGCTGCAGTTAATGCGAAAATGCTATCTTGCTGATGCCATCTAACTGATGCACTCGAAAGCACGACAACAGGTCAAGTAATACGCATATAGATGATGAGTACTGCAACTCTCACTTTTTAACGGGAAATCGACGACTGTGTCTATTGTTTATGCTGTTATACATTCGTTTCGATTGATTACTGTACACTGCAAGTTTTCTTAGAAGAAATATTAGAATAAAATGATGCAGGAGACACTGATTGTAGTTAGATCAGTGTTGTATACATTTTTGCAGCAAATTGCTTAACAAGGTTCAAAACTTCGTGAAATGCTCACTCGGCTAGGGCAAGCATGGAGCACCGAGATCATCTGACAGCCGACCGTAATACGGTATTTCCATTGAAATAAGGAAACTGTGCGTTTTTGCTCATTGCATCTTTTCTGGACATGTCTTTCTACATAAAAGTAGGCACTATGTATTCAGTGATACTTTTACTAAAGCCATTGCTGAACGCTCCCGAGAAAGAAAAATCACTGATGACGATAGCGCTAATGACAATTTAAACATGAAGACGAGAAAAATATCGTCCTCAGCATGATCAAACATTCACCTCAATCATCTACATGATGACCACTGTTCTAAAGCTCTCTACTTGTTAATTAGAGGTTGTTTAGATATTCTACTATTGCAAAACGGCGTTACTTGCTTCTTCATCAATCTATCAAGGTATTAGGCTCCGAGAACTGTTGCTCAGAACCTTCCAAAGTCAATTTCCGACAAACTACTACGTGCCCGTACATTGATGAACACTAAAGTTGTGAAACAACTTAAAGCTGCATTATGCTGCAACTACAAAACTTGAAACATAAAAACTTTTATTAGTACGTATATTTAAGTCCGTTGTTTGCCACGTGCCTGCACTTTGATAATTGCGGTCCATATACGTTGGTAACAGCAAAGCTATACACATATACGAATACTCTAACACTGTAGGGAAATACCAGGAGGTCGAAGGTCCGTTGAGCTAATTGGCATTAAACGGCAAACTACAATGGGAGTCAGAGTATTGAGGTAAGTTCCTGAGCTGCTATCAAGATCGTTGGCTGCTATAAACTAAATATCACTTTGTCTTATAACTGAAGTTTTCTTTACGTTCAGTAACTCGCGTTTATTTTCTCTAGCAATTAGCTAGCGCAGCCGAATAAGCAACAAAATTAGTTATTTATTATACGCATTCTATTCAATAAAACAGGAGTTATATAAATAGTGTTCTTCGTTGGAAGTATGCATTGTATGCCCTTGTTGTATCGATAATGTTTTTACTGAAGGCTTACTTGCCGTGCGTAACAGACACCAAAATGGCTTCCGTTCCATTGCACATTGGTATTCGAGCTCTTGTGTGAAGAAAGCTGCAAGCAAATTCAATAAACTACTAGATCCGTTCCTTTAGCCAGAGTGCATTTACTATCGCCCCACCCCCGGCCGGTTACAATTCGACGAATTCTTCCACGGAACTGCCTGATGGCGATTTCGTATTTAATCTATGTCCATATCAACACCCATATCCACAAGGAGTGACACATCTAACCCGCCTATGCTGTCACACCCCAAATCCAATCAGTCAAAAAAACTATAGATTAGAAACATCGGAATCTCCTGTTGGAACAAAGCGCCGGCCTCCGTCAGGCAGAGACAAAGTCTCTGCTCAAATTCAAATGCGACCTCAGAGAACAGAGAACGCTTAATAGCACTGTCAGACGCATCGTGCTAGACAATTATTACCTAATAGGTGATACTAGCCCACCGGGAGAAGTTGTCAATTCAAGTAAAACAGAGCATGGGAGACTGTATGGGACTCTGCACAGATAAAAAAATGAAAGCGTTTACAGGGCTCTATTCTAAATTGCCTTAACTTAATAAAAGGAGGCCTCTGTCTCTTTGTTAGGCATTATGTTATCAAGCAAAGGCTTGATCTGATTTTGCCAAGAACTGTGCTCCATCGAGATCGTGCACAAACCACATCGCTGGGTTTATAACGACCAACTAGATGCATAGATGCCTAAAATGTTTGTATGTGTATATGCGTTAAACATTGTGGTCTTATTTCGTAACTCAACTATTAATAGCGTTTCTTATCTCTAAAGCAGGACTGTTTCAAATAAAGCAATGCAAGTATTTTAACAAAGGCTTCAGCAGACATATTAGATAGACTGTGAGTGGAAGCCAAGACCACGAAACACGGACAAATCGTAGCCGGCAACCCGACATTTGAATTCGCAACCTTTCACGTAGAGCAGCAACCGCTTGTCGAATGGCTTATTGCTTGTTGTCGGTAGGGTTGTATCGGCAAACGAGCACCACAGAAGAAGCACGTTATTAAGCGAAAGTCCCAGCTGCTTCTTTGGCGTTAGTCTCAGCGTATCATTCATGCCACTCATCCAGTCCATGATGCGGTCGAGCGTATACGTTTCCCCGCGAGTGTTACGTAACAAAGCGCGATCATGACGATCACCGTCCCATGACAAATGGCCGCGCTTCGCATATCACGTTATACAGTGGCGACGGGGTGGGAGACATAATAAGATCCCACCTGTTAGGCATAATACGATCCCACACGCCTTCTCTACTCATGCATGGCCTAAGCGACCAACACTCCCACACTCAGCATTGCCGTCGACATTGCCTGCTGCGCAGATTGCTGTCAGCCGCTTCTAACATTTCAGACGAAGTTCAGCAGCACAAAGTGCGTAGACTAGGACTAATGCTTTGGTCCGAACTTCATCAACTTCGCTAGCGATGAATGGATATTTCTTTCGATGTAATGCCAAAGTAATACCGAGCCTGGGGGGGTGGGGAGGAATCCGGGTTTAGTGGGTTTGCGAGTCTCACACTAGTCACGCAGGCTGCTAGTGGCGCATGTGCATCATGCATTACCGAAACCTCCCAGAACAAAAAAAAAAAAAAAAGAATGGATATTTCATTCATTCAGCGAACATCGAATGAGAATCAATCGACAATGTCCGTTGAGATTTAGAGGAAGGACTGCTTAAAGATAAGATAATCATGTAGTATCGCATCTTCCGGTCTGCAGATGAGAAATACTACAATAAAGAAGTTCGGCTAGGAGATGGAAAATGGGTCACATTTATTTTGTCCCAAAATTGGAAACAATGTAAATCAACTTAGGAGTGGCGGACCCATGATTTGGACTCACAGTGTCCCGATTGCACGGCAATGGCGCCTGCCACTGAATCACCTTACACTGTACTTCTCTAGAATGGATATATGTAAAATTGGCTTTTCGATTCACATACTTTCGGATAAACCTTAATTAACCTTTCAAAAACCACTATTTCTAGCTAATTTGTCGTTATCTATGTCTGTTGTATAGTGCCTGATATGCATAACTACAAACTCAGTTTTCATATGACATTTGCTCGCAGAAAGAAGGGTTACTGCTGCAGTTGGCTTTCCACTGCAGGCCCTTGTTCCCCTTATTTCATAAGGCGTTTCATTTTACTTATGGCTCTTTGTTTTCAAAATTCTATGCTTCATCAAAAATACCGGTTTAGACCCCCAATTACAATAAGGTTTGCTCTATAATATAAAAGTAAAAGTATATTCAAATGTGGGTTTCCATTATAACTTTGAAGTCAATTCTTACCTGCATGACAACCCGGCGAAAAAAAAACCGTATATGTCGCTAGGCACTCGATCTTCCGCCTTAAAACGTAAGAACCTCGCGGTACGTGCCCCATGCGCCCATTAGCCAAACCTATTTCGCATTTTAATGTCCGTTCGCCCTGCCGAACGGAAGCCTTAAATGCGTCAAGTACGCGTGAAGGGTCTGGCTGCCCTTGCCTTCCCTTCTCTACTCTCATCCGCCTTGCCATCTCGTCTCTACCAACATCTCCTTCTTTTTTGAGGATTCGGTTTTGGGAATAGTGTGAGACTCACAAACCGCTAAACCCGCCACCCCTTGAAGCTCGGTATTACTTTGGCATTACTTCGAAACCACGAAAAAACGTCTCCTCCTCCTGTGCGTAGCCTATCGCTCCATGCCCTCTCCTAGATCACCCGCCGTGAATGCTATAATTGGGTCCATCATGGCCTTCGCCTCCTGGCACCCGTTCGCCGAGTCCATCATGTGTCGCACGACATCCTACAGCGTCTCTTAAAAGATGGAAAGCGGCAATCCGGCGCCCCGGCCCTTAGATACATAGGCAGCATTTTGAATGGTATGGTCAACTAGGCTGTTCATAATAAGTTAAAGAAATAAAAACTAAGAATTTTCCAAACCTTAAACATTTATTCGATAAACTGCCCGAGAAACTCTATATCCTTTTCCCACCAAGATTTCCAAGCATTTATATATAGATTTTGACTGCAATATTAATCTCTTTATTGCTGGAAAGCGCTTTTTATCGATACTATTCTTCAAATTTTTGAAGACGAAATAATCCAAGATGACCAGGTAGGGGGTTGTTCAATAAGATCGAATTCATCTCAGTTTGGCCAGTTTTGCGAATCATAGTCGAGTGATGTGAAGGAGCTTTTTCCTGGTGAAGCAGGACAAAGTTCATCTGGCCGTCTCTTAGTGAGTTCTTGCTGCAGACGGTCCAATAATCCGGCATCATATTTTCCGGTAATCGTTTTTTCACTCTCGTATAACTAAGTAGTCGACTAGACTTATTCCACGTATTATTCCAAAAACCGTAGCCATTGCCTTTTCGGACCCTCTTCAGAGGTCCTTCACCGAGTACACATCATTCCTTCTTGGGTCTCGGGAGTGTAGTGATGGATCCAACCATCGACGGCTACGAACCTGCGCCAAAAATCCAAATGATTTTTTACATATTGGCTAATTTTCGCTGAGAAGCGGAAACGCGTGTCTGTTTGTCTTTGATTAAGCAACGGCAGCACCAATGTTTCAAATATTTATTTGCTATATTTATTAGCTACAATAGATATAAATACTTGTCCATATGCGGCAATAATTTTCCTCACATCATTCCCACCCACGCATAGATGCTGATTTTATGCGTCCTAAACGCCGTTTATTTTTGGTGCTCGTCCGACCTCTTTTACACTCATTTATCCAGCTGGAAACAATGGCAAAACATAGCGCACGGTCACCTTGAACCTCGCCTAACTCAATTTACACTTTGGCCGCATTGCAACCGCTGGAAAAATGCTTGATAAACACTCGACACTCTTTTTCCATTTTTCGTCATATTAAAATACAACACTATAATAAAAGATTGCACTATTATAAAAAGACTACTAGTGCTGCACCATAAAAAAAAAAAGATGCCTAGCTGTCGAAGAATTGCCTTTTCCAATAGCAACGCAAGAGTTCGAAGTTCGTGTTTTAAATTGCTCATTCTAAGAAATGTTTGAAATCTCTCGTACGTTATCGGGCTCACCAAAGTCGCACAGGACACAGATGTACCATTGCGCATTCCCGATTCTGACGAGGGAAGTATGAAACCATGTCCAGTCATGGTTTGGGTAGTCTAGGGAAAACTCCATGTTGGCAGTCGTACCACAAAGTGAGGTCGAAGATGAGGGATCGGGTCCAGTGACCATATCGGGTCCGTTTCGATTCACCGGATGCTTCCCCTTTTTTCCCGCGCGGGGAGGATCTCGGCCAGTTGCCTAGAAGTCCAGTGCACCTTCTTGGCACTTCGCGCACGCGTTGTAGCACCGGGCAGCCGTGGACCGCCCCTACTAGAAACTATATTCTTATTATCAGACAATCCGTATTTGACTTTTACTTTTTCCTTTCAACCAGTGGAATATATATGTATATATATATATATATATATATATATATATATTTATATTATCTTTCTTATATTCTCCACCAACCTCCTAATTGTATCCAAGAGACAAGTGGACGTAGAAGAAAACGGCCCCGCCTTACTCTGTCGGGCTGCAGAAAAGGCCACTAAGGTCTCTAAAAAGATAAATATGGTTTACGGAGGTCAAGACGACGCCTTATGATGTCGACGGATGAGTCTTATTCGCAGCCTCGGTGTTTACCGTAATTGCAGCCAGCCGCAGGGCGACGCTCTCTCCCCTACCTTTCAAACTTATGCTTACGCGGTTCTCGATCTGAAGCAGAGATGGGAACATAATTGTTTTAGTAGGTTAAAGTCCCACGCTACCGGCCCACATTTGTAGATTAGTTACCTACAGTGGTGACAGCATATTCCAATTAGGCTATCTTTATAAAGAGTCGGTATACTACAGATCATATTTGGGTCTGTACAAGTATGAATAGAGATCTAACTGTCAGACATGAGCGCAACTAACCTCACAGAAATTTCAAATGTATTAGAATAAGCTTCAGGTTAGGTTCTGAGGTAAAATGACAGCCGAAAAAGCAAGATAGAAACCTGTTGACCTTTTTCTTAGATGCACACCGCTCTCGGTCTGTCTGTGCATACACTGAATATCTGCCTCGCTTAGTTTTGTCATGGTTTACTCTGAACCGTTTAATCTAATCCTTAAGCACAAAAAGAAAAAGATTTATGAAATAGCGGTCGTCAAAGCGCCAGTCGCTAAAACCATACACTGGTAGGAAGGCTTAAGAGCGCTACGAGTTCCATCTTCAAACTAGCATTTCTAATACACGAAACATGGCTAAAAGGTTATGGAAGGTTAATTAGACCTACCGCCTCGACCCAGGAGCTCATGAGCCATGGCAACTTCCAGTCTGGCCTTTTCCTACTTTGCTAACACTCCAAAGAGGAAGCGAAAGACCCTCCGGGACATGCGACTTTACGGTGCTTTTCACAAGGTGGCCCTTCTCATGGCGGTCTCCGTATCTAACATGAATATAGTCTGGTCAGTCGTTCTTGTCCAAAGAGGCATCTCTCATCAATGGAAGAATATCTTGTGGGCCAGCAGGAGTATGCTGACCGCTAGTGTGCTTAGGGCTGATTAAGACATTCTCCGACTACGTTCTCTTTCCTTCCAGTCGTTTCATGTAGTGTGTAAGCACCTCCCGTCTAAAGGAAACACGAGAAGAACTTGTTTAGTAGACTAGATTTCGGTAGTAAGGTCCGTGTTTTCGTGCCACATTTGATAATTGTAATACAGTAAAAGCTGAAAAACAGGATCTAAATTACCCTGAGGTTCACGCACACACGTGTTCCCACCCGTGTAAAAGTTACGGGTGATTTAATGGCAAGACGTTCCCCTGTGCAAAGTCTCTCTCTTGTACAGTGCTAAATGGAACCGCAGTGTCATAGTACTTCTTTATGCGAGAGCTTTGTCTAAACTGTTGGCTTTTTTTCCGGCTGTTTCGCACACCAGCGCGCGATTCGGCAATGCACACATTAGATACTTCCAACCGCGTCGCGCGCTTTTGCAGACTGCGAGGTTTTTCAAACGTTTAAGTGTCCATGTTGAGGTTGCCCTAAGTATGGCAAACTCAAATAAAGTATGCCAGATAGAAATCAAAACGGTTATACAATGCGTGTGTGTCTGTTATTTTTACAAAATTTCTTTTGAGATCTTAGAACGGTCACACGTTAGAAATACTAGCATCTTCTCGATTGGCTTGACTATTTGCTGCTTCGCGTCCAGGATACCACTTTATAAGTGTTATTCTGTCTCACTATAAACCTTCCAAGATAAAGCTTCTTATAACTATCATTTAGTCAACCAGCCACGTTCGACGTTCTAATGCTAACGAAGTCAAACCGCGCAACAATAACGACACTAGCAATTACGCACTAAAAGAACTTGTCCCAGATCCAGACTTACCTATCACATACAGGAGGGCACTAAATAAAATAGATAGCCTTTTTTTTTGCACAAGCACCCTTACCTTTCTGAAAATTTAATTTAGTTAGATTTTTTTAGATTATTAATTGAAATTGCTTCTCATTGTACTTTGATAAAGAGATTGATCCGAAGACAGAATATCTCATTTCTCTTTTAGAGCTTCTGTCGTCCACGTCATCCATACGGGTTATCATTATGTATCAGAAACTACAGTACAAGGCTTACAAGCTTAAGTCCTGCTACCATTTGATTCACGACCGGAACCCCCTGATTTAACCTAGCAGGACTTATCTGCTCGGGACACACCTACAGACTAAGGAGTGGGTTGAAGCATGAGGCTCCTTCCTCTTGGTCTCGAGGTAATGGTTCACAATTCCGTTCTGGGGGGGGGGGTAATTTTTAGTGGGTAGTGCGCTCGCTTGTTCCTACGTGTAAGGGCAATAAATTTTTACCTTTATAGGTAGGAGCTGAAAAAATTAAGATCTCCCAGTAAATGCTTATGGCGTGCCGGTTTCATCTTAAAATAGCATATATGATCTCATATAATAGACTTCTTGAAGAAGTCATGATCTTGGCTTCACGCACGGAAAGTCTCCACGCACGTGTTGAGGGAAACGATTAAAAACATAACACACATTCTGCAGCATTGAATCTCTAGTCAAGCAATGTTTTTTTTTCTTTATTAGAGATAAAACACTGCAGACGTTTGCTAATTTAGGACTTTTCAGGGGGAACAATTGTTTCCGTGCGATGACATGCGCGATACCCTCCAACCCTTGATATTCAATTTTTAATTGATATGAATTGCATCGATGGCGCAAAAAGAGGTCTACTTCGGTCACAGATAAAAAAATCATTCAGATAGCTCGTCGAGTAACTGTGCGGTGTGAGATCCGGAATCTCAGATTGTCTCAAAGGACAACGGATCGAAGTATTGTACAAAGCGTTATGCTTTGGCCGGTCATTCTAGCTTATTGTGCATAACACTGCCATCTGCCATGGAAAGGAAAGCAGGTGACCTTTGCATCCCATACTAGGATTTGAACTCTGTCGAACGGTAGCGGCCACCTTATACCGTTAGCTCGACGTCCGTCCTTCCAAGGCAGATTTGCTCTCGAACGCAGAGCAGCATCCCGGCGGATCGGAGTGCCGCCAGGACGATGTTGTTGACTGGCAAGTACCGAGGGCCACGATACTCGCTAGTCAACGTCTGCATTCGGCGTGAACGATAGTCCGTAACGACCAGCCTAGAACACGTACCGTTTCCCCCAAGGTATGGGGTTCGACAACACTGCCACCGAGGCGCAGGCCGACGCGTATGCGACGCTGATGTCCTCGAGTAATGTACCTGGAGCTCCGGCTAGTAGAAGACCAAAGTATTCGAGCAGTTTCATCTAGTGTTGCTGGTGCAGGGATCAATGCTCTTCCAAGTGCTCCCGCTAAAACCCTAAATCCCGCTAAAACAACTTTGTCGTCAAAATCTGCGTTGGTCTTTGTCTTGGGATCCCACTAGTCGCGGAACATGAGTGAACACCGGGGCGAGATGATCTCTCCACTCGGTCACCATGACTTATCTTGCATCCACAGCTTAGGTCGTAGGACGCAACAGGCTGTTGTGAATGATATTCTGAGCCCGGGCTCTTTAGCACCTTCAATGGTCAAACAATGCGCTGTCCAGGCTGGTTATGCTGTTTCGCGCGGAGAGAAATAAGTGCTGGAAGCACTTATTGAAGACTTTATGGTCTTTCGACCTTTCACCGTCGAGACCTTGGGGGGGGGGGGGGGGGGTAAAGTTACTGAGAGAGTTATTGCTAAAGTATGTAAGTGTCTCAGATTAGCCACGGGGGACCCACTCGCTGGCGAATTTTTCCGGCAAGGGCTCTCATTGGATATACAGCACGGTAACGCCACGGCGGTGCTCGGCCCCTTGTCCAGGTGGTCGGCCTATGACTGATGTAGTTTGTCGTCACGTTTAACGGGGGACAACTGTTTACACCCCGTTATGATTTAAATAATATATGCTTTTTAATAATAATGCGTCTCATCTTAACGTTAAAGTAATATGTCATTTACTAACTTAAAAACATATACTCGTAATGCTGAGATTCACTGCACATATTTTGTAACTGCAGGATCGTGAAAAGTTGTCGACTATTTATTAATTTTTTTGCCTAAGAGCAAAACAAAAAAATAGACGCGGGATAACAAGAAATGAACAGGGTCATAAAAGTAGATCAAGTATTTTCACATATTATACCTTTGCGGTTCCCTTAGGTCCATTTTGGTAGTTGAAAAAGCTTGTGGGGAGAGCGATTTGTGGAGACGGCGGTAATGTGAAATTTCTGACTGCTTTTCATGCAACGTCATCAATTAGGAAGGATTTAAGCGCCAATGTGGTGCTATTCATGTAGTTTATAATGGTAAGGCCATAACACGTTATACGGACACGTAACCGGATTTAATTGTTTCCAAGCTTGTTTTGTTTTCGGCTCCGGTTTTTTGGTCGATTCCGTCTGGAAATTCTGTTCGGGCTGTGCGTTGGCAGCTATATATCGTACATCTGAGGCAGCAGCTACACATCGGACACGTGGAGAAGGAAGAGAACGCTAAAAGTGTAGAACACTCGACGTCACTCGTCAACGTCACAAAGACTGCCAATCTCGCCGAGGCTGCGCCCGGTGGCTCCACCCTCCGCCTCGAAACGGGCAGAAGCACATGGTAGAGCTTCTAGAATTATTTTTTTTTTAAGGAAGTTGTTTTTAATTCTAGACTATCTTCCGTCCCCTACGGGCTTGGCACTTAACCTGAGGTATATCTTCAATGCACCGAGGGCCAAACATGTTAAGATATCAAGGGTTTCTCCAACAATCCTTGTGGCAGCATGGCCGCTGACTCTCAGCGGATGGTAGAGCTTCGCAGGTCCGCTGGAGTTGACATAAATTCCGGGCAGGTAGTTGAGTTAACAGCTGGTCCTGCTGTAACAGACAACGAACAGGCTCAACAACGCCGAAGCAGACGAAGAGTGGCATCGCGAGGCGCTACTCTCAGGAAGAAGACAGCGGTTGGAACAGCTGATGGAGACGAGATGTCGCTACCAGCGGCGCCAACAACTTGCTCGAGCCGCGTCTCAGTCGTGCAGAAAACAGATGATGGCTTCGCAACCGTCTTCAGGGGGGCAAGAAAACATAAGCAATTATCTTCAACAAGGAGGAGATGCGGAAGTTCGTATGCTCGTCATAAAAAAAACGCCATTGAATGAAAATATTACGCGCGATGCTACGTGCGATAAGGACTATACTATTTTTGCGTTACGAGTGTCTATTTGCGCCGTTGGGCGTATAGCCTTCCTTACGAGAAACGGGTACTAGAAAGTTTTGTTGCAAGGAGCGAAGGGAAATCCTTCCCAATAACTGGATGGTTGTGGACAATGTTGGAAATTGTCCCCAAACAAGAAACTTAAGGATGTGAACATCGCACTCGTTGCATAATGAAATTTGCATAATGAAAACACGTTTGTTCTTTATTAACACTCGGTCGGTGTAAATGTGGGTTGGCTGGGGCTGGGTAAATGTGTGAAAATAGCTTTAGGCTTTCTTCAAGAGGACGGTCTCCAGGTAGACGTAGTCTTTGTGTACTCTAGATGTGTGTAATTTTTTTTAACTGGCCCTAATTTATGTACTACTGCAGCCAATTGTGCAAAGTGGTTCAATCTTTATCATCCTACTTAAATGCATTCTACAGCAGATGACACGGTAGGCGTTTTGTAGCACCTACCTCGACGATTCTTCAGTAACTAATAACGCATTCGGTGTACGGCATGTATCACTTGTTGTGTTGATAACCAGCAAGTAAAATACCGCACTTTCTGTGAAGGCTGCGGTAAACTCCTGCACACCTATTATGTCATGTATCAAACACCCGATCGATAAAGTCCAATCCACAGGTCATGCTTTTGAAAAGAAGTTGCCGTTACTGTGGCAACTAACAGCGCAATTGAAACCCCAACTGCTGCTGTTGCAACGATCCGCAAACATCCAAGAAGAAAACTGACGAATTAACACAAACCAATATAGTAAACAAAATGGCCGCCGACAACAACGGCATCAACACCACGGCCACAACTTCAGCTGTCCACCGGGCCAGCAACAGCCGACCAGCCAACGACGCAACAACAACTATTACAACGACAACAAAAATAAATATATTACAGACGTGCAAAAGCAATATTAAAAAAATCCCATGCAAGCATCGACAGCGTGATTCCTTGACGTCTGCGTATTGAAGACGAGCCAAGATAGTATTGAAGCAACAGCGGTACGTACACACCAGACAGAAGATGCAAGCCTGCATGTGTAACAGTTGGAAAAGGAGTACGCGAGAAGAATCGTGAACAACGTACAACAACTGACGTATTTGAAAATTGTAAGTGTTCAAGACGTTGCCGAAAGACCTCGCCTGAACGCATTATTTGGAAGCCGTTATAATTTGTCACACACATGTGAGGCAATTGTGAGGATACACGACAATATGAATGAATGAATGAAACACATAGCTTTATTCATGAGTACTTGCAAATACACTCGAAAGTATACAGCCTCTGTACTGTGTGGTATGTGGCAATATGTGGCACGGATTGTGGGTAACGATGTAGACGTTAAAGTGAAACTTTCAGAGATAAACCAGGCGTACTATAATAGTTTTCATGGAAATATAACAGCTGACAAATTTAATGAACAACTGGACCTTGAAATATGGTCGGAAGGGATACACTTTCGACTTTTTCGAGGACAATTAAAATATTTAAAATATACGGAGAAGAGCACAAATAAGTAAATTGTATGCATCTGTAATCCACTAGATAAGCACCCCGCTGATATAGTATAGAATATTGGAGACGCAATGAGGAAAAATGGACTTCACTTGTGTGCAATACTATCCTGTAGGTCCATATTTACTATGCGATCAGTATGGATCTCGAAGAAGACGATCTACTTGGTCGCCGTTCCCATTTTTTTTAGACCACGTAAAGAGCCGCCGAGGTCAAAGAGAGCTGACATATGCCGCTTTTATCGATTTAAAATTGCGACTACGTTAGAAGGAACAAAAACCTTGAAATACTTCGAACCCGGTTGGCTTTAGAGGGAGCTATGCAAAATTTGATACGCGGCATGCTGCAAGTCAAGTTTATCATTATTATTATTATTATTATTATTATTATTATTATTATTATTATTATTATTATTATATTATTATTATTATTATTATTATTATTATTATTATTATTATTATTATTATTATTATTATTATTATCAGTATCATTATCATCATCATCAAGAACAAAGCTCATTATGTCAACAGGCCAGTAACAACTCAAGTCGTTCAGGGTGACTTTGCAAGGCCATTCTTCTTCATAATGTATAAAGCTGGCTTGACGGACGCTCCCATGTGTAAAGGCGGAATGTACAAGCGACACATGCATTTTATGCCGACGACTTAGCAATTCTCGCAGACACGAAACCACCTGCCGTTTTATCTACAGGAAGCCTCCGATTGGTACCAAGAAAACTGATTGACAATCAACATCGTCAAAGAAAAAGTTCTACGATTTAGTCAAAGGCGGATCCTACGATGCAGACGATCGGTGTATTATGATTGAGAGAGTAAATATTGAACTCCTCACTTACACTGCTACATAGGAATAACGTAAATGATATGAGAAGAAGTAATGATAAGTGAATAATGATAAGTGACGCCTCGGCTGTTCTTTAGCGGACCTATAGAACAAATGCGTAACAAGGCCATCGCGGCTATGATTCTAGCGCGATACGTTGTAACAGTTCAGTGCTATCAGCGTCCTGGTTAGTTTGAATACAAACTTCCACGAAGAGTACACAGAGTGCATCTATCATCAACTGTGACTCTCAAGCCTGTGCGAAGAACCGTGCGTGTGTCTGCCTGACTGTTAAGGAGATATCGCTGCACTGCTTCTCTCGAATGACATGCCGAGAGCAGCTGACAACATAAGTGTATAAGTGTCAATGTTAAATGCGTACTTAACATCAGTGAAATAAATGTGATTATAATAATGAAAATTGTAACCATTGCTGCAGTTATTGTCTTTACAAAATGTTCCCTTATTTTACTGTGGGATGGAAGCGGCCGTTAAGCGGCACAGGCATAGACAGCGTCGGTTGGCGGCAATGGCGATACAAGTTAAAAGATGGCGCCATATAGAAGATGCCGCCACCCTCGCAGCGAAGAAGCGGGAAGTCACTGAATGCGCAGAGCAGTCTAAGATATATAAGGAGGCTTGAGAATAAGTGAGGCGGTTGTTGTTGGATGCAGGTTTCCGGCAAGAAAACACCAAACAAAATAATGAGGATTAGCCAGCGCGAGTGGATGATCAAAGACAGAACAACCAGAAAGAGTACGCAGACAGATAGATAGACGGAGAGCGGCCGTCGAAACCAAGTTCGTACCCGGCGACTGGTCAAAATAAGGAGGCCAGCCGCTGTGACCAAGGCGGATGAGAAGTACGCACCGCCGACGGCAGTCAAACCCGGCAGTCGGTCAAGACATTGGAATACTAGTTGGATGACATCCGACTAGGAGATGACACAATAACCGGTCGCCGGTTAACTACGGGGGCACACGCAGTGAACAGGGGGACGCTAGGCTATCTACTACGTGGTCAAAGAAATTCACAGGGGAATTCGTGTTTGATGGGTTTGTGAGTCCCGCACAAATTGCTGAGAGCTGCCAGCGAGAAACACCACGTCGCGAGGATAAAGTGCGCTCCAAGCCATCAACAGGAGTTCGTGGGTGAGTACGGGGCCGAATTCAAAACAAGCATGTGACAGAGGGAGAACAAGCCCGTGACAGATGTAGGATAGCAGCAGCCGTTAAGCAGCGCAGACATAGGCAACGTAGGCTAGGGAAATGGCATGGATTGTAAGGAACCATGGAGAAACACCCCCTAAGACAAACTATTAATAGTGTAATTAGGGAGTATTATACACCATCGTGATAATCCAATTAATCGTATGAATGCAGACGAGAATGTTTGTTAAAATACTTATGGTGATACCATAGCAATAGCATAAAACTTTATACGAAACCAGCAGCAGCACGCTGTATGATACAGTACACAGCGAGCGCATCTGATTCAAAAGATATTCTACAAGGAATGGTAAACAAAACTCATATATATATATATATATATATATATATATATATATATATAATATATATATATATATATATATATAAATACATATATAGACACGACGTGTTGACCGGCGGCAATGGCGAAGCAAGCTAAAGAAATGGCGACAAATAAAAGATGCCGCTACACCGGTAGCGGAGACGCGAGAAGTCGTTGTATGTCTAAGGTATATAGTATTATGGTTTTTTAACACCCAGGTTGGGTACATTTTGTCTAAGGTATATAAGGAGGCATGAGAATAAATGAGTCAGCTGTCGCTGGCGGAAATCAAGCAGAGGGCGGTGTTGTGAGAGCGCAAGACTGGCGAACTCGTCCCGGTCGTGCGAGTGGCAAACAAACAACGTTACATTTTCAATGTCTCGTGTGATCTTAAAACATAGATACGTTGGCGACGGTTGCACCGGAATTATACCGCGAACGCACAATAGGAGAAGAATTAATACTGGACAGGATACCGTCCAGTACACAAACCTTTGAAGCCTACAGACACATTTTAGAGAACCTTGCAACATGGCAGTTGCGGCAATGGGTCCCTATGCCGAGGGTCCTGCTTAATGCAGCGATAGATGAACATTTTTTGTCACAGAGAAACAGATCTATAGTATAGCGAACAACATGACACGGTTACCATCACTTCATAAACTTGAAAGGCAATCGACAAGTGCGTATGTAAACATTTTGGAAAGTGCAATATCGGACGTTACTACATATTGCTCGCTTATTCAAATATCGTCACTATAGTCAAGTTCGACCAAGAGTGTTAGCCTATGAAATTATATATAAAAGATTGTATTATACTGCCTATTTGTGGTGAATAAACTTGAAACAAAGTATGTTTAGCTTCCATTAATTAGCGGATATGCCTGCAGGCAAGCGGGGTAGTCTAGTAAGTGGACTTTCAATCTACTTACGTAAGTGCTTACCCACCCCCTCCCTATGCGATGCGTCAAAAGAGATGTGTGTTGTGTCGCTCTCACCTCGGGTAGCGTAAATACCGCGATACTCTACCTACCGCCAGTTTAGATTCTGCGGAAGTGACCGAAGTGGTATCGTCGGCGCTCCCGGATCTGGAGGTGCCGACTATTCTTGAAGGTTACGATCATCATAAGCGGTGCAAATATTTTCAAAGGCGAAGTATTCCTGCAAAACCCATGGCCAATGTGCAAACACACGTGGTGACTTTACGTATTTGTGCTATAATGGATAGATTTAGGTTCCGCAACCTTTCGAGAGATGAACTTCCGAATTTTAAAATTCTGGAGATTGAAGCTCGGAAGCAGTTGCCAATGCGAGCGGTTGTTTGCCGGCCCCCTCTGGAACGTCACACCGTAACGTCCGCTGAAGAGAGATGTACCAGTTTTTGCGTCGGACGCGAGTGGCCTATTTTTGCCCAAAGGGTAGACGATAATTGTTAACAGCACGAGAGAGCAATGCAAAGAGCGATTAAGTTGCGCAATGTCAGAACTCGAAGGTCACAGCCGTGGTTTGCTCGAGCCTGTTACTTCAGTCACCTTGATTTGCTTGGTTAGCAAACTCAAGAGCAGGGCGAGGACAGCAAGCGCGAAGGCAGACAAATTACGCAGGCGGTAGAAATGCATAGATTCAGCTATTCCTAGGTGTAAAGCAAACAACGTATTGTGAGAGGATGCCCGTGTTTGTAAGGTAAAATACCGTCGCTTTTTTGATGATGAGCATGTAGAGTGCCGATTGACAAACCATCTGTTCTGTGCAGCAGTGGAGCACTCGTATTCTGTGATTGAACTGGCGATAATACTGAAATCGCACTTTTCCTCCAGAGAGGAAGAAGAATGCAATTGTCACCCCTCAAGTGGAAAAGCATAGATCTAGAATTACCATTTTTTAAGAAGGTTGTTTTTAATTATTGACTATTCTCCGTCTCCTACGAGTCAGGAACTCACCGTAAAGCAGGTTTTCAATGCAATGAGGACCTGGCATCTAGGATTTTCCTAACAATCCTTGTGGCATCATGGCTGCTGACTCTCAACGGTATGATTTATTTTTAACCCTATTTGCAAATCCCTAGAAAGGCCGCCTCTAAAGAGCCGGCTAAGTTCATAATCTAGGTTTTTTTCCAACAGTCCTTTGGGGCTGCACGGTCACAAACTCCCAGCGACACGATTTATTATCTGTTCACAATAAACATCGCTTAAAGAAAATTCGATCAACAAACAGCAGGAACCAAACCGGGGTCACCCCGGTAGATGACAACCATGACTACGCGCACTAGTCTCGTAGGCTACATTATTAGGCATTAGGCCACACAGCCCACAGGGCACAGAGCAAGCGGCTTCTCATGGGCATCCTTTGTAAAATTTTGAATGAAACTATGAAGGAGGGGCGTTATTTCTGAAGTTTGGCATATAGTTAGACTCTTTCTCGTGTTTAAAGGGAAGCATGGAAACGACAGACGTGATCCAAACATTTACCGAGGAGTGGCTTTGCAACGTACGCTTTGAAAAGTATTATTAAGGTTTCGGCTAATCGTGTTTTCCCGCTTGACTGGAGGAAGGAGGGTTTTGCGGTAAATTAGTAGTAGTAGCTTTATTAACCAATGATTGGTTTACGAATATACATCATAGAAATCGCATTTCCAGAGTTGAGACAGCGGAATATCTCTTTCACAACGCTGAAAGTGATATAGATCACACGCGCAGCCACAAAGCTTACATATACATTCCGGCGAGATCTCATGAAACTTCTCGCGCGCACAGATTTTCAGATGGAAGCCGTGGACGGCAAATCTGGTGATTAGATGCCGTTTCTCATAACTGCAGGCTCTCCACAAATCCGACGCCATTGCTCTCGTTTCATAAAACAGCGGCTCGATGTCGGCCATTTTGTTTTCCCAATCTAAGACGTGTTCTCTAAAAACCATTGTCTTCGGCAGGTTGTACATCCTCTGTAAGTCTTCGATTTGCGATAAATTAAAAAATTGGGACTCCTCAAATATATCTACTGAGCTGCACATTTTGGTAGCCCACAAAAACACTGGAGCCATCCGGCGCATGACAACTATGATTGAGAAGTACCTTGGTTCGAAGGGTGACACTTTTACTTGAAGGGGAGATTAACTCGCGTAAAACATGTAAGTTAAGGCTAAGGCCGTTAAGCTTCGACGTAGAGAGCGAGTTGGAGACCGTGGCGCTATTGACTGATGCGCCCTTAACTGCTAAATCAATCCCGTATCTCGGTCTACAAATTGATTTGGAAAAGTCGTTTGCGGCGCATTTTGATGAAACAGTGAGTTCAAGCGTAGTTGCTCTTTATGTGCAAGTACATTATATTCGGATGCTCTTAATTGATGTGTCTGCGCGTCTTTTTATGGTAAAGCTTCTTGTACTCTCCACCACCCTAACGACCGGACGGCGACCGTTACGAGTTTGCGAGTGCTTCGCTCAAACAACACACGTCCTCTGCCTGGCTCGCACCAACGACTACTTACTCATTTATTCGCATGCCTCATTTTATATCACAGATTTGCCCGCGCATTTGGCGACTTTCCGCGTTTTCGTTACTGGTGTGGCGGAATCCTCTATTTGGCGCCATTTATTTAGTTTGCTTCGGCATTGCCGCCAACCGGCGCTGTATATGCCCGCGCTGCTTAACGGACGCTGCTATCCTGCGTTCTCCCGCGCTGAGTAACGGACGCTGCTATTCTATACTTCTGTCAAAATTGACGTACAGCTTAGACATCGTATGGTGGAGTGCGCTGGAGGTTGCTTGGCATAGATTGCCCATGTCTGAAACTACAAATCTCCCAATCTCTGGATGAATGGAAACCAAAAGTAACGGAAAAAGCGCCGAAGGTAGATACTTTTGATACAGTTTTTCTCCATTTTATTCCGCGTACCACAACACTACTTGTGACATGCTTGCCTTTTAGCAAAGTATAGTTGCGTAAGATAGTCCGAAAAATATCACCTAAAGAGTTTTAGACTGTAAAATCATAAATATATATATATAAAGATATCATCTTTATATATATATATATATATATATATATATATATATATATATATATATATATATATAAGCAATGCGCTTGCTAGTATGATGCAAGTACGCGACAGATGCCGTTGTAGTTTCGAATACAAAACGCTTCAATTTTCAATTTCAACAAAAAAAATTCAAAAGGGCAATATTATATCATAGTCATACTTCAAGCCGTTTCATACAAAATGAACAATTAAAGTCGCTACAATTTTTCTCGCTTACATAAATTACAAGTATTCTTCAGTCCACTGACAAGTAACTAGCTTTGGCTAGATTTTTTACATATTACCTATTTTTTTCACTTCAGGTAAAGATACTCTGACTGAGGTGAGCACGTTTAATCCCAGAGTGTGCCCATGACTGACTCTTTTAGGGCTACCGGCTTTTCAATCCAGTCACACGCCAGTTAGTCGTACATCTAACAGCGGCTGCTACTGAAAAAGTAGCACCATACAGTACAACATCTTCATACATCTTAAACGCAAGCAAGGAAATGCTTACCTTGTATGTATTCCTTAGCAACGGAAGCCTAAAGTCAAAAAAATGCTTACGAACCAAATTGTTACGGCTCAAGTTGAAAACTGCCTGAAGGCATTATTCTGAGTGACCTCCACCCTGTGAGTTTTATACCATTAAGAATCTCCCAAATAGAGATACCATAACAAAGATCTGGCTAAAATAGCATTTTACACAGCATATAGAGACCTTTGACGGGCATTCAAACTCTTCTTCGTCAACGAGTCGATGCAATTACCACATATCATTCAGGCGTAAGAACATCACAGTAATCATGCCATCAAGCATCTCAACCTGTGCAGTTTTTTTAAATCGATAGTCTCATGCGCGTAGTTGATATCGCTTTGTCAAGCATAAACAAATTCCCAAAATAATCCGATTGTATTCAATTCTAGACATTCATGGCATGCATTCTAGACAATCTATTTAATCTAAAAAGACACTTTTGCCGTTTCAGCTTTATGCGGCGTTTTTTCACGTAGGACGTTTAAATACTATCCCAGGTAAGACATGTTTAATGTTTTTAAAAAATACTGATTAATGCTACTATACTTATTAATCTGCAGAACGTGGAAAATCGTAAGAGCAAAACTGCGTACAGGCAGAGTGTGCCTCTGTTGCGAATGCAATGGAGAACGATCGTTAGCTCAACTTAGATGTCTTTACTCATCATATTTGACTGTACATGGACATACTAGCATATCCTCCTTTTCATTTCCAAATTAACTCAAGGAATTTATGATCATGGCATAAAGACCCCATAGGTCGATAATAGTACAAAACAGAAGTTAAGCAAAAATAGCGGAGGATCAGCGTCACTGGTAAATGGCGCCAATTTTAAAATCTCCTTGTGCATTTTGTATCATTTCTACTTAAGAACGGACAAGCACATTCATTTTTATTAGACCCGTTTGGTACGAGAATAATCACTCCGTTAGACGTTGCTGCTAGTTTTATGAATGTTATTGAAAAATATATTCTGTTTTATGGACGGATATATACACATTATGTATACAAACATAAGTCAGCAAACGGCCGAAGATTACTGCTTTACCGGCTCTTCGTAACTGTTTTGGATATTAATTGTTAAGGAGTATGCTATGATTGTTTTTGTTGCCGACTAACAACTTGGTAAAATGCATTCGTTTTGGATGACCAAGAATAATTATTTGCTAAGTCTCAGCCATAAAAGTCAGATTAAATCGTAACTGCTTGTCACCTTCTGAAACTTGTTCATAGAAGAGCTAGTGCTTGTTCGAGGCAAGTGCTATACTTATTCTGCGACATTTGTTTAATTCTCAATCAACAATGCGATACATACTACATCGTATTGTGGAACAGAAAACTGTTTGTTACACGTTTTTTCAGCTTATGCCGTTCATTCGAACATTTCAACTCATCTAATCTTCCGCTTTAGTGTGATTGTTGTATGATGTTCGGACCAGTAGCGTAACCAACCGACATAACGGCACGGTATATAACAGTAGAACTTTATTTGGAATAACTAGGCTACACAAGACGCAAGTCCTTGGCATCTATCTACCCGTTACGCGTTCATGATCCGGAGATCAAATCCACAACTTATGGCACCCGAGTCGCGTACATATTATTCTGTTTAAGCCAGTCACAGTCATCGACGACCACATATATATATATATATTGATATGAATAATAATGTTGACCACATAGGCGTGCCTTTGGAGTCAAGTGCAGGCGGCCAAGCTACTGGAAGCGGGCAGTTTGCGTATTTTAGACTGTTAGCAGGTTAGGTGGACAGAGAGAGGGAGAGAGATTGGCAAGGCATCGATCGATTCTGGTGTTTGTATTAACGAACGCCAAACAAAGCGTTGATTATCAATCATCTTATGATGATTGACGATGATTCGTCCGTCGCCGTTATGTTGCTTGTTCATCATTGCTTCTGCTGTTGCTGCGGCGGGTGATGGTCGCCTCTTCCAGTGTGGACTGCGTTGCCCTCTCGAATGCGTTCATTCGAAACTGATGAGTCTGTGTCGTCGTCATTGCCGTCGTCGTCAATCCGCGACGAAAGGAAGAACGACTCCGCGCCTCTCGGAAGACGACGTGCGCAGGCGGCAGCAGCACCAACAACAACAACAGAGTTAAAGCGATTTTATTGATCGTGTGGTTTCGCACGAGTCGCTGCCATTACATTATTGATTCTACTACTACTACTACTACTACTGCTTCTACTACAGGCATCGTCGACGGCGAATCGGTAAGTGTAGATTTCGCTTTCTGCCTGCTGAATGAAGCCTTTGTTTTAAAATCTATCGTCGTTGTCGTTCACGCAGGCAGGCACTTGAAGTATTCGTTACTACGAAGCTTCATGTTTGCCACACGGCTGAGTAACAACGACGCACTTAAACCTGTCTGCCCCCCCCCCCCCCCCCCCCCTGTAACTGCTCTTGTACAACAGCGACAACCGTTACGGCTCTGACTGTTTGTCAGTAGAGGTTGGTGTGGCGTCTGCTGAATTTCCTGCCGCTGCAAAAGCTGCCGCCATGGCTAAATTCAAGCGCGTGCTTTAGTAGCTGCTGCGGCTACTCTGGCTATCGCGACTGCTGCCGCCGCTACTGCCGCCGCCGCTACTGCCGCTGTTGTTGCTGCATCTGGCGGCTAAATACACCAACAACAATAGCCTGCTCCGGCTGTTTTGACGGCCACACGAAGCAGACTGCCGAAAATGTCGTGCGTATGTATCCGCTGAGATGGACACTAGGCGTGTGATGGTCGCTGCTGCTGCTGCTGCCCTGTGCTTGCTCTGTACGTACACGTCGTGGTGGTGATGTCGTCGAGGCGAGAATTTCGCGCCCGATGAGCACTGCCAATGGTCATCTCGAGAGGCAAGAAGCCGTTGACAAGCCGAATTCGGTGTGGTCACGGGGGGGACGACACCTGAATCAAGTGGCGGCGTTCTTTTTCCGTTCAAGATGCTGCTCTCGAATCGGTGCCGCCATCTTGGATCACAATGCTCACTCATGTCAATGAGGTAGTGAACAGTAAGTAGTAGTAGTAGTAACTAGCCAGCCTTTTGTTACTTGTTACTGAGCACACGTTGTAACGTATTAAACGCAAATAAGAAGTTATTCTGCTCGTGTAAAAAAGCGGTGGTGCTTCTGATTAGGTGTGCCGAACAGCAATACAACGATCTGCCAGATGTGACATTATCTGCTAGGTAGATGGTGGCAGGTTGGCGCGGCATGGCTGGCACCCACTAACGACATGGATGGTCTTGGCAATAATTGTATTTAGCGTTTCGTTTTTTACTCCCGTGCCTTGGGCAACCTCGGCAGCGGCTACAACCCGCTCTGCAATTATAACAGGTATGCATTTGGTAGTTCTTGAACGACTTGGCGTACATGCGTGACACCGCACTTTTGTGTGGGCTGCAGTATAAACGGGCTTTTACATTGCTGGTAGGTTATTGAAGGTCGTGTGTGTGTGCATGATTATTTGGATATACCCTTTTACTGAGAAAAAGATGAGAACGAATATGGGCATTTGACCACGTTTGCCTTGATTGTGAATCGGAAATTGGCATCATACCACAGTGAAACTTAATTTCTTGTTTTTAATGTACACCTTACGTGTGGTTGATTTAGTGATGTGCTGACATTGCGCATGTATATGTTATATTGCTTCACTTTCATTAGATACCCTTCTGAGGAATTAAATCGGGTGGGAAAAGTGGTTACCCGAGGCACATGGTCAATATGAAGAAAGTGGTATTCCTTCATAACATTAATATATATATATATATATATATATATATATATATATATATATATATATATATATATATATATATACATTTATATAGGATCTTCCAGAAATATTTAGAAAGCGACATGGCGAATTGTAGAGCTCGTTAAAGTAAATATGTTTTCCAATCATAACCCCATGACAATCCACAGCGCTCACATACTACATTGCGCAGGACGATTACTAAATATGGCGAATCGATCCGTGGTTACGGAGTATTAAAGGTTTTCCGGAGGACATGTCGAGATGGAGTGCATAAATGACCTACTCCATCAGATAAATCACTCTTAGTCATTTATGCAGGCACTCAATCTCGACATGCGCTCTAAAAATCTCAATCACTCCGCAATCACGCACAGCCATAGGTTTGGCACTAAAATAATCATAATAAAATGCGCTATGGTCCGAATGTGTTCGTTTTGAGCGCTCTGAATTATTTAGGATTATGATTTCGACATATTGGGCGTGAAAGCTAATAAAATAACTCAATGTTTGCGAATATTCTTCTAAACAACCATGTCGCATCTTCCGACCGGCATTAGGTGCTCTTCATAGAAAGCGAATTTTATCACGAAAACGACGATTGCCTAGTTTCTGTATAGGAGGACTAGTTGTCTCGTAATCGCATATTTTGTGCTTCTATGTCGGGCAACAACACTAAGGTCACGAATTTTTGTAGTATCACTTTCGCTTACTGATAGCGCTGTATTGTTTTTCCTTGTGTGTTTTTGGTATGTAATAGCTCAGTGGATGTCGCTACTCATCAGGTAAAATGGCAAACACTTCAACGGCACCAGCTGCTTCACCAGAAGCGGCGAAGCCCAACATGGAAGTACTAGACTTCACTCGGAAAAGCGGGGTGTTAATCGAGAGGTATAGCGTCAACCAACTCGTATACATTGCTCGCCTTATGAAGGCTAAGAAGCGTGAGTATTCATCTTGTTCAAGCAGTCATCCACCCCGAAATAGCATATTTGTTATTTCGGGGTGGATGATTGCTTGTGTTTGTCTAACATATATTTAGTATGTATATACTATACAGAACGTACCGTACACACCGTACCCATGATTCTGGGTAATATTGATGAAAAGACACAGAGATAATAACTTCAGGTCCGTTTTCATATTGTTGTGACGAGGTGTCGTTTGTATCGAGAGACAGTAACTATCACCAATATCTTAGACAATATTTATATATATATATATATATATATATATATACATGAAAGACGATCCAGCTCCGTCCAAATACTTAACAGGCTGGCGAGGAAGTAAAATGCCTGAATGTATTCTCGTTGCCACTTGTGGGCGGATTTCGCCCACTTTAAAATATACGCAGTGCACGCTTGCCACCACCTTGTGTGCAAGAGCACCGAGTTTTAAGGGCACGCTCGTTGCGTTTATCGGTTTTGCTTGCAGAGTTCCTTTTTTAACTTTCTTCCGCTGTGAAGCTTGGATGTTGGAGATCGCAAAGGCAGTTGTAACTATTGCAAAGTAAAAATTAGGTATATATACCTATAGCGTGTGCAAACATCTTATCATTATCTTCAACGTTTGTTATATATACATAATGATAAATCATCCTTATCGGTGTTGTATTTCAGAGTTTGAACACCTTGCTGAGGAAGCCTGGCACACCGGTAGGTTATTTGTTGAACTCGGGGGAGATAAACTTATTTTATGAGTGAGCGGCAGCATTCGGGTTTGAATGGACTTCGTATCCGCTGATGTATACTGGGAAGAGTGTAACGTATCACTTCTTACGTTACAATATCTCAGGGAGATTAGAGCGACATGATACCAAGAGCGTCATGGTGTCACAGTCGGTGTTTCAACACTGTTCATTGGCTTGCCTTCTTTGTAGATGAGTCGTCTGAAGCTCTTTATAGGTATTGCGCCTTGATTACGACTATAATGCCAGAATATACAGCCCCGCCTATTCTATTCTAAGTACGGTAAACAAAATCCATGGCAGCGGTCATCACTGGAAATAACACTGCACGCTTACATTGCAGAGCCTCCGCCACCATTGGGGTCGGCCGCCAAAGAAGGCGAAAACTTCAGGCAGGCCCATTCAAACAACGAATGTTCCCTCAACGGCTGAACCTCCGTCGGGCGAGCAACAGGACCAGCATCTGAACAGCACGAATTCTGATAGTGAGCACGAGCTTGGCACGGCGCAGACACAACTGCATCTTCGGTTAGGCTACGATGACGCTGTCTCGTCGACTGATTTACGAACGGCTTCCGTCGAGACGGGAACCGTCGACTTCAACAACGACGCCGACCGCACCGTTTCACTAAAGGCCCTCGAAAGTCATGGTTCGTTTCAGCTTATCGCTAAACCTGGTGATCAAACGATATTGATATTGTTGCTCACGCGGTTAGTCCATTATGCTTTAAATGGAAGTTCGCCTAGTGTGTGTTCTGTGTACATGTGGCTAAGGAATATTCGTGTTAATTATCATCTCAATTGCCACGTTTCTTTCAGTACGGGTAATTGCTCGGCAGAAAGCTGTTGTGCCATTCCGAAAAATAAACGTGGGTGTACATTTAATTTATTAGATATTGGTTTTAGTTGTAGTTTGTAGCTTTTATAATTTTTCGATAGAAATTAAATGTTGATTGTAGCTTACTTTGTTTCAATAGATTTTCGCTATGAGATTTGTAGGCAAGCCAACCAATGCCCGTGCCCTATTGTCAAAGTTCCTAAATGAACGTGTTTTCTTAAGTACTGATGCGTATCATTCGTAAATTGAAGTACCACCACATGTGGTATCGATTTGCTTACAAACATTGTATAATTATATGTCTAAATCCAGCCCAGTCCTGATTATAAAACCCGTACATTCAGAATAGGTAGAGTAAAACGCTTTTTAATGGACCATGGTCGCCTCTTAGAATAGCTACTCATTTGATGAAAAATTCTAGAATATTTAATACACATTTTTATGTTTGGCCAATCGGAAGAATTTTCTCCGTACGTATGTATGTCAGTTTTGCAATTCGAATACTACTATAAATGACTTATTGCCTTACAGGGTGTAAACGTCTCTACAATGTAATAATAATAAATGATTTGGTTTTCTGCATGTGATACGTAACATGATATTTACTTCCTGCAGACTTTCTAACGGTGGCAATACTTCTTTACATTTTCAGAGACGAAGACTCAAACTACCTTCAACGTCCCACTTGTACGTATATAAATATATATATATATATATATATATATATATATTATTGGTGATATATGTATGTATATTTTCTGTGTATGTATATATGATTCTACGTGCGCGTCTGAGCTTACCGTTTTTCCACTGGTCAACTTATCGTTGCAGGGCTCGTTGAAGACATCGTGCGCCAGCAATTTCACTAGACAAGAGCACGCCGACGTTACGGCCGTTTCCCGGCCTTTGTCGGACGCTGTTGACGACGACCATTCCAATGGGATGTTACTACTACGCCGCATTCCTTTAGTGGATAAAAATACTGGTATGATATATGATTTTTCGCATGACCTGCATGACAAAAGTTAATATTATGCATGATCCGAGAACAGGGGCTCCGCCGGAAGCCAAACACCTAGTATACATAACATGCGAAAGCAGCAAATTCGTGTACGCTAAATGTTGGCTGAGGGTCAGCCCAAAAAGTTTAGTATATATAATATAGTTACTACATAGTACTTTTTGTTGCTGATGATGGTTGCTGATCGGCTTTAGCGTTCCGTTTAATTGGTGTCCTTTGAGCAAAATACAACCGGTGCATACAATCGGTATACTTGTGCGTGTTATCTTATGGCAGACGACTCCGTCGGGACTAAAACATCGACTAAAATGATCTTCCGGCGAGCATCACGGATGGGTACTTTTCCGCACGGTTCGGGATGCGGCTCATCGCCGCTCGAGCTGATGCCCAGTCGTACAGCCACGTCTGCCGCAAGGGCACCAAACGATGGAGCATCGTGTTCCGCCAATTCTTCAACACTTTCGCAGAGTGATCGGAAGGTACCAACGGCGCGTCCGCCTGCCCAGCAGCCAGTTCAACGTAGTGAGTCGGAGAATGAGGTGGGTTTTGAATGCATTTGCTCGGATATACCGATGCGCTGCGGTGTTTGGTCGCTGCGTTTGGTAAAATACGAAAAATCTCTTTTGATAGATGTCCCCAACAGCAGAACAAATTACCCTATTCGTATGTACTGACGACAGTGGTATAAGCGGAACAGTTTTCCCTTTTTGTGCATGCTCGGTCTGAATCGTGACTGTGGTTAACTTCGTGCGGCCTCAGCTGCGAGACTCATGTGTAGGTTAAAATAAATATTCATATAAATCTATCATCTTACACTCTGTTCAGGACATTCTAATTAACTTACTCTTCTACGCGTTTCTGTTACCAGGAATGGCCTACTGTGGAGACGGTCGTTCGCAGTCTTGTCAACTCAGTCTTAGTCGAAGAGGAGGAACGGTCAATGCGTCAGAGAGGGCTGCACTCGGCTACTTGCAACCCGTTTGCTTCTGCAGGTCTGCAGAAGTATTTACAGGGCAATCGTGATCTTAAGGTACTAGTAGAGATTTAGATAGTTTAACTATTTTTGACATGTCGTTAAATTGCAGCGCTAGAAGGGATTCTTAGGTTCATGGATGGATTCACTAGTGTCCCAAATTAATCTTAATGTGAACTGCGGACCATATTGGCTATGCAATCTGCTTGGCGTCAAAACAAATCGTCAGTCCATGATTCACGAATAATTGCCGAGCCATGACAACGTCTGTTAGTAATTTCGTTTAGTACGCGTATGCCTAATAAAGGGTAATGGCTTCTTAAGCCATCCACACCGCCTGCTTTGAGATATAAACTGCAATAAATTAAAAAGAAAAACAAATAAGAGGGTAGAAACTGTTTCCATAAGTATCTGGTATCTAAAATAACTTTATTATGTCTATATCGATTCCTGGCCGAGCAGGTAACATTTCTGGGCTTGGCGACACCCAGCCTCGATGCAGCAATGAGACCTAACAAGGAGGTAATTTCGATTCGTGCGACGAAGGATGTCTTACTGAGAGGCCATACGGGTGGCTCCCGTTTGAAAAAGACTGTTTCCACTACAACTACACACTCTAGTCAATCGGAGAGGGCCGCTATTGGGACACCGCCAAGCAACACGGAAAGACGCCCGTCAGAACTTGACTGTAACACTGCTTCAGTATCGAGAGCACTGCCTGTCGCGTCGAAGATCAGTCCGGCGGCAACCGGAGTTGACCTCGACACAGCACCACACGAGGTCCATACGTCGCCTCTAAAGGACAGTTACCTTCGACATGCACATCAGCCTTCAGTGCACCTCAACGATTTCGAGTTCGTACGACCGACGCTATCAACAGAGCATTCAGTATATTTACTCTGTCGTTTAAGATATCGCCCAAGATGATCGTTAGATATACGAGTAGGAAATGTGCACACACATCTATATATATATACATATATATATATATATATATATATATATATATATATATATATATATATATATATACATATATACATATACACGTGCAAGCAGAGTATGCTCATTTGCGAATGTCTTTATTGCTTTTAAACTAAAACCAAATTCTGATGTGCTTCACTTTTTAGTTACGGCCGTGATAATCCACGCCGTTCCACAATGCATCGTGTGAAGATAATTCCATCAGCGGAAGTAGCGATTACGCCGGCGGATATGGGAAGGACTCAAAGTGGGCCGACGGACGCAGTTAGTGATGGCGAACCGCCGCTGCTTCTTCACCAAGACGACGCCCGAAGTACGCCGGCGTGGAGTGACGAAAAGGTGTCTCGAGTCTTCCGCCAGAGTCTGCTGATTGCTGAGAGGGGTGCACGTCTGACGGCGACGAGATACAAGCCGGACTTTCGCAGGTTGCCTCTTACCGTTAATTCGAGCGTGTACGCAGCCTCGGCGATTGCAACCGTCGACGAGATCAGCCAGAAACACGAGCGGCTACGAAAGGTGGCGCTCAGCGATTATGCAGTGACCACCCACCATGCCGACCTAAGCGATGAGAGAGCGACGGAGACCGATCCGAGCCACCATTACCACCACCTCCCGACGAATCCAAAATGTCGCAAAATTGAAGAAGCCAACGACCAGTTGAATACGCCTACCATAGCCTCACATGCAGAGACTGCTCAGGTTAGCAGGGAGACCGTTAAATGTTTGTGCCAGCGTTCTATATATAAATATATATATATATATATATGATATAGATAGATATATAGGATATATATAGTATATCATAGAGAATAGAGAGTATAAGATGATAGATAGGATATATAGTATAATATAGTATAGAGAGATATAGTATATATATAGAGAGTAGAAGAAAGAGTATAGTGATAATAGTTATATATACTATTTTATTTTATAGTTATAATATATATATATATATAATCTCTTATTATCTTTATATATATCTATTATCTATATAATATATATCTAGTGTATGTATAGGTGTATGTGAGTGTGGCAGATATCCGTGCTGTCATATACATCAATAGTAGTGCACCAGTATGTATGTCCGCACTCGGAAACCGTTAGTCGGACGCTTGAAGGCGCGATTAGGGTTCGTTCGACGAGGCTAGGCTTGCTCGCTGACACTTCGCCATCGCAAAGCTTCAGGCAGGAAGCCCAGAACAAACGTAGCATCGCCGCCGCCAACAACAGCAGCATCGGCAACAACGGCTTATATATATATATATATATATACATATTGCTTGTGAAAAGGTATTACCGGTGTCTTCTTATTCGCTTGCCAGTTGCTTTAGATGAATACGTATCGATAGCGGCCGTCATTTTACGTAGATTATCCACTGGCCATTAGTATGAATGATTACCATTGCTCCACCAGACAATTTTAACGTTAAATCTGCAATTTTCTTTAAATTCGTTTTCTAACTTGACGACGACATGCTCAAAATATGCGTGTATGTGCGCGTGTTTTTGTGTGGCTTTGTGCTGCCCTGTTTTGTTACGAATCAAGGCACAAAATTCAGCGCCACCATTGTCAAAGGGGTCAGCCATGACACGCCGCGGACGCAAAGTGAAGCGAAACTCCCGTTTCTCCGACTACCTCATCGGTGAGCGCTCGCTAAGAAAGTGCGAGGAAGAGGCCGAACGCCGAGCCAGAGAACGAAATCGCCGCGCAGAATTAGAGTACGCTCGTCAGTGGGACGAGCTAAGGAACCAATGGGCGTCAGTGACGAAAAAAGCTTCCCCGTCCGCCGGTTTACCTGGCGGCGTTGGCCAGGCTCAAGCCGGCGGGCTCGTGCAAAGTGAAGCCCGCACGTCCACAGGCAGCCTCGAGTCCTTTAGCTCGTCCGATGGTGAGCTTCTGGATCATGCGGTAGATGGTGGTGGCGGTGGTGGCGGCGGCGGCGGCGTCGTCGTTTCCGATCAGCGAGCGATGAACAACGTGAACCGACGAGTTCCTGGCGGCCGTGTTATCCAGCCATTCGACAACACTAGTGATGAGCTGGTAGTACCGGATCTACTCGATAGCAGGAGGAGTGCGGCAAACGAGCACGGCCAATGTGGCGGTCAGGAGCGTTCGGGCGCTGTGCGTTACGTTAGCAGCAACACGATTGCACCGGTCACGTTTTGCAATAGCAGCCCTAGCAAGCGACATGGACATGAGAAGCCGGACGGGGAGACGGGCGAAACGATAAGAGCGCAACTCACAGATTTTTGTGACGTGTCCTCGACGCGTACAGGGTTCAGCGCTTTCACTGACTCGCTCACTATGCGTGCTCCATTCACAGTGAACTCAGCTATGCACCGCGATACGCTTCCGTTGTCATCTACTCCCGTTCAGTTACCGAAAAGCGACGCCCGGCAAAGAAAAGTGCTTATCGATCCAGCTATGGTAAGTAAGCACGTGTACAAACATACATATGCATAGATAGTTCTGATGCCTGATGCTAAACATGCGTAGCGACGACACGTACCGTATGTTAACTACTCACTCACAAACTTGCGGTTGCGTAGCATCTAATAGGATGAAAATTCGATTATTTTATCTACGTTCGATTATTTTTGTATCGATGAATATAGTCATGAATTTTTGAATTGACTGTTACTTATCCGTTTAGAATGACTCGTGGCGAGAGGAAAGCATCTTCGATAGTCTTTTAACAATCTCTGCGAAATTATTGTTTACGACTGTCTTTAGGTTGACATCACTGATGATGAAATATCAGCTTTGGAAGAGCTCAACAATATTCTGTACGATAATCCGGCTGTTGTGGAAGCTGACCAGCTTTTACGTGACTTTCGCAGCTCGTTTTGCATTGAGGTGCGCAACCAATTGCAACTGTTGCGTTGGAAAAAGCTCCTCAAGCTACGCAACGCCCAGCTGATAAATGAACTACTCGATGTAAGTTTCATTCATTTAAAAACATTAAATTTAACTTAATTTAATATTTTAAATTAAACTTTTATTACGTAGATACACTACTCTATCTAAATTGCTTTTTTAGCCTTTTTGTTAAGGGTGTAGTGTTGTTCCCTTATATGTGGATGTCTGTATTTTAACGCGTGATGCTGGCGACCGGGTAAGTGTAGCGCATTGACATGAATGGCCCTGGATGTCTCCTGTGGCCGCTTAGAAAGATCGCATGTTTTTGCGCCGGTGTGGTTTTGATTTGTTAAATAAAAATACTAAGGTATTTCTCGTCTATTAGACCTACGCCTGTATACGTGTGTAAACACAAGTTTTGCATGCAGGAGGGCTCCCTTTTGTGCAACATGTAAAAAAAATTAATATGCATATGTAACATCACATATGATATTTGTATTACTGTGAAGTTGGCGAAGGACTGTCCAGTTGCTGAACTGAAGCGACGTGTGTTGTCCAACTATACCCGGCTCACACCGACGGTTGACACACCGCATCGTGACAAAGCTAAAGTGCTACCCAGGCGGCAACGCGCATCTGCAAATAATAAACAAATGGATCAACCACAGCAGCAGCAACAACAGCAGCAGCAGACACAGCTGTTGATGGCACCTGAACCGCAAGCCGCAAGCACTAATCAGGGCGCTAAATTGGGATGGAACACGTCGGAAAAGAAGCTCGTAATGATGTTTCGATCCCCGCAGCTGGGCCGTTTCGTAAGTTCAGGAGCGCCGCTTGAAGGCGCTGTCAACGCGAATGGGCGACCTGCCTTTTCAACGGCCAATGCACCGGGAGTCGAATTTTTGGCTGCGCCATCGAATAAATCGGCGCATCAGTCGCCTTGGGCTGTCGCCTGTGACGACGACGCGACGGCCAGGATCCGTCAGCGTGGCGACATAACGGGACGTTCCTCACTTGGAACGGCAGGGCTCATGACGCAAACTCCTCCTCCGCCATCCCTAGTTGTTCACCCGACCTCACCTCAGTCGCCGGCTGCCGTACCCGTTCCTGGCCCGATAGTACCCGTTTCGCCTATTATTCCGGCTAGTAGGCTTAAACTTACGGTGAGTAGTGACGTTAATGGTAGTGGCGACAAAGAGTCAGATCATAATCCAAATAGTAAATTTCGGTGTCAAATCGGTGTCAATCATATGTTTATAATTCGTCGCTTCATCGTTTTCGTAACTGTCTGGTAATGAAAGACCAATTTTTGATAGAAATGATAAACATGCTGTGGTGAAATTGACAAATCGATTTGACTGAGATTTATTAGTATGCTTTGAACGTTTTGATCCATTGCATTTTCTTTTGGAAACAAGGGCATTTTTCTCGTTATCGTGTCTATCAATCAGTGCAAAGCTAGGAGAGCCAACTTTAAATGCATGAACGTATGATAAAATATATACATTTGGATGTGATTATTGCCCATTGCTGACCTTCATTGACACGTGTTGTCTATCCATTACACTGCTATTTCAGATGGGACAGTCGTCCGTGAAGTATTCAGTCAGCACGCAGAATAATGTCGCCGGCAATCGAATTGTTTTCGGCAAGGATTTATCAGCGCCCGCCAAAGCGGGTGGTGGTGTGCCTGGTGAACCGCCCGTTCAGTTGCAGGCAGCATCCGCTGCTGACGGAACAACAGAGAGTAAGAAGCTACCGGTGGTAGCGACTGTCGTTGGCTCTTCCGCCGCACGGCCAAGGATTATAAAGAAATTTGTCCGCATTAAGCGAAGGTTAACCAACGGCAATCCACCTGGCGGGGCTATGACCTTCTTGCGCAAAACAGCGGGAGGGCTGATCGAATTCGTTAGGGTTGTCGACCGCCAACAGCAACAAGTTCCAGCGGTCTCCGGACCAACTGCCGACGCTGTCACTGTCAGTGGAAAGCGGCTCGTCTCTCCAGTCGTACCAATGCACTTTGTTGGTAAAATTATGCACGATGGATCTCTCAAGCAGCTACCTCAAGTTCGGCAGGTCATTACTTCCTCCGAGGCGGCTGACATTGTCGACCGCTCGGGCGCAGAAGTTATCGCTGCCACGAGTAGCAGCAATTCTTCGTTCGTGTATCCGGTCGGTACTCCACGGCCTGTACAGGCAGTTGCATTTCTTCAGCGACAGCAGCAGCAGCAACAACAACAGGAAAGACAACAGCAACACAGTGAGCAGCAGCTGCCCGCCACAGTGGTGCAGTCTCCGCCGGCCAAGTCTATTTTGTCAATATCTGGCGGAGCTATGCCAGTTTCGGTTGTGACGGCTTCAAATTCATCCACACAGTCGTCTTCTTCTTCTGCTAGTGCTGATGCTATTTCTGCTGCTGCTCGACCACCTGTAAACGAAATGCGTCCTCCATGTGCCAGACTTCTCCGAGTTCCTGGCCAGCTTGGGAGTAAGCCTCATGCGGTGAAGCTCGTTGTTCCGATGTCGTCTCAGACGCAGCAGCAACAACAACAGCAACAACCGGTGCCAAGAAACGGCGTCCGGTTTGTGACTCCTACGAATGCCGTGTCATCATTCATCACTACCGGCCAGACAATTACCGTACTGCCGATGCCTGTTAAAGTCACAACTGTAGCTCAACATGCAGCAACAGCAGCAGCAGCACCAACAGCAGCCACTGTAACAGCGAAGCTCGACTAGCTGACAGCTGATAGTAAACCAAGTTTCAACTAATAGCGTAGCCCAAACAAACTTTGGGCTCTAAGAATGTTAAAACAACTTTGGCCATGGCGAGCATGAGAGAGAGAGAGAGCCACGAAGAGTACGCGTGGCCTGATTTAGTGCCTTACCGGATACCGAATCGCAGTGTCGGATCATCTGGGATGACGCTGCCGCTGTCCTGTCGCCGTTTCAGCCTCAAGTCGCTGATGTCGCTGCTTGGTTTCGCTAGACGGCATGCGCGTCCGTGTTGTGCACGAAGTCGCTGTTATTGTTGTTCGAGACGGAGAAAAAATGTAGATTTGACGTATTCTTGAAAGTGTAAAGATGTGAGATTGTTGTTGGGACAATGACAAAACGTGAGATGGAACCGGAAACCAGTAGGTGCAATTAATCGGAGCTGTATATTGTCCAAATATCTGGCTATAAACATGCGAGTGCCAGTTAGAGGTGGTAACAATCTAAGGATCTGTTAGGTCTAGATCTGCTGCGCGAAATAGCCATCCATGTACCATGTATATGAGTGTTACTGTAATTTGCATGCTCGTTGTGTGTGTGTAGTTATAGGATAAACCTGCGTTTGTGGGTAAGCTCCTTCGATACGCCGTATTTTGTAGATACACGAATGTTGTCAACAATGCGTAATCGAGATAAAGATTGCCGGCTGGAGACTGGAGTATTGAATTGTTTAACACATCAGCTGTAAGTAAAATGCTTATCGACTCTAAGCAGTCACTCTCGAACGGCTGCTGTAAGAAGTCATGCGAAGTAACATATACGCATGCATTTGTTACTCTACCAAAGACCATGCCGAATAAATTCATAAGTGTTACTCGTCTCTGTGTATCCAGTGTATCCGGGCGGACCCGTACAGTTCATTGGAGCATAAAGCATGACAAGTTTGCCTAGATGATTTCAGCGTGCAGAGTTTAGACTACCTTACCACTAAAACGGAAATGCACATTGCGGTGCTCCTTACTCTAAACGGTATATGTACTGTATACAAGGTTGTATAGGGATCCTTAAGTTCGTACTAGTAATTTATAAACGTTTTTACACAAGGTTTTTAGGGTCAACTTTCAGAGACGCCGGACAGTACTCTCTCTATACGCGAAAATGCAGGTAATTAAGCCAACTCAGATGCAGCCAAACGTCAGCCGGGAGGGAATACCCGCAGCGATTTTCCAAAAAGATGGCCTACTCTCAAGATACTTTACCTTAAACTCTTTGCGGCCAATGCTATTGGATATAATCGACGAAGCAGTCGCAGAAACTCCGATTTTTTCTCATTAAAACAAAGCACGTATTATTAACCGCCACGCGCAGCTTTGTATAGCCAGAACGTGATCAATTGATAGCTGCACTGAAGTCGAACTGAAAGCCATGTGGCGGTTCGTAGTGGTCGCGATTTTGTTGGAATATGGGTATAAACGTCTGCAGTACACCAAATCCTTAGCGAAATAAAGGCCGTTTATGTGGTCATTCATTGCTCGTTCAGGCGTAGGTCTTACTTGCACTGACGTGCTTAGCTTTTCTTCGGGCTGACTCTAAGCCAACCTCTTACGTGCACGGAATTGCTTTCGTATTGCTTGGTAAGAGACGGAACCCATAATGTAAATGTACAAAGGCGGGGACCGAACCCGTGCAACGACTTGAGAAGCTTTGCCCCCGACGTAAGAGTGGAATTCATTAGGTCAAAAGTACTGGAAAGCTTTATGCATTCAAAGCCATTTGACGTGCTTTGCCATGTTCATAAGCTAAATCGAAGATTTCTCTTAAGTGTAGTCAGTGAATGACAATATTAGAATGTATGCATCTAATTTCACTGGCCATATCGGGCAAAGTCTGAGTGTGTTATCGAGGATTTTCTGTATCGTCATTACAATGCTCAAAAATGAATCGAAATAGACGAAAATCTCCTGCAGTAAATATGGCGTTTTGCATACAACAACTGCATTTGTATCACAGAGCACGAACTGACATTCGCCGAATTTAATAAATAAAGTTAATTTGATGATGTTCGACGAGCCCCACAAACTTACAGCATCCTGAGTTTTTATAGTGATTACTTCAAAAAAGAGTCGATTGCACAAAATATAATTTAAAGCGCAATGTATTAAAATACCGTAGCGTAAATAACGGACGACACTTAGATACGCAATCACGCAGCTGACAATACAGGGAAAAGATGCAGTGCAAACCGTACGCGCTATGCAGCGTTCTCGTACGTCCTTAGGATCATAAGATTTGCTTATCGTGGTTCAGTATCATCACCAGAGTCACATTTCTTCTTGTCATGCTTTATCTTCTTCAACAACGTCTTCATCCGGTAACTATTGTACTTCCTTCGTTGTTCACAGGACCAGTAGTTATTCGATGGCTTTGCATTACGTATACTATATATCTACAGTCATCCGCTCTACCAACTGAGCTATCGACGGATACGTATACTATATATCAGCTTTACATAGAAAAATCGGAAGTAAATGTCGTCATCGAACGGTAAACGAAAATAGCGTCTTTCTTTCGACCGTTGCGCCAAAGTCAAGAATTAAACTTTATTCTAAAAAGACATCGGTAAAATAGGCCAACAAAGTGCGGAGATCTACCTGGCCTTGCGCTTTACCGAGCATTGTCCAGATAATGGCTGATTCGAGGAAGCTTGTGGGCCGTACAGAGTCCCTTTGTAAGACGGTCGATTCTGTTGTTGACATGATAAGACGATGCCTCAAGTGTTGCGAGCCGTCGTTACTTGGCTTGAAGAGAACCCATATAGAGGAAGCCTTATTGCCTACGATCATCAGGTGTAGGGTGTCCTAAAGCTCTTTTAGGACAAAGTGTGAGTCCACGTAGTATGCATCTAGAAATCGGCATGTGGTCAACGCTACCCGGTAGTATGCATCATGCGGATTTCTTATCCAACTATTGTAGTTGTTGAACGGGGGCACTTCTTACGGCGAACCAGGAGGGTATCTCCAATCCAGGCCACAACACGGTTCAGTGCCGCACCTTTAATATATTTGGAGATGTGCCCCACCGCTTCGTTGGAGCGAGTCTCTGTCTTGATTGTCGTGATTACGCGATCTATTCTACTTCAAGTTGAGAATCGTCGGATACAATATTTGGTAGAAGGTAAGGTTTCTAAGTGGCATTGTTGGGATGACATTTGTCATCGCGGCAGTGCAGACAATACCGCCAGAGCTGAGGGTCTGTGGCATTGTTGGGATGACATTTGTCATCGCGGCAGTGCAGACAATACCGCCAGAGCTGAGGGTCTTTCTCAGCTTTAGAAGGAAACCCCACCAATTATTTTCATTTCGCCAATGGGAAAAGTTCGATTTAAGAGAGGACTGCTTCTTGTGTAAGGTTCTCATTAGCCCTGATGCCAGATATACTCTTCATCAGCGTGCAGAGTTGGTCTTAGGGTAATGATTCCGAAATATCTCCTTGATATCTTTGATTTTCGGCCATAGCAGTGCACATTTTAAGGCTACAAAGCAATAACTAGAATCGACGCAGCGGTGATTAAAGTTTTTGCTTAGAAAAGTTTCGATTCGATGTTGATTATCCTCTTTGGTCCGATTTTTACATTTGTCTTGAGATGTTGTACACCTAGCTACTTTTCATATATCTCAATGTGACACGATTCTCTGTCGGCTATGTACAACGTGGGATCAGAATTTATAAAAACTAGATCTCTAGATATTAACCACTCACTAGCAACAGCTTTACGAGGAGATTCATGTAGAGGTAGCTGTGTTGAATACTTCCGAAGGGTAGGCTGCAATCATTTGCTGAAAGAATGAGGTTGCCCTGTATAAAGCCTTCAAGTTCGTCAAACTTACCGTACGGATCACAGCAGCTTAAATCCAGGTAAACGTTAGCATGCTGATAGATAGATAGGTTTTATTATCTTAAATTACTGATATGTTGATTGAACTCACATTTGTTTAAGAACGAAGGCGTGACTGCAAAAAATGCTTCTTTTTTAATCACTTCAGAAGGACTCCGGATGCCGCACCTAAATAGTGCATGTATTTTCAGTTACGTGTTTTAAAGCTAAAAGGCGTTTGAATCGTTTCTTGAATGTAAGTATTCGATTTTTGTCACGCGAATCTGTCGACAAATAATTATACCGCATCAAAACTTTGATTCTCGAGTTATTCGAGTGTTGTTGGTTTGTTTACATTTGTGACATGGTGGTTTGAGCATCGCTTTGGGCCGATATCGATTCCGAGGCAATTTGAGCGTGCAGCCTTGAATTAAGCATTTTTTTTGAAGAAAGTTGTTTTTGATTTGAGACATTTGCCATCCCCCACGGGCTTGGAATCGCCGTCAGGCGTTATTCAATGTATCGAGGGCCGGACATGCTCAGATATTTAGGAATTCCTCAACAGTCCTTGTGGCAGCATGGCCGCTGACTCCCTGCGGTATATGGCTTTTCGTTTATTTTCAATGAGCATCGCTCAGCAAAACTTCAATCAACAATAGGAATCGTAGCGGCGACACCCCGTTAGATTGTGTGCCTTGGTATCAGCTGATAATGCAATACGTTGATTGTAAAAAATGATTTACACTAGCAATTACTACCCAAAGGGGTGCGGAGTACGTTACGGGTTTTCTATGACTATGTTCCGTAATTGTTTTGTTTCGAGTTAGTACTATGGGAAAATGTTTGCTTTATTGGGATCTTATTTAAGAGTTTATTACACATTCCCTGTAATCTTTACACGCGTGTCACTGTGCATCATTGGCTGCGTTCAGCTGTTTCTTGCGTTTTTTTTTAATACATTCAGCAATGCTTAATAGTTTAAATACTACTATTATTATGTTTTAAATGAAACGTATATTTGGAGAGAACCGTATGGCTGTGTTTATTTAGCCTTTGTAAGTCGTGTGGGTGGTGGAAGATATGGCATGTTTATGAGCCGCGTTCTCGAACATAACCGCTGTATTAATATAGCAGTCTGTGTAAATATTTGCTTGGGTTGCAACGTTCATTACTAGCATATGCTGGGCTGGCTGGTAGAAAATGTTTGGTCTCTGCAATATTTGTAGGTCCGTCAGGCACAATTTGCATAGAGAGAGAAGGGCTGTTCTGCTAAAAGGGCAGGTCTTACTAAACGAGCTATTGGTCGTGGTGCTATTGCACAAATAGATTGGTCTATAGACTAAGACCCGGATGGCCTTCAATGCCGACGGAGGAGGAAGCGCTACACCTGAAAATAAAACCTAATGTTCTAACCAAGAGTCCATAGAAAAAATTGTGACTGACTAAGCAATAAGTGTAAGTATATTCAGTAGGCTTTGAGTTACCTATAACTTCGGTAGGCTGGTCTCCCACACATTACGAAGCGTCAGTAAACTTAACTGTTTCTGCGCCACTTAGCTCCGCTTGTAAATTGTCCAATTACTAGCGATGTATTATAGCTCTATTTTGGCAAATAGGGCAGGAAAAGTTTCACCCAAGCGAAGCCTAGGTAGGCCGTTTAAAATGTCATAACTTCTTAAGATGCAGTTATGATGATTTTTGAATAGTAGATAGATAGATTGGTTTTATTATTCTCATGAGTGGTTTACATTTGTACAGAGATTCACAGCTCCCCAAAGCCATCAAAAGCTAGTAAGTAGTAGATCAAAAGGACGTAACACTTTTGAGTCAAATAGCTGATATCGTGAACCGTGATCTCTTCATAGCCAAAGCTATGAAGAGCTGAGGAGCGTGCGCAGATGGAGACGAAGACCATATTGCCGGCCGGAAGGTACCACTGTATTTGTGATTCGCAAAGAATCATCTTCATTGATTACATACAGAAGGGTTACGCCCTTACAATAGCATATTATTCCACATTTCTGAACATTTTGTACGAAGAGTTGCAAACAAAGCAACCGACAATGGCGCGTAAAAAATCGGTTTCGCCGTGACAAAGCTCTAACTCACACTTCCACAGTCGCGGTGGCAAAAAATCGAATAGCTGCCCTATTCACTATTCTCTGTATTTGGCCCTTTCTCCATATTCTCTAACTCCAAGATCGGTATCGGATGAAAATTTTGTCCGATGGAGAAGTCATAAAAGCCTATAGAATCTACTTCTCCGATACGACCAAGAAGTCAAAACATCGCTGGGCTATGTGCGCAAAGCTTCAAAAAAAGTAACACGAGAGCTACAAATGATTAAAAAATTAGGTGGTCTTACTACTTTAACTGGCAACTTTATGAACGATCCACATACGTTCCAAATGTTATGTCAGCTGAAATCGATTCCCTGGAACAAATCGCATGACCAAGATGGTTTTTATTCCGGCAAATTCAGGAACTGTATGCATAACTAGAGAGGAAGTTCATAAGGGACATTCTGGTTATCAACAATTGAACCACGTGGCCTGAAAAATAATTAAACGCTTTTTATTTCAGCACTTAGTTCCATCTTTTTCTTCGGAGTTGCACCGAAAAAAGCGCCCATTTGTGCCGTTTAAAAACGACTGCAATGTTTACTAAAACAAAAGAACTGCACTTTTTATGAAGGGGTAGTGTCAGTGCAACAATTGTATTACCCAGCACATTAGACATATTTTGTACTTGCAATAGTAACACTATGCTAAAAAGGGCTAGATCATTCGAAAGATAAGTAAATTAACTCTAACATATGACCAAGATGCTGAAGCGACGCATCAAACACATGTCGAGGTGTCTAATAAAATGTTTCTTTTCAGTTAGCCAGTGACATGTTTCAGTAAAAAAATCGAACAACAAGTTCTGAGAAATGAATATCCCGCCAGAGAGAATATCTTTGTCATCACGTTTAAGACCTCCTCGGGAGCTTTGATTCAGATGATAACAAAAATCGGCAAAAGTATTATAATAATTGATGTCCGCTCGTACCGTTAATTTACACATGATAATGGATCTAGCAAATCATTCAATTTCAACATTTATTGTGTGTCACTGTTTTCCACAATTCCTAACTCCGAATCTTCGATTATTCATGGAAATATGCCAACCAACATGAGTAATTAATAAGATACTACGAGATATTCATAAGACTGCATCTTCATGTTAGCCGATAATGCTAGGCTGCACACCGCTCCATTTATCGGCGGGTACCTCGCAGAGAATGGAATTAGCTTATTTGAGTGGCCAACATGGTCTCCCGCATCCCAGCTCACCTGAATCCTATCAACCATGTGTAGGATCAGTTGGCACGGCGAGCTACAGTCACAACTGCAGTTCCAGCAAAACTCCTGGAGCTCGTGAATGCTACGCGCGAGAAGTGGAATAATATCTCGCAGCAACTCATTGGTAACTAAGTTAGAGAACTTCCTAGTCACATGGCGGCCGTTATTAGGGCACGCGGAGGTAACACACACTGAAAAACTTGTCTAAAACCAAATGTGATGGGTGATGTAATTTCTCGTTCCGCAGTGTATATATATATATCTATTTTTTTAAATTACCAATTGACTTGAGTACTACCACGAAACTAACAAGGCGGTACATAGGCAGTATTTTTGGATCGCAAGGCTGCCTTTGGCCTTACGCCAACAAGCAAATTTAAAGGGTAGTTAGAAACGGAAGGGTTAAACAGAGGTTGGAAAAGCAAGTTTATTAAGTGGACAATATGAAGCTTAGCATTGACTGAAAAAGGGCCATAGCAGTTAAGTCTTTGAGGAGCTACTCGGTTGGCGAACGGCCGTTCTTCTTTGAGGTAAGGGTAGTGTAGTACATTTTGAAAATACATATATTTATTTGGGGGTCACTGTGACATCAAACACTGCAGTTTCTGCAACCAATGGAAAACCGAGTGGAAAAAACAACTCGAGCAACAGCATATTAAAAAAACTCACACGTCTTATCAATACACACCACAATAGAGCTAGATTTTTTTCTCATGACACGAGTTTTGGGTTCAGTTGATTCCTGTAGAATTGGAATAGTTTTCATTTTGGAGGGGAAGTCCAATGACACAGAAACTAGATTCACGATGGGTTTTACTAGGACAAAAGCAATTGCCGTTTCCGGAATTGGAGCAAGTTGACATAGGATTCTGCACTGCAATATCGATTAAAAATACCATCTGGCAAGCAGTTGGATCATCTAACGACGGCGTTTGCAGCCAACGGGTCTCGTCACGTGCTACACAGCGCGGAAGGCAAAGTTCACGCTGTACGCAGACCGTCGCGGTCTCGATGAGCGTCGACTATCCGAACTAAGTTCCATCGAATACGAGGGGAGTTCTTTTCTATTACAGCAGAATACAACAATTTCCAATTTATTTTTACAAGGACCACCTATAATTCACCCGAGACAGGCGGGACTAAGCGGAAACCAACTCGTCAGGTGGTAGGTAGGCGAGTTCATTACTACCAGCGTATAGTATTGATTGATTCCGATAAGCACAGCTGGTGTGGAGTCAGGAACGTCGGTTAATCATTAATCAGCCGAACTTTCTTACGGTTTTACGCGCGGCCGGCGGACAGTTTGCTTTAAGGGTTAACGCAGACCTCACGAACAGAGGCGAATATATCGGTCTGAACAGCATCGTCCTAAGCGCCGGCATGACGTCTGCTGTGCCGGTGTGATATCATGGCATGTGAACTGGCGAACGCCTGTCTCCGTATACAAGCCAGTATACTTTCACGAATTATTTGAACAGGTGCCTCAATTGCACCGTATCCGACATACATGCTTACGCACTGTATAGCCGATGCCGCAATCTAGTGGATTGGTCATGCCCAAAATAACGCTATCTCAGGACATGAATCCGGTCCGAGCTTCATCTGGATGGTGCTTACAGGAATGGCTATATTTTACAACTGCAATTTCTTCAGAAACAGACCCCTGTTCGAGGGCGATTCGGAGTGACAGCTCCCTCGGGACCTTCTGGCCGGAAAAAGAGGCGCAAAAGAACTTAAATACGATGTACCATCTATCGTCAGAGCGCACATCAAAGAAGATTTTCTGCAAGTTGGTTATTCAGCGGATTAAGTACGTGGCTGAACAGGCCCTTCCATTGGAGCAACTCGACTTTGGGAGAGATCGAGGAACCCGTAATGAACTTAGACAACGTCCTCAAGTCAGAAATCGACCAAGCTGTGGCACAAGCAAGATGTCATATTGTAGCGATGCAATCAAATCGCATCGCCACAAAATGTAGCGACGTTGGTTACGCTAAGTCAACTGGGAAATGTAAGCTCAGCCACAGCGCGAGAGACTCGGGACGATGAGTGACGATAACACACAGAGTAAGGTCTAAGTGGCAGCGTTGCCGGACGAAGAACGCGTGTTGATCATTTTTTTTCCGGGCTATTTATTTACTCTAGAGGTCGCCGCGGCATTCGTATAGTAATAATGTTACAATGATGACTCGAATCTTTGACGTCGCTAATTGGTCGGATTAGCCGCGCATCCCCGCAGGTCGGTACGGAGTCTTGATGATACTGTGTCGCGGATGTTACGCGGGCCGTGTACGTGCGCGGTACACATTGGATTGGATGCTTGATTGCTTGACGTCATCAGTAATCGCGGCACAGTAATTTGCTGATTAGATTGGACGCTTGATTGACTTACTGACGTGATCGGTTATCGGCGGTGCAGTGACTAGCTGTCCTGCTGCTACACTGGTGTTGTTACAATATGTATGCACTATTTTACAAAGCCTTCCGTCATCTGCTAGTTGAATCATTCCAGCAGGCAGGCTTGGGTGGCCATCTCTTGAGTGTAGAAGCAAGCTTCTTTTATGAGAATAAACTACTAGATGATGAGCTGGTGGTGTATTGGAATTTGGAAAAAGGAGAGAACTCTACAAAGAAATCCGTCTCCTCGCTGACCTTGTTGGCTAAATTCGACAGAAACACCAAAAAAGCCGTGGTGTTGATGTATACAGGTTATATCGTGGTCGCATATTGCGATCTAGGTGCCATCAGATGAATAACATCTACGGTAGAAGCGTTCCTTTCTTCAGGTGTGTAGGTGAATTGTTGGGGCGCGGGGCGCTCATTACGCGGGAACGACATTCACAGCGCATATAAACGAAACAGTACGGACGGCTCTTGTATATCTTTATATGATAGTAGGCAGTGTCCAGTGACTGTTCGCTTTATCAGCAGTGAGATTTCTCATGCTTAAAATTATTTCGGGGTGGATGTATGGTCTTGCAGGGTATGAAACCTCCATACGCTGACGAACTTCAACTAGCTCGGAGGCCGATTCTCATTTTATATAAAGCGAGCATTTTGCTTTTTGATGCGAGCAAATAACCGCTTTGTGTATCTCTTGTGGGCTGTCCACCAGCTACTGAAACAATTCGTCCAAAGCTGACGATTATAATGTAATATACGAATGTTTCAAAGTCGAACTGGCAAAACAGAAGGTTGGTGGTTTGGATGCCTCGAATGCATTGTATCCATCCCGGGTTTCGCCGTAAAGATTTTCTTGCAATATTTTTCTGAAATAGTGGTCCACGTTGCCACACGAGTACTCAGATGCATGCGCCTGTTTCTGGCCTGGAGGAAAGCCGACTTTACTGGTTTAAAGGTATTGAGTTAAAAGGCTAGACAACCTTGTGCGATCTTTCGCGAAAAAGGCACTCTTCTTTCACAGAAGCAGTAACGGTCGCTCGTGTATTTCCGCAATACAGCGGGTCGTTGCTAAGGTGGAAGCACTACGCAAATTCGCGGTTAGGTCCAAAAAAAACCCTCATTGTAATGCTGTGTGTTAAATATGCTTTCAACAGCTCACCCTAGGGGGCAATACTGGAGATGCTCAAAAGAAAGAAAGTTGCGAACTACCGGTATCAGGATGTCTCGGACTACCTTAACGAAAGGCGGGTAGACAATGAGCGATCCAAATTTGAAATGACAGCCGGAGTTTCCAAAGTTCCATCCTGGGTTCATTCTTATAAAACTTGGCGTACGACGACAGGCTACGCTTAAGTAATTTACCAGAAGGGATAGAGCTATTAGCGTTTGCGGTAACATCACAGTTATAGTACAGGGCGTCTCCCCCTCCCCCCCCAGCAGCTGAAACTTTAAGTCAATAACCCCCTGGCCGAGATCTCTGTCTGGATGAGGAGAGCGGGCTTGACGCTATTTCCGACTTAAGACGAGCGGCCTTTCTGTTCGTCCACAGACTGTGTCTCTCCCCAAGCTTATCTTGAACGGCCAGGATATTCAGTTGGTTTACTCTGCCCACTATCTGGAAAGCTACCTGGACCGAGGTTTGCGAGGTACATCCCAGCTCCGCTTGGCAGAGAAAACCACCAACGTTTTACACGACCTTGCCTGGTTAATGCCAAATATATTTGGACCGCGTGAATTGAAGCGAAGTCTTTCTATGCCGGCTGCAGAGCGAATATGTTAATCGCGACCTTGGTATGGCCATTAACGCGCTGACTGCGGCACGAAACAGAGCGTTGTTACGTAAGACCCAAAGCATAGCTGCTTTACGGAGAACGATTTCCTACATAATGGTCAGCACGACAGCTATCCTTGTATTGGCTAGCATGAGTCCTTGAGACCTGAAGGCCGACGAACGTCGTCGCTTGTGGGAGGAACCGACAAAGAAGAACGAAGAGGAAAGGGATAAAACGTTGGTCTTTTGGCAGGACAGCTAAGACGCCATATCGCACGGGGCATCTGGGGCCCGAGTGAAGGTTCTGATTCTACACATTAAGGCGTGGATTAACCGGCTCGGTGGGGAGTTAACACACTACGTAACTCAAGTGCTCATAGGTGATTGCAACTTCGAGAGTTGTGTCTTTCGGGTAGAAAAACAGATACACCACTCTGCAAGCTGATACACTTTTGTATAAACTCACGTAATAGGTGGGATCTTATAGCTCGTATAACCGAAAGCAGTGTGCACACCAAGACAAAAATTATTTGTTTTCACTTGACAAGGTCCCATGGGGCATTTCAGGGCAGCTAAGAAAAGGACGCTACTATGCACCCCACTAAACTGTTTAAAAGTGTTGCTCGTGCAGTTCCCAGTTGAGTGTGGAGATGGGGACATGACTCGTTTTAGTGGGTTGGAGTCTCACAATAGAGGCCCATCTTTTGCAGTTGAGCTTTCCTGCCATGGCGTCTGTGCATGCAAACCGCGTTTTCCAGTTAGTCCTCTAAAAAAAAAAGCCTTGCATCTTTGGTCTGAGCCTGCATGTGACAGTTGCCACATGTATGCACGCAAACGCTCCCTTCAGGAAAGATATGAGTTGTGGAAGCGGAACGGTGCAAAAGATAATGAATTATGACGACAACCTTACACACGAAGTATACATTATACTCTATTTGAATCAAATAAACATAACTGAGAAGTGTTACCATATGCAGTTTTGAATAATTGAGGTTTTCATTGGGCCCTACACTAGGTTATTTGTCCGTGTTGCCGGTTGCCATGATCGGTTGCACCTTAGCACGTTCCGAACCTCCTAAATGAAAAAATTGGAATTCCCACCAAAGTGTAATCTGGATTTCCTTGAACGTCTTCTCACAAAGAACGGCGTTGGCAGAATACTTCCATGCAGTTTCGAAACAGGCAGGGTTAGGCCATTGAATTGCTAATCTGCTAATCCGCCGGCTGTGCGTGACGCAAAACCGGCTTGCCCGACCGGGGCCACGTGCACATTCTTTAACCTTGATGTTAAATTGAGCGCTTAAACATTTGTACGACAGAGCAAGGTTAACCAACATGCGTTGGTTAACCTTGCTCTGTCGATAGCATCAGCTCATTCATCAAATGTCTAGCTTTCTATATCCGCCTTTATAATAGCATTGTAGTTCCTAAATGCATCTACAGCTGTTAAGTCTGGCGGCCGTATTTGAAGGAACATTTTGCTGCAGTTGAAAACGTTCAGTCTAAATTCTTTGTATGTGTTGCACAGAGATGTAAGGTAGAGCGTAGCAGTCACGGCTTTGTACCTATATCAGAACGACACAGAACGAGAGCAGATTTCAAAATGTACGCACAAATCTATCAGTCGAATAGACTTTCCATCTTTTTTTATATTCGCAACAACAATCTGCGCAGTACTCAAACCATATCGTCGAAAATAGTTGCATGATCTGACCGCATCAACAATAGTTTTCGTGGCGCATGGCGAGAATGTTGAAAACCATGAACTAGTGGTATAATATTATATACTGTACAATTACATATATTATGCAAAGGTACTATTTTGACCTATTACATGGTAAATTGTTCTCTATGCCTCTTATATTGTACATTGTACATTGTATATATTGAATACATGATTTTCGTGAATAGATATGTATACAATTATCTGCCCTTTGAAAACAATAAAGGAGCACTTAAATTAAAATCGTTGACTTCTAACAACCCTTAACGAGTTGAAAATTAGCCCCGTAATGAAAACAAGACTCGTAAACAAAGTTCTATTGAAAGTTCGCTTGCTCTCTTGATGAACTGGGGCCCGCTAATCGAAGATAAGCATTGTACATATAAACACAGTAGCAAAGCAATAATAATGACATCCGTGTTTATTCAAACATTATGTATTTACAGGATTGCAAACGATTGTCGTTCGCTGATAAACTGTACGCGATGTGTAAACGTTCTCAGAATGTATTCCTTGTTATGTTTGGTGACGGATGACCCAAACGAAGAAATTTTGCAAAATATTGAAAAATATTGTTACTTCCCAATGTCGTTGATATGTGGCGGCACAATTCGTGCTAAACTGTGGGCCCGCAGTATCGCTGAACTCGATACACGGGAACGTGCAGTAAGTACCATGCGCATTGTATGTCTCGTCGTTCGTTGAATGAATTCCGTGAGGTTAAATAGCGCACCTATCACAAAAATCTAATCTAATAGGAAATATGTCAACCGAACTAAGTACTAAGTATTTAGTTTTTCTTATATATATATATATATATATATATATATATATATATATATCTATATAAGTGTGTTATCACGTAATACACTAAGTGTGAGTCCGAAAGCTTGCACGTGTCGCACTGCATATGTTCTGCATTTGTGGAGAATCAACATCTTTGTTCAACGCTTTGTGTATTTTTGACAGTTGTTAGACAAATTTCGCTGTAGGAAACGAAAAATAAACGCACGTAGGACCTAAACGTCATGCATTTAAGAATCACGCGAGACGGTACCCGAATTAGGCTTGGATGAGTGCTAGGCGAATACATGTGCCGCTTAGTCTCGGGAAGAGTGCGGTCGCAACGTTATCGTTGACTAGTTGATTCTCGATTTAAATTAATTCAACAAGAAGGAGCCAATTACATACACGTAACAACGAACACAAATGTAACGCGGTAAACCTGCTCGAATATTTGGCATATAAGCCTTTCTAGGCGCATAGGTTAAACAGAATAATCGCAGCAAACTTTGTAATACTAGACTTACGATGAAATATATTCAATAGAAATATCACAATGATTTAAGGCCGTCACTAAGCTTGGAGACGATCGAAACGTGTTATCGGCTCAAATGGCTGACTGTAAAATTGCCGTTCTGGGAAAATTTGTCAATTCCAGTGGTTTAGCGATGTGAGTCAACACAAGACAACTGATGAAATTATCAGATATGAGCCCCTGTGTGTTGGGTATCTGGTGTGAGTCTATCCAGATTATATATGTATTTATTAAACATCTATTTAAAAAAAAACTAAATATAACTGGTGAGTTCTTGCTGCGAGTCGGGGAATGAGAAGTGTCTTACTTTCCATCTCGAGCAGTCTCGGCCCTTATCGGATGAATGTTCTCCCGACTAAACGTCCCCCCCCTGAGCTTTGCAACTGCTGTGGCTTTAGCCTGTTTCAGTACCTGGCGCTTTGGAAGAGTGTGCCTTGAGTCATCTTTCGCTCCTTCCTAGCAGTGAACACAGCTTGCCGAGGGAGCTTTTCCAATTTGGGGCCGGAATGTGTGCCCCAGAAGAAATAAAGTTTCATTTAGCTTACCATGCTACCATTGCTTTCTCTTTCTCTCTCTATGTCCTAACTGCAGCTCGGGCCGCATAGATACTGCAGCTGCTCCTATGGTAGCTTATGTGCTGCTAAGCTTCTGTTTCTACAAGATAGCTGTCGTCGCCATGTTTCCCAAAGGCCAATTGATGATCGATCGTACGACGATAGCGTCTGTGTACTTATTGAGCAGTACAAATTTGCCACTTCAGACAAATGAATACATTTACAAGACAGAAAAAAGTAATTGTAGAGTAGTTTTCCAGAAGCTGTTCCCTTGTTGTCGGATTTAAAATCACGTTAATGATGAAATGTTTGACGAATCAGATGCTTTCACCGATTGTCCACCACAATATTTTACACACATATATATATATATATATATATATATATATATATATATATGCAACCGGAGGAGACACATGGGTGCGCGGGTTCGAGCCCCACTGTTGCACATTTGTTTTTATGGGGGTTCGTCTATGAAGCAATGCGAAAAGCAGACCCGTGGACGTTGAATCTTGGCTGAGGGTCAGCCCGGAAGTTATATATATATACATATATATATATATATATATACACCGAGCAAGATGGCTTAGAGGCAAAACCTTTGGTTTGCATGGTTTCCAATTTAGGCAAGGTAAATGTCGGAGTGGATTAAAATTAGCCACGACATGAAAAACCGTACACGGGCAATAGCCTTACGAAAAATCTAATATATATATATATATACAGGGTGTTCCTATTTGCGTGGCCAAAACGCTAGGGTATGGTCAAACTCGGTGAGAAAATCATTTTTGCCAATGGGTGGAAGCCGGGAAAACGTTTTGTTAAGGAGTGAGGATGAAATTTAAAAAAGCAGTTATTCAGCCTTTTTTCTTCAACATAGTTGTGCAAAATCTACGTTTGCGGGAGAACCAGTCAACGCACAAAGGAACCGATCATACCGGTGTGTTTGGCGGAAAATTCTGCACAATAAAGTATACATTACTAGCTTGCGTAGCAAAAAGCGAATAGCCAGATTAAGGAAAGTCATAAAAAGTCGAAATGTTACGTTAACGCTTTTTTGTGCAACATCGTAATTTTTTCCATTACGACCAAAAATCCACGTCCAAAAGACTACTCTCAGGCAATAGCAGATTTAATGCCCATCATTTTCGTATCAAGGTGATGGTGCTGCGTTACGTAGTTGTCAAGTCACTAAGCTTTTTCGACAGTCATAGTTGTTATGTTTTACGTGCAAGTTTTCACGTTCAGAACCGTAAAAATTTGCCAAGACGTTTCCGCCCCCTCCTTCCACTAGGAAAATGTATTCTCTTGTTGAGTTCTACCAAACCTCAAAATATGTACCTAACTTTCTCAGACGCCCTATGGAAATATGCATGCCTTCGCTTTCGATATGGCTATCGAAAAAGCTTAGTTACTTGGCAACTACGTAACGCAGCACCATTACTTTGGTACGAATGCAGTGGGCATAAGATTTGCTATTGCCTGAGAGTAGTCTTTTGAACGTACATTTTCGGTCGTAATGGAAAAAATTACGATGTTGCACAAAAAAGCGTTAACGTAACATTTTGACTTTTTATGACTTTCCTTAATCTGGCTATTCGCTTTTTGCTACGCAAGCTAGTAATGTATACTTTATTGTGCAGAGTTTTCCGCCAAACACGCCGGTATGATCGGTTCCTTTGTGCGTTGACTGGTTCTCCCGCAAACGTAGATTTTGCACAACTATGTAGAAAAAAAAAGGCTGAATAACTGCTTTTATAAATTTCATCCTCACTCCTAAACAAAACGTTTTCTCGGCTTCCACCCATTGGCAAAAATGACTTTCTCACCGAGTTTGACCATACCCTAGCGTTTTGGCCACACAAATAGGAACACCCTGTATATATATATATATATATATATATATATATAGATGGTAGACGAATTCTCCTGCGACGAGGCCGCATTCTGCCAATTCGTGACTATCAGTGCAGCACCAGTGGCACGACATCAAAATTCCGCGGTTGTTGTGATTGTTGTTGTTGTTGTAGTTGCTGTTGTTGCTGTTGCTAGTTACTCGTCACGCAGGCAAATCTCTAAGGATCAACCAAAGGGAAAGAACGACGACAGTAAAAGTAGCCGATTGCTCCAGCAAATGGAATCTAGCTAGCTAGAGAAAGGAGAACAAGGGACGGAGATCAAGACTGCAGATCGAAATAAACGGCCAACAGCTCAAAAAGATGATTTCCCTGTTAGGAGAAGATGTGGCGAGTGACGGGCGTAGAGTTGACGTGGGTAAGTGGGAGGGTGGATGGGTGCGTGTTGAACGATTCGATTATCCAGACCAGACGTGTCTGTGTGTGTCTGTGTGAGCGTATGATGGATTAAGTTGTGGTTGGTAGGTTGGTAAAACAGATTTAACTTGATTGTCTGTTGGCTGAGCTGATTGACTGGATCAAATTGTCACCATACACTGAATGCCGTACTTGAGGATGCACATTCGTCGTCGCCGTTCGCCGGCGCTCGTACAGCACGCTCACCAACAGTGCTGACAGCACGCGAGACCAGATAGCTCGGTGGTATTTCCCACGCTACCACTCGTAGACCGATCACACACCAAAGTAAAGTAAAGTAAAGTAAAGTAAAGAGTTCTTACGAACTCTCACCCATCAAGCTGCTGTCCGAGCTTTTGCTGTGGAGGTTCATGCACTCTTCATTCAACTTCAACGAAGTCATTATTACGTGTTATACTCCGTGTCTGCGCCTCACCTCAAACGTCGTATCAGTCGTAACCTGCCCTCGCTCTCGTTGACTCGTCGTTACGCCGATTTCCAGTGGCGTAAATGTGCAAGGAGAAGCTGCCGTGACTTTTAATCATCCCGACCAGTGTCGACGATTTGCCTATATCGGCACATTTAACCGTTGATTGCTGCCGCTGTTGCTTCGAAAGGCGTTACTGTGCCAGATTAGGTGGCGTCTGGTGATTGATACTGACTGGCCTGCTGTTTATCTGTCTACAACACCACACTCGGCATCGACCGGCAAACTATCAACTGGTCTGGAGCAGTGCAAAACGGAAGCTGCCCGCGAACGTCGTCAAAGAGTACAGTCTTTGTTTCCGTCATGCGCAGCGTTGTTGTTGTTGTTGTTGTTGTTGTTGTTGTTGTTGCTGTTGTTGTTGTAGTTGTAGTTGTTGTTGTTGTTATTATTATTGCTGCTGTTATCGTTGTTGTTGTTGTTGTCGTGACGTTTTTACGTGTTTTGCTTTTACTACTTTTCCCAAATCAGATTTTGTCCGAAATACTTTCTCTCCAGAGGGAACCAGCAGTGCAGACGTGAAATACAATGCATGCGCACGCGGCGAGATGGAGAGACACGCTGTTCTGTGTAACTGTGTACCATCTACCTTCTGTTCTCTGTGCGGTTTTTTGTTTTGCATGTATTGTGCACGCATTCGAACGCAAATGCGTGCCTGTCAATGCGATGCGGAATTAAAACAGTGGCACCTGACCGAAACACCACCGACCGTCCTCGGTCGCTGAGCAACGGCAGCGCACGCGTCGGCCACAGCATTCTCGTTGACAGTCTTCCGTTAAAACTCAAAAGTAAGTATGTTAGAATCAAACCCGGTGGCGTGGTGGCATGCGTCTGCGCCTAGCGACCGGGGGAGACACATATGTGCGCGGGTTCGAGCCCACCGTTGCACATTTGTATTTATGGGGGTCCGTCTATGAAGCAATGCGAAAAGCAGTCCCATGGAAGTTAAATCTTGGCTGAGAGTCAGCCCCGAAAGAAGTATGTTAGAAGTAGTGCCACGAGCAACCGTCGCTAGAGCTCTTTGCATTCCATTGATAGCTGCGCGCTGTGCCGTCCGGGAATTACCCCTATTTCACTAGACACTATATACATTCAGCAAGTCTCGGCGAACTTACTCAGAGACACACACAGTCTCGAGCGTGGTATCTCTATGGTGTGAGTCATACGTTACTACGGGACGTTGACTTTAACAAATTATACGAGTATAGCTATATATCTGTATGTGTCTATCGTAATCTGTGCATTCCTGGCCATCCGGGGCCCGTCATGGCACGACGTTATCCGGTGTAAGGCAATTAATTTGTTGCCTCAAATTATCCGTCTTTGTATATATCCGAGAATAGATATAAGGACGGAACGGCAAGTTCTAGCACATTTTAAAACTTTGAATTGAACGAAACCACATGTTCGGTGTTCTTGTTTGTTTTGCTTAGAAGCGCCATTCATCATCTAATACATACATGCCAAATTTGCGCCAATCGGCGTTTATTGGTTTTGATTTTAGTTTTAAAAACATGAAGAAAACTGGGTTCGACGATTTTTAAAAGGCCGAAAGCGCAACAGCAACGAATATGCGTCAAGGTCCGTGTTAAAAAACCAAATGATATGCTATAAAATGATAGAAATATTACGAACTAATTATAGTGGTCAAGCAGTTCCCGAAACGCCGTGAATACGTGGTACCGTTGATTGGACTTGAAGAGACCGAAGATGACACCCCGTTTGGTTATATATACAGATCATTGGGCGTAGAAGGCATTGAAGGCGCGCACGATCCGCCATAGATAGACATTAGCTACCTTGGCGAATCTAGCAACAGCCTTGGCTTTCACGAGTGTATCGCAGTTTGCGTATAACCGATACACTTGTTAATGAAAGCATTTAAAATGCTTGCTGCTAAACCGATACAGTTGCTTGAAAGCATTTAAAATTATTTAACGCGTGGTAAGATGTATGGATGCGTCCAGCACGACACACCGCGTAGTAATGCGATTTTTAATAATGGAAGGTGACCGACATTTATCGTCGGCTGGTGGCTGTTTATGACCTGTTAATTTTGGTATATATATATATATATATATATATATATAAATATATAGAAAATATTGTGATGATTTATTAATCATTTATAATACGTTTGCACACTCGGCAGTGCTCGCCTTATATATATATATATATATATATATAGCAGTAGGTCGACAACTAGGAGCAAATCTAGTCAGCCCTCATCTGTGTAAATGTGGCCACCCCGTCGACAAACTGGAATATCGCAGCCTACCGTATATCATGAGTGCAGGCCGACGGCCTCAGCATGCCTCTATTAAGGAGCTCTAGCAGAGACCTTAGATCATGAAGCCCTCTGTGAGGCTTAGAACCGCCCGGGGTCTGCGCGGAGCAATTGCAAGCATTCACATAGGAGGACACTTACACCCTTCGAGCAAGGTAAAATAGGATGCAACCGCTACTGACTTCCGAGCCCCTTCTATGGTCGGCGGCGCACCGAAGCTGGCTACCCATCCCGCCTTTCGAAGACGAACAAACTGAGAAATACTCATCAAATGGGAATACTCGTAAGTTCTGCCCTCTTGCGTTCGAGACCTGGGTGCTTCTGGCGTTCGAGCCAGCCCGCTAACCAGCAAGGCCGTCACCTCTTTAAAACTGTCGTCTGATGATAATAGCAGATTATCTTCCTTCTTTTAGCAAGGTCTGGAGTACCATGTGGAGATCGTTCCGGGTAGACTTCTGACGTAGTGTTGGCCTGGTTTAGACGAAACGAACACGTAATAGTCACCATACGCGTCAACCAGGCATTATCAATATTCATTGCGATATATATATATATATATATATATATATATATATCGACATCAAACGCGCGACTTAAGACGAACGCTTAAATTCGCTTTAGTGGACTGTATAACCTGGAACTGACCCGAAGCGGGCACGTGCTAGTCACCATACACGCCCGCGAGGCATATCGTAATGTAGTTATCAATACTCATTGCTAAATAAATAAAACATATATATATATATATATATATATATATATATATATATATATATATATATATATATATCAAGCGCGCGACCTGAGATGCGAGCGTTTAAAATCCGGGTTGCACCACCCTCTCTAATTGGAGGTGAGCGCTGTAAAATTGTCATAATAGTAATGGTAACAATTTTACACTAGTAGTCGCCACGTCATTAGCTCTATAAATATGAGGGCGCTAGTATTCGGCTGCAATATATGCTCCGACCAGGACGTGGTGAAAAAATGGTTTGTGTCTGTGTACTGTACAGCGTTATATATATAAAATGCGCGACTTGAGACGAACGCTTAAATTCGCTTTAGTGCACTGTATAACCTGGAACTGGCCCGCTTGGCCTAGACGAAGCCGGCACGTGCTAGTCACCATACACCACCGCGAGGCATATCGTAATGTAGTTATCAATACTCATTGCTAAATAAATAAAACATATATATATATATATATATATATATAAATAAAACATTGTGATGATTTATTAAACAATTTAGAATACGTTTGCACACTCGGCAGTGCTCGCCTCATATATATATATATATATATATATATACGGTTATATCTAAACCTGTAATGGCTAGAATGGGCATTGTAAGAATGTGTTTATTCTCTAGATAGGTATACTTTATGTCGTTGTGATTGTAATTAATATGATTTATATTTAATATATTTTATTTTATTTATTATTTTTATTAATATGATTATTATTATAATATTTCGCAATGTATATCTGCCATGGCCAAACATTTAGCTCCGAAGCACAGACGACTATCTAGAGACGTGTGTTGTTAAAGAAGTGATCGCGTGTGATGTGTATACAGACTCGTTGTACTTTTAGCGATTGAACTAAGTTTGCTCGATTTTTAGAAGTCTGTCGTTTATCTCTTAAATATATTCGATCAGAAATGGTCACTCTTGTTGCGTGTAGTTTAGACTTCAACGGTATATGCGAAACGGTTTTCTGCTTTGTTCGTGGCTTCTCAAGTTGAATATAAATTGGATACGGAAGAGGAATCTTATGGACCATACCGTCTTAACGTTGCAAGGGTCCTTGAGGATATACCGCTCGCACCGAGTCCATAACAGCGGGGGCTGCCATCAAGCAAGGACACGGGCAGCTGATTTTTAACCTCACATGACACCTTTTTACCACCATTTTTATTAAGGCGAGCACTGCCAAGTGTGCAAACGTATTGTAAATAATTAATAAATCATCACTATATATATATATATATATATATATATATATATATATATATATATATATATATATATATATATATATATATATATATATATATATATATATATATATAAGGTTAAGTTTAAGCGATTAGCAGAACACAAACGATATTCGATTACGTCGATGGATTAACGCAATCTCGGTTCAGCAGGTATCCGGAGAGGCGCCAAATATCTATACGTGTCGGGGAATCTTGCGATACGATTAGATTATAGTTATATAAACCATTCCAGACCGTGGTAAAACTGCGTAATCTCGAGGCCAGACAAAAATGCTCTAAGTGTGTCCTTTGTCTGTGGCAAGTAAGCCCAATGTACAGCAAACCACAATGAGGTCCATTAAATTGCACTGTATAACGTATAATGGCGAGTTTTTTTTTTACCGACTTGTATATAGCGCTGCATTTTTTGCTACTGCAGACGGCGCTCAATATTGTTCTTAATTCTATTTATTATTTAGTAGTTTTTCATTCACGGGATGAAATGGCGAGGATGGTCGGTAACTCCTTCATAGCCTTTGGCGCGGTTTTGACCTCGGCGTGTCACATGCAAGATACAAAATGCATCTCCGCGTAGTACTAGTGCAATAAGTACAAAGTATGCCGATAGCTGTTTAATGTCTTGGTTTCAATTCCGCTGTATCGATGTGGTGTAGGTTGTATACGGCACCGATATGTGCTCTGCGCATTGGTGTGTTCTGGTATGGCGCTGGTGTATGCAATGCGTGTCAATCTCTCGGTAACCATCATCGCCATGGTCGGCTCGAAGGGCCGCAATGCGTCAACGGTTGACAACGCGACCTGTCCCATCAGTGGCGACATCTCTTCGAATCATACAGAGGTATGTGCAAAAACCAAAATGCGAAATACAAATACGTCACCCAGACGTACGCCTTTGCATGTATCTGTTGACAGGATTTTAAAACAACATTGATCTGATCTCTTGTGCCATTAAGTTATTCATGATCGATTCATGATACATATGTATGTATATTCGAATCAAGGTCGAATTCAGCGTTTAAGCTGGGCAGTGATCTTAATGCTAAAGTCAGCTGTGCTACTCCTAGCACTGCATAGCGTTGATCATCTCGGTCAGATTGGTATACATTTGCGGAACACAACTCCGCACATATAGCACGATCTGAGCGGTGACTTAGGTTGTGGGTTGGCCATCCCGTTTTGAAGGCTTGGCCAGTTTGCAACGGAGTCATACTTGCTAGTATCGCTAGTTTTAGTTTTTTTCATTTTATTTTTACTATATCCGCACTATGCTTCAACACGTGAGCTGATACTAGTGTCACACGACTAGGTGTGGCACCGCGACAGGCAAATAAACTGAGAAAACGGAAGAGCAACCATATACTAAATGGCCGTCTTTCTTGAAAACCGCGTTTCCGTACACTTTATCTGTATCATGTTGTCTTTTTCGAGAAAAACCGCTATGTTCTACATTCGACATTAAATACCAATGGTGCAGAACTGACCTATATTATCGGCATTATATTTATTTAAAATATTGCCATTCCTATAAATCCATATATGCACTTGGACGAAACCCATGTCTAGCCAAACGTTTTTTTTTTTATATATATGGGAGGTTTAGAAACGGTAATGCACTACGGAACTGTGTGGCACCACTTCGAGACTGTGCGAGGGGAGCCTTTTGCTACACCGGCTCTCATGGTTCTGGGCGTAATCTTCGCTCACGAGGCCGAGGGAATGCGTCGAGCCATTCTACGAAGAGCTGAATTGCCATAGCCCCTTGCGGGGCACCCTCGTCTCGACCACTTGATGGCACCTGCATGCTTCCGTAGCGCCTCTAGGCGTGGGGTTCTCGCACATAATGACGCCTGGCGGCATCCTCCCTCATATGACCGACAATGTCACGTCTCGATCTCCTTGCATAGCAATACGTCTAGGCTTGTATAGTATATGCATATAGGCTATGCATATAGTTTTCACAACATATAGTAATAAAATTACGTTTTTTGCCATGTTTATTTACGTTCCTTGAAGTGTCAGTGTTCCACAGGATATTCTTCACCTCGTCCTTGAGCATATATTAGGTTTATGCATGCCTATATATATATATATATATATATGTATATATATATATATATATATATATATATATATATATATATAGGATGCAATCTTCCTACAGTATGTTCTATGTGAACCTTCATACGATGCAATTATCTTCCTACAGATATTAACAAATGAATACCTTCGTATATACTTAAATTTTCCACTAACGAGCAAATTTCCACTTTACGGGCGATGGATGAGCAAACGCATTTATTCCAAGAAGTGTTCTTCGCACTATTTTATTTCTTACACAAATCAAATCCTTTTGTTTTAAAAATAATTATTATGTCATTGCTAAATTGAATTCCAGTAGAGTTGGACCTCTGGTATAATGAATGCAAACTTTGCAGGGAGAGTTTGACTGGGACCAGAAACTCGAGGCATCGGTTTTAAACGCTTTCTTCTACGGTTATATTTCGACGCAAATAATCGGCGGTATAATGGCCGACAAGCTGTCGGTTAAGTGGGTGTTTGGCTTCGGAGTGTTCCTGACGTCGGTGCTCACAATACTCACCAGCTGGGCGGCGCGCTGGAATGTCTACGCTCTCATTCTGCTCCGTGTCCTTGAAGGAGTTACTGAGGTACTTAGTAACATAATCAGTCGTGTACTCACCATACGCATCTTGGAAAAGTATATGCTGCCATAAATGATGATTGTGTACTTCACCAAGATCCTTAATGTTCTTTAGAGTTAAGAAACCATGACTCGCTGCTGAGAGACACGTCATCGTTAGTCGTATAACTAACTATACGAGTATTTGCCATGTGTGATATCATGACACGTGAATTTAATATGTGTCGGCTTTGATTTGTATCTCATTTTACATTCTACTTGTCTACCCTGCCGTAGGTGCTCGGTCATGGATATTTTTCTCTTCATCTTGAACATGCTAACAAACGCCTGAAGCTTTTATGTGATGCATAACTTTTATGATACTTTATGCATAACGTTAGATCTCTATGTGACTGCTTACTTCTGCGACTCAAAGGGCGGGAAATGCCCATTATATACCAATACGAAAGAGCTATAGTCCAGCTAACGAGCAAGACAGTGCTGACATCGTAGCTTCTGGCAAGCCAGCATTAAACAGAGATTGAATAACGCCTTGAACCTTTGTGGCCAATTTTTTAGAGAAGAGATTTCGGCCGCGGGTTTGCAACCAGATTCTTAACTTGTAACGTCTTTAATTTTACTTCTCCGTATTTTTCGATATATTTCAGTCTAACTCAACTATTTTTGTTACAGAATCAACTATACCTTATGATGCAACAAGAATGTAACCCAAAATTCAAGTTTTTGGTGTGTTTTATTTCAGTCGTTATCAAGTTTTCATGTGTTTTATGAAAACATATGAACGCTTGATAAGCCTGTTTGCTTAATGTGTGATAACGCTAAGTACACGCGCTAGGTTTGCATTTTGTTTCTGTCGCCTAAATGTCGTGCATATTTCTACTGAGTCAGGGAGTGACATTTCCGTGTGTGTACTGCTTAACGGCTCGATGGGCCCCAGTCTCGGAACGCACAACGATGCTGAACTTGGCGCTGATCGGAACAAACATCGGCGTCGTTATCACAATGCCGATTGCAGCTGCTCTTACGCAGAGCCCGCTGGGATGGCCGGCAGCATTTTATCTACCAGGTAAGCTGCTAGCTGGACTGTAGCAAACAAGACGTTCATTCAGTGCTTTATCATCGCCACTATTATCCCTTTTACTTATAATACCAATCCTAGTTATCGTATGTTGCAGGGCTTACACGGCGCCACAGTAGTGGTTTGTGAGTCTCACCAGTCGGTGCTAGGCGCTAACATTGCAAGCGCAGCAGGCATTGCAAAAACGTTATTTATAACAAAAAAAAAAAAGAGAAATATCTGTGTCTGGTCTGACCAGTGACGCGGTTTAACCCACGCGTTACGAAATTCTATTATTTTGATGGTCTCTACTGGAATATTGTCACCAGCGCCCGTCGTCGTCTTCGAAAAGCCTCGAAATCTCGAAGTAATTCCTCTACATGTGCACACGAAAATTCATCCAGCGTCTTGTACTTCAACCCTTTTCCGAACCTCTACTGTTCGGCAGGGAGTATGCGGTCTACGATGGGTTGAGTGCGTCTTACTAAAGGTCTCTAGAAGATTTTCTTTAGGGCATTCCGTGATACCAAATCCCTCGCTACATGGTAAGATCATGTGTTCTCCTTGGCTAATTATCAAAGTCTGCAACGCTCCTTCAGCAAGCTATGCGTATCCGCGTCATGCACTATGCTCACGGCATATGAGCATATATTAGTATATAGAGGAGTATATATTAGTATTAGCGAACTGGCTATTTTATTATTATAATGCCCCTTTCGAAACAGCAGTACGGTGTCATTAAGCGTTGTGGGCGTAAAGAGCCTAAAATCCAGATATTTGTATATGCTGGTGCAATATGCGTTCTGTAAAAACCAGATGTACTATGAGCACAATATGAGTGGAGTCTGATCCACCTTTGGCAAACCATCTTTGTGATTTCTTTAACGAGATCATGAAGAGAGGACAAATGCCAGAAGCCTGGCATGATAGACGAGACCCAAACTTAAACCACGGTATAGCGTCTGAGAGGACGCTAAGGAAGATCTTCTGCAAATTGGTTATGCAACGGAACAAGTACGTTCTCGACCACACATTTCCGCCGGAGCAATTCGGCTCCAGAAGAGGTCGAGGAACGCGTGATGCAATCCATGTGCTTCAGTCAGAGATAAAGCGAGCTGTGGCAGAATCCGGAGACAATTTTTATGCAGTCTTTATAGAGTGCGTCAAGGCTTTCTACAAAGAACCTCGAGATCTCCTGATGAAGTCATTCCGACACGCAGGGGTTAGTGGCTCTCTTCTAAGCCAGCTTCCAGAAGGCCACAGTTGTGATGTACGCAGATGACATAGTGGTCGCTCATCACGACCTGGGTGGCATCAAGCGCATCACTTCTCTGGCGGAGGTGTTCCTTGTCTCAAGAGGGCTGCAAATAAACGCCATGAAGAGGCTATGAAATTCAGAAGATTAGGTCGAGTGGCTGCTAAAGACGTTATACGTTGCGGCGGCAAATCCTTGGAATTTGTCAACTCTTTCCGGTATCTGGGGCTTCGGCTTCATTATACTGGGACGACCTTCACTGGTCACATCGTCGAGACAGCGCGCACAGCCCTAATCTCTTTTTATGGAGAGGTAGTGGATGTCCGGCGACTGTCCGTCCCGACGGCAGTGGCGCTTTTCTACCTTAAGATTGTTCCGGCGCTGATGTATGGTCTTGACAGAGTATGGGAACACCTCACTCGGGCAAACTTTGGTTAGCTTGAAAGGTGTTTTACAATGTACATTATGCGAGTACTTTGCCTGTCAAAGCGGGCAAAGAGCCGCTTTGTGTACCTAATGTCAGGCTGTCCACCGGTTGTTGAGATAATTCGATTGAGGTTGAAGACGCCGCGTACAGTACTATTCGAGTGCTTTATCTCGGAATGGGAAAATAAAGTTGAACAAGTCTGACGAGAGGTTGGAGACCTGGATATTTTCAGTGCCTCTCATCTCTGGTTGGTCTTGCATGTGGCAATCGCCACGTCTATACCAGATACATAGTTCATGGCTATCATCACCTGGTTTGTTCGAATACGAGTTTCCACGAAGAGTACGCTGAGTGCGTCTGTCGACTGTGCTCTCACGTGTGTACGAAGTTTCATGCGTCTGCCTGCCTGGCCCTTGCGAAGAGATCACTGCACTGCCTCTCTCGAATAACATGCCGCGAGCAGCTGACTGTATAATTGTATAATCTGTATAATTGTCTATGTTATACGCAAACTCAATATGAGTGAAATAAATATGATGTTATGCCTTCTGTATGTGCTATATGAATTGCTACCAGGTTGTATCGGTGTGGCGTGGTCTGCGGTTTGGTGGATATGCGCTGCATCACAGCCGGAAAGTCATCGCTGGATTTCCGACGAAGAGCAACAGTACATCGTGAGCAGCAGAGGCACCACCCACGCCCGCTCGAGAAAAGTGAGTGCCTTTTGTGCGGCATGTGTGAAAATATTAGACCTCTTGTTTCGTTTTAACAGATCCTACATGCTGCAATCTGTGATTCAGACAACAATGTCACGTAGCAATGTTGTTCCCCCTCGGTGGAGTGCTGGACAACACAAACACAAAATGTTGTTGAATATTACCATGATGGTGCAAAAAAAGATGAACACAAAATGATGTGCGGAGAATCGGCTGATAATTAATATCTCTAAAACAAAGATCATTCGCTTCAGCCGCGGCGGCTCATACGCCGTTGCCGACCATCGCGTCAAGATTAACAGTACTTGCCTTGAGCTAGTCAACCATTTCCCGTATCTTGGCGTAACCCTGACACCGACACTGGCCTTTAGCAGACACATCGAGGAGCTGCGAGCAAAGGCAATGGTCTTGATTATGCTACTCAGAGACAACCAAAATGTAGATTTTGAAACAGCAATAAAAATATTCAGGATCAAAATTACTTCGATAATCCAGTACTGTCTCCCAGTAGTTGCGCCTATGTACAGAACATTCGGAGAAGATCGAAACGTAAACTTTGCTATGTGTAACTATAGAGATGGGCCTGCCTTTCGCTTAGAAAAGTGGAGGCGCGCCTTTCAGAGTAACCGATCATTAGTGTGCAGGGTAACATGGCACAATTATCACCATTATATGTGCCTCAAGGGTGAATTTTATGATATTAATGATTATGTGTGTAAGTTTGGTGGTGAGTGCAACATCTGTCGCTGTCACATTCTAATATGTCCTGCAATAGTCTCATATTCATTACAAGCGCGTGTGAACGAGATTTTGTTATAATTTTGTAAACCATGTGTGTCAATCCAATCCTACTACCAGCAACTATGGTGAATAAATATGATATATATTAACAAAATCTTTCGGGGCTAACTCTCAGCCAAGATTTAACGTCCATGGGACTGCTTTTCGCATTGCTTCATAGACGGATTCCCATAAACACAAATGTGCAACGGTGGGGTTCGAACCCGCGCACCTATGTGTCTCTTCCGGTCGCGAGGCGCAGACGCATGCCACCACGCCATCGGGCTCGACCAATATGATATATATTAACATGAGCCATCTTATATATATATATATATATATATATATATATATATATATATATATATATTTAAAGCATGTTTTTAATGTAATTAACGTTTTTAGAAATGCTGTTGTCGTAATTTACGTATGAAGTCGCGGTCGCCCATCGCGACTTCGAAGCTATTCGATGGCCGAATCGCTTGTATGGGGAGTCCTTAGCAAAGAAATTTTGCCGCGGGGGTCGCCTGGCAGCCACAAGCAAATAAGTCTGCAAATGTCAAAAGTTGGAGTTCGTAAACTTCTTCCCATATTTAGGTCTTAAAGTCCATTACAGTGAATGGCGGACATACAGCGTATTGCACAACTGTATCTGAATCCTACTCTTACAACTTACAAACCACACTTATTGTCATGTTACCTTGACATTAGTATCGCCACTAGTGTTTTCTGGTAGTAGTGCCGTATTTTCGCATCATAGGTGGTTCCTCAAACATTTTACCGCCCATAGAATGGCTAAACGATATGAATATCAACACACAAAACATAACTACTAATTTTTACGTAACACTTTGCCTCTCGTTCGTTACAGATTGCTAATATGTCAACAGAATGTAAATTAAACGCGTAGATTGTTGTCAATTTTTTCGTAAAATAGTTACGCTCTTGGGACTTGAAAAAGCACACTTAGGAATAATATATATTGTATAATGGTAGAGATGTCCTGTTCAGATCATGTGGAAAAGTACCGCCTGGATTAACAGTGCCTTGTACCCTGTCGTAAATTGGAAAATACTAAGCATATTTGAGGAAGGATCTCCCTAAATCGCCCTACATTCCCCGTACTTTTACACCGTGGTGTCATCTGCAGCTGATAGCATAACTCACTGCTGAACAGAAACGGTATGCTACTACCGCTATGCAGTACTATGCAGTACGATCTACTTGTAAGTGTGTCGTGCTAAAGTTTGAAGCTCAATAACTTCAGGGCCCAATGGATGGAACTATTTTACCAACAGCGCTCATATCTAGCCCGTGATTTAAGGGTTTTGATTCTAGTTACCATATCACTCATGTGCCAGTCTAAGTAATATGGTACTTAAAGTCAAGCTGGCGAAGCTAGGCCTTCAATTCTTATAAGTCTGTCTTCCTATACTTTACCATTAGTATTTCCGGGCTGTACGTGCGTTTATAAAAATCCGTTTTACTTTAAAAGTTCGTGTATAAATTTCCTGTCCGGGATTAGCAACGGAAGTAATACAAGGAACTGGTTAAACGGTCCGGAAATGTTTTGGTCACTGTTTGAGATGCCCAAGAAATTGTCTTCATTGACTACTCACGTAATAGCCAAAAAGTCACAAGGACATATTATTATACTTCTGAACCGTTTACTCACTGAATAGGTCAAAACAAGGCGTTCAAACGTTACAACTCTGTAAGAGTGCTGTTTGCTTTTCCATTACCGCTGGTTAGCACTTTCCACACTAGGTTTGATTGCATGAAGATCGTATCGTTTGTATAAAGGTATTCGTGAGTCCTATCTCTTGGTCTCCCAAGGCGTTTTGCTAAATGCCATGGCGCAGTCAGTGAAATAAGTTAAGATTCTTTTACCCGGGGTCTACAATGCCCATTTCCTATGAAAAAAAAGCAAGGTTTCTGCATTTGGCGTTAAGACTCATCGAAAGCAGGTTTACTTCGGCGGCAACACTTGGGCAAGAATTGCGTACGCTCAGATAACATCTCTAAATATATTTAGAGTATTCTCTAAACCAATGCCTTTGCATCGGGACATGTTGCTAACGTTAAGTTAGCTACATTCCTTTAAAGTCGCAGTTAGTCAAGCATCAGGCAAGGTGCTTAACAACTGACTTGGCTTTATAACTTCGACGAAGAGGGCCAAACGATGGCTAGTCTCAAGATTTGTCAGACTCCATTTCGCATTTAAAAAACCTACACACATCTTGACAACAAACCTATTTTAGTTTTAGTTTTCAGGATGTGTGTAAGTACATTCCGAGCAATTTAAGGATGCAAAGACGATGACAACGAATTTTACAAAGTCTACTAGATAAGTAGAGTCTTTGTAGCTGTACCTAAAGTATGTTTCCAAAATATATTTAGGCGATGTTTTTTTATCAATAAATATAAACCGGTCTGTTTAACCATTCTATGTATATCTTTCCGTTACAGATTCCGTGGGTGAAGATCTTAACTTCTCGACCTGTATGGCTCTTCGCTATGGCGAGATTCTGTTTATCGCTGACCTTTTACGTATTCCTCACCGAGATACCGACGTTCGTGGACAACATATTCCACATCTCCATGACTTCGGTAGTTATCAGGGTTTATATTGCTCTTAATGGAACCGCTACAAAGCCGAAACGTTAAATCTAGCACTCATTTTATGCATACATTCACGTGATGTAAGGGTCAATATCTAAGGCCAGGTTATGCGAGTACATTGAGAATACAATATCACCGAATATGACACTTCACCGGAGGGTAGAATTTGCATTTAACAAAGGGGTCCTTGAAAGAGGACATCATATAAGCTTTGTGGACTAGCAAGTTAATGCTAAGGGTACGTATAAGTGAAAAATTTTGTTATCTATCGTGAAGTCAGTGTGATAGAGACGAAGAAACGAAGTGCAGCCGATAAAGTGACCACTGCTTCACTGTTGTGCAAGACATAAAAATAGACAAAAGACAACACAAAAACAATGGCAAAAATGTGTGCGACAAAAGAAAAAAATCTCAACACCTAGTGGCGTAGTGGGGCGAAAATGTGAATAATATGAGACATGTAAACATGCAACGTTGTATGCTTATCTTTCTGCATGAACATGCATGTTAAGGGTCTAGCAGACTTCGAACGCGTTCTTCCGAAACAAACTCGTGAGTGATTGTCAAGCATTGAAACGGGGGATTTGAATAAATTGACCAAGAATTGCTGATAATGGGTCTAGTGGGTGAGGTTTTTGTGCCCCTCGCTGTCACTCAGGCTATATTAATGTGTGTGCATGCATGTGAACACTCCTAAAATGTTCTCAAAATAGTTCAAGGGGAGGGGTTATATGCCACACCAATTTGCCGAGGGAAGTCGGTAGGTGTATGGAATAAGAGCAGCGAGACGATTACATATATATATTCCCACTTATTATGCTTAATTAGTCGAACGTTAATCAATGTGTCTTAAAAGTCAGGTAAATGAGTCCTTAAGGCCCGGTGCCGATCTATTGACAAGCGTCCTTAACACAGCCGCCGAGTTTCCACGTTGTATGCCCAACCAAAAATATTAATATATCTACATTAGAAACATTTTTCGCCGCGTTGAGTAGTAATCAATTGGCAGATAATCATATGTCAAAGTAGAAGTAATTCGTGATAAGATCGATAGTCTCAAAGAAGTGTACTAACTCACTTAACGTATAAATTCCGTAACCATGTCTGACAAACCACCACATATTTAGGTTATATTTATAGGTCTATAATTTTTCTTTGGCAAACTCTCTACTTGCTGAATAAGGGCTGAATACCGGGCCGCTGTCTCCTCTTGATTAAGCATATTTTAGAGGAATTCCTTTTATAGAGGAATTAAGTGAAGGAAATTATATCTTATACATGTTTTGGTTGTGGGTGTCTTCGTGTATGCCGGTGACTTTCATTGACTTCCAGAACGGAGGATTGAACGCGTTCTTCTATATTGGCTTCGCAGTGGTAGCGTTTGCGAGCGGCTTCACTTCGGACCGGCTGATCAAGAGCAAAGTTATGTCGCGAACGAACGTCCGAAAGACCTTTGAGTGCTCCTGTTTACTCCTTTCGGGTTCGATGCTGATCCTTGTTGCACAGCTCGGGTATGTCGTCAGACTATCAAAACACCCTTGGGGGGGGGGAGAGAGGGCGCGTAGTATGCGTAACAGATCAACCAGGGCAAAATACACGCACACACATCGAGAGCTAATAGTACATTTGCGCTTGGACCTTGTGACTTAGATTTGGCCTACCCGTTCGGCGGGAGCTCAACCTATGCAATTCACACTTAATTGAGTTTGGCATGATAAGAAAAAAGTATTGCTGTCCGTGAATATTTATCATACGTAGGTGTTTTGTAGCAGTCTGTGTTATCGGGTGGGGTCAGTAACAACCGAGCACACATCGGACCAAACTATTGTCTCTCGCTGTTGTTAACCTTACGCTGCAGAAAGGGCTCAGCTTGGATATTGGACAGTCTCAAAGATTCTTTTCCATTCAAGAGAAGAGCCTTAAGGAAGTGGCCGCAGAGAAATGTTGTATAGGATATTCAGTAGCCAAGGCAGAAACAACAACTGTTTGTTTAAATAAAAAATTAACAACATGTAATAATATTAACAAGAACAACAACGAGTTGTGGAACTTCGTTCGTTGTGACTGTGTGATGGTTGCAATGATTTCACGTTGCGCACGGTGTTTGTGCGTTTTTTCAGATGCCACTGGAGTGCGGTTGCCGTTGTGCTCTGTCTAGCGTCGGCAAGTATGGCGATGTCGGGCGGCGGCGATGCAGGTCTGGCGCTTGATCTAGCGCCTAACTTCGCCGGCTCCGTGATGGGCTTAGGTAATATGGTCGGCAACTGCGCGGGAATTGTTGCTCCTCTGCTGGTTGGTTTCATAACCTATCAAAACGTACGTCCTTCCAATGTTCTTTCTATATATATATATATAGCTAATGTAGCCACGCTAGTATTAATAACAATGTAGGTGTTGCGATGACCTTTTTTATGGGAGGTTCGGGAATGCATCATGCACATGCGCCACTAGCAGCCTGCGTGACTAGTGTGAGACTCACCAACGCACTAAATCCGGATTCCTTCCCACCCCCCCAGGCTCGGTATTAGTTTGGCATTACTTCGAAGCCGTGGGAGAGGCGTCTCTGCCGTTCTCCTTCAATCAACTCTATGTCTGACAATCATCCCGCATGTCCACCTGCGGTTGGATATGGGGATGCCATTTTGTAAGCCTGTGAGGGAGCGTCGAGACCATGAGGGCCTGGCTGCACCGCACCCCCTCCCCCTCTCTCGGCTTTTCGTCTTGACCACTCTCCCGAGAAACCCGCTCAAACCTCTCCCGCCTGGCCGTTTCCTTGGCTGCATTGAGTGTCAAAATGTCGTCGAACAAGTTCGTCGCCTCCCTCCATGCCTCCGCCGAAGTCATCATATGGGCGACCACCTCCTTGATGGGTCGGCCTCTCACAGCGGTTGGTGCTGCGTCCCGTGCTTTCCTGAGAGCATCACACCGCAGAACAGTATGTTCTACGTTGTTCGTTTCTCCAGAGTCGCACAGTACACAGATATCGCTGATGGCCTTCTTGATCCTTGACATGTAGCTCTGGAACTAGCCGTGTCCGGTCAGAACCTGAGTGGTCCAGTAGGAAAGCTCCCCGTGTCGGCGGTCATACCATACCCTGAGGTCCAGTATCAGACTCTTGGTCCAGCTCCCTGTGGTCACACCGGGTCTTACCTGCGCCCATTTCTCATGCCAGGCTGTTGCGATGACCCACACATAAAGAGCCGATGTATACGCGTCAGGAAGCCGATCTGTATTTTAAATATCAGTAAGCGAAGACGTAGTAAGATTACATGAATGGCGGCTTGAAATGGGGGCTGTCACTTTAGTGGTCCGTCACACTTCGGTGTAATCGGCCTCTGCTGTGAGTCTAAAATGGTTGTAAAAAGCACAGCCTTAAGCAAGCGATGAGGTTTGTTCTTGCCTTTTCCTTCTCGCAGGCGTCGTTGAACTTTGCGGAGCTTTAGTAGATGTGCTCTATTTTGATCTTTAGTGGTGTCATATAGTCACGAAATTTTCATTAGGAACAGTAGGTCGCTTCATGGGGTCACATGCTTGATAAAGGCATATTCACTTACAGGGTCGTTCAATGTCACTAAGCCTGGGCCTTTGAACTACTACAATATGCATAGGAATTAAGAGATACCTCATAATAAAAAGACAAAAAGCGGTTAGGTCTTATGATGGCATAACGAGGTAATGCAAATAACATCTATGAGAATATATGGGCCGCATCGCAACACCCAAGTTTTCTTTTTTTCACGTTAGTGTGATATAGTGCACCAGATAATCGGCAAGTATATTATTATAAGCGTTTGATTAATAATTATAAATAGTGATCTTTACAGATGCTTTGCATATTAGGCCGAAACAGCCCTCATAAGCTTGCTAAATTTAAAATCAGGGTACAATTGAATTAACAGATGATTAATTTCCAATTTTTCTGATCAATAAATGAAAGACATGAATATGTGTCCTTGTATACAAAGAATGTCCTAAAAAAATCCTAAGTAATGAGCGTCTGGTATTTCCGGCAGTAGCTATAAATAATGCATATTAACGATAGTATCTATTGTTAATATGTAATATCTGTAGGCTCTTTGTTCGTCTAAGGTGGCGCGGTATGTTAAGGCAGCTATACGCACAACTTTTGCGTTGTGCCCGTAGTGGGAACACCGCTGAGGTGTTCATCTAGTTCTTAATTGTTTTGCTATTTTGTTTTGCAGAAGTATTTTTACATAGTTAACATTTGCATATTAAACGCTGTTTTGTCAATTCAAAATTCATCACGTTTTTTTGCGCGAGATTTACCAAGTATTCTACTTTTCGAAAAAGTGAATCATGCATTTTCTTTTCAGGTAAGCCTCTCCGCGTGGCACAATGTGTTTTATGTGGCAGCTTCAGTCAGCTTCATAGGGGCAGTTGTGTTTGGTTTGTTCGGTACCGCGGAGGAACAAACCTGGTCACAGCTAAAAGAAGACGGAGAAGAAATTATATCCGAGGAGCAATAGAAACACGATCTTATAAATTCTAGTGATCAAACAACAACTAACATTACAACGACATTATACCCTGACGTGAAGATAAAGACGATCGCGCAGGAGGGATGCGATTATCGGACTCTTCATGACCTCGGCTACGCGTGGACTGCACTGCCAACAGCATGACAAATGGCCTACAAAATGGACCCTCGAAGCCACGTAACACCAAAGGTCCGAGAACAAAGAATGAGGCGTTATGGCATATCTATAAACTGATCAATTATATTGCCCGCAGTCAGAATGAACTGTTTGTCGTTTGTCGTCGCTATGCCACGGAGGACGACACCGTAGAATAGTTTAGAGGATTCAACGTTCTAAATGCATAATCATAATGGGGTGACGTACAATTCTGTAAACCTATGCAGTTTAATCAACTCCAATAACTGATGCGGATTTAGAGCTATGTTTAGATACGTTGTCGTAAGTTGTATGCTGAACAACGCCGATCTTGTGGTTGACCCGGCAGTGGTATATATATATATATATATATATATATATATATATATATATATATATATATATATATATACATGTAGGATAAAATAAAAATTAAATGGGACAATGCTAACGGTTGGTCGCCGTGATAGTCGCAGCAGTAATAACTGGATGAGTTGGCTAACTCATCCAGTTATTACTGCTTAATACTGCCCGAGCGAAACACTCATACGTTTCGCTTGGGAAGCATCATCGTCCAACAACACATCAGCAGGAGGACACTTTATGTGTCTACGACTCTGTCTGAAGATGATGCGATGCATTCGGGCGAGATGCGTGTGTAATATGCCAGCGGGTATATGTGCTATGGACATATGCATGCATGTATGTTGTATGTACAGACGCCGAGCTTGGAACGAGTAAAGCGCGGCACCCTCACTGCTACCGATCTCTAAGTTTGACGCCCCTAGTTAGCAAAGTCTTCAAATTTTTTAGATGAGAGTGTCAGTCACCATAACCTTCGTAGATGATATTTGGCCTTTCTTTCTACTGATTTGTCATCATTCGGCACGCCTACACAGTTTATTGGACAACTAGTTGCTGTTTAAACTTGTAGAACTCTTTAAAAAGGTAACACAAAAATGTATAAAAATTCCACGAAAGGCCTAAAGGTATTGTCCATAATGTAATAGCGTTTACTACGTAATTATCCAGATATATTCGCAAAGAGAGCTTGGTGTATACATGAGTACAGTAACCAAACAAATTGTTGACGCTACACAACGTGTATAGTTCCAACAAGTTGTTTAGGTTATATATATATATATATATATATCCCTAAAATAACTTGTTGGAACTGCACATACAATATATCTTTGAAGTAGGCCTTAATTTACTCGTGTCTTGAGGCTATCATTTATTGTACCAGAAGGAGACAATGAGGAAAAGTGGCTGATGTAGTTATACTCTAATTGATATAAATCATTAGCAGAGATCGAAATAGTTGACTGGACACGGCTGTATAATTGTCAAAAGGACTAAAGCAACTGTTATTGAGTACGGACTCTTACCGTTGTTATTGACTTATACAGGCATACACAAACATATGGAATACAGCATCCGCATATAGATGTCTATGTGGGCCACGTTTATTTCTGAAATTGACTAGTTAATCAAATCATGTAGTTAAATGATAATCAAATGTGTCAAGTGCGCGAACAACTGATTGTTGTCAAAAAAACCGTTTATATAGGATACGAAGACTATTTGTTGGCCGGGAGAGGTACCACTGTATTTGCGATTCGCAAGGAATCATCTTCTGTGACATACAGAAGGGTCACGCAATTACATTATTTCACACTTCTAAACTGTTTGTACGAAGACGTGCAAACAAAACATTTAAAATTAGCGCACAAAAAAATTGGTTCTGCCATGATAATGCTCTAGTTCACACTTCCACAGTCGCAGTGGCAAAAACCGAATTGCTGCCCCGTTCTCTGTATCTGGGTCCCTTCTCCAAATTGCTAAACCACAAGATTTGTCTCAGAGGATTTTTTTGACTGATGGTGAAGTCATCAAGCCGTAAAGACCCTAGTTTTCCGATAGAAGTAAGAGATAATACATCGCTGGGCGATGTGGGCTACCCAGGGCTTCAAGGAGACTACTCCAGGAGTTAAAAATGATTAAACAACTAGGTGACTTTATTGCATTGTCTGTCTTTTTCTGGAAGGTTTCGGGAATGTATAATGCACACGCGCCACGAGCAGCCTGCTTGACTAGTCTAGGACTCACAAACCCACAAAACCTCGATTCATCCACAACCTCCCAGGCTCGGTAATACTTGGCATTTCTTCGAAGGCGTGAGGGAGGCGTCACTGCCATTTCTCCTTGATTCAGCTAAGTCTTCGACTATCTTACTGCATATTTGCATGCACTTCAAATAGGAGGCTTTTGCCAAGGTATGCACCGTTCTAAATGGGTGCGTCAAGAGCTCGAGGGCCTGGCTGCGCTTCTCCTCCCACCTCCCTCGGCTTCTCGTCTCGACCACTCCCTCGAGAGCGTGAACCTCTCCCGCCTAGCGGTTCCCTTGGCTGCCATAAGCGTCAAAATGGCGTCGCACAGGTCCGTTACATCCGTCCACGCTTCCGTCGCGGTCATCATGTTATTTGTCCATTTCCTTGATGAAGCGGCCCCTCACGGCCGTGGAGCTCGTGCATCGTGCTTCCCAAAGAGACTCGTAGTGTAGGACAGTGTGTTCAACGCCGTCTGCCTTCTCACATCGCATAGCACGCAGGCGTCACTGGTGGCCTACCTTAGCTTAACCATGCTAGCTCTATAGTCGATCGCTTGTGTTGTATATTAGGTCACCTCCCCGTGTCGGCCGTTATATTAAGGTTTAGGGTCCGCAATTATACCTTGGTCCAGTTCCCGCGGTTACCCCAGGTGTTACCTGCACCATTCCTTCCACAATACTGCGATTATGGCACTCCTGGCCCTGGCGAGGTCCAGGCTCTCGTTCAGAAATGTCTTCTGTAGAATATGTGCCCTCTCCGACGTGTGTCGGCTCCTCGATGCCAAGCTGGCGGCATTAAACTCCTCGATGATAACGAATCCATTGTACTCTTGGCCGCTCACGCTCTTGGCAAATTTCTCTGGGAACCCTTCAAATTCCCCTAGGTCCTTACTGGCTAAAAATAGCAGCTGTAGAGATTGCCTTGCTTCTTCTGGCTCGAATCATAGGCAACCATGCATCATAGACAGCTCAACATGGGTTTAGGTTCTCCTTTTGAAAGATGATCCTTAACGTCTTAGGCAATTGAGGACTCTCTCCTACAGCCGTCCAGTCGCCTTCGAGGTAATGAAAAACCGTGTCCTTCCTCCTTATGCGTTTTCCCACTTTCCCTTGTTTTGTTTTGTACCCCATTGCTGTCTCTTCTTTTGGTAGTGCTTTCTCCGAACCCCTTTTGGGGACCCCTGTTTCTTTTAACCCTAGTTTAGGGTATTACTCCCTACTGCTCTCGACCACCCTACTGCTACCTGCGTGAAGGACGCTTAATTGATAGTGAGTAATAATTTTACACGTTTTGTTGGAGTCTCCTTTTTGTCATGTATCTTTTTTTAATTAGTAAATATAAAGGTTAGTCTAAAAACGGATTTATAAGCAAATGCAAACATGAGGTCTATATTAATTTGACTGATCATGGTTTTAGACAAGGTCTATAAAAAAAGTTCCGCATCAGGTGATGCATCAAGCTTGGCCACCGACACTAGATTTGTTCATGAGGGTACGATCTATTAAACATAGATTAGTGCTTACGATATGTAGAGACCTCGAGAGAGGTTGTTAACCTCTCCTTCATAGTACAGCAGCGTATGCCACTAACATTTCCGATGCAAATAACGTTGCTAGATATAAGTACAATATACCTAGCTATACAAAAACAATAGCACATTATATGTTTTATTCAATTAAGAGGGTATAAACTTGAAAATACAAAAATAAGCTACCAGACCAACACCGCTCTCGCGCTTGTCAGAATCACCAATTTGTCTGGCTGGATATGGTAGACAAGTTGGTAGAGACAGTATACCTCTCAGACGACCAATGTAGCTTCCAAGGCCGCTTGACCCTGAATGCTCTTGAGCGCGTGCTACAAAATGCGACTCAGGAGATGACGAGGTCCTCAAATACCCGCTTCCTTTGAACTTCTGGTTCTTCCGTCCACTACGCGCATAAACAAAACAGTTCGGACGGCTCTTGTCTCTCATTACGTGGTAGTAGGCAGTGTCCAATGATTGTTCGTTTTTCAGCAGTGAGACTTTTCATGCTTAAAATTATTCCTATGATGTTAATTAGATGTATGATCTTGAGACGTACGCTGACGAATTTCAACCAGCTCGAGAGGTGATTCTCATCTTACATAAAGCGAGCGCTCTGCTTTTCGATGCGAGCAAGGAGCCGCGTTTTCTATCTCATGTTTGTGCCAGAGTTTAGATGTATTCAATGTCTTGCATCTATCTCGGTTTCCGCCGTAAAGGTTCTCTTTAAAGAATTTTCTTAGGTACAAGTCTTTGTTGCCAAACAAGTTTCACAGATCTGGACGTCTGTCTCTGGTCTGGAAAAAAGCTGACCTCGTGCTCATTGCCTTGGGCCTCCACCAAAGCAGTTAGAGTGTCGTAACGGCCGCTCGTGTCGTTCCGCAATATAGCGGGTCGTGGCTAAGGCGGAAGCGCTACGCCAATTCGAGGTTAGGTCCAGAGATCTCCTCATTGTAGTGCCGCTAAAATTTAAAAATGCTTTATAAAAACAGCTTATCCTCCTTCAGCTGATATTGGAGACACTCAGAAAAATAAAGATCCGAATTACCTTTGCAGGGTTGTCTGAGACTACCTTAGTCGAAAGGCGGGTACACATTGAGAGGACAAAATTTAAAATGACAGCCAGAGTTCCCCAGAGTTCGATCCGGAGCACATTGAGAATAGATGATAAACCATACCGCTGAGAGTCAGCGGCCATGCTGTCACAAGGACTGTTGGGGAAACCCTAGATATCTCAACATGTCCGGCTCTCGGCGCATTAAAAATATACCTAACGGTATTACGCTATTAGTGTATGCGTGTGGCCGCGCAATTGTAGTACAGGGCGGCTCCCTCCAACAACTGGAACTCAGAGTCAATGACGCCCTGGCAAAGATTTCCGTCTGGATGAGGAGAGCGGGCTCGTCACTAGCTTCGACTGAAAGCGAAGGAGTCCTCCTGCTTGGCCCAAGTCGGTGTCTCCTCGAAGCTAATCTTGGGCGAGGCACCGCCTTTAGCCCGGATAGTATATTCAGGCGGTTCACTCTGCCCGGTATCGTGGAATGTACCTGGACAGAAGCTTACAATTGGCGCTCGCTCATCGAATGTTATGACTGTACGTAAAACCACAGTAACAATAAGAGTCACAACCATGTTTAATTATACAGTATCTTATTGCAGTGTTGCAAACAAATGTCGTTCGAATTTTTTTGCAAAATGTTGAAAAATCTCTTTACTCCCTAATGTCGTTTTCGTGTAGCGGCAGCAACGGTGCTTAACTGTGGGCCCGCAATATCGCGGAACTCGATACACTAACGTGTGATACCTCGCGCATTGTATGTCCTATCGTTCGCTGAAAGAATATCTGCGTAGTTAATCTAATTTAGTCGGAAATATGTCAACCATAAAGATATACTATAGAATTTGGTTTGTCATTTCCTATATATACATAAAGAAGGAGAGAAATCTCATCAGATGGCTGACTTACATACATCGCATTGTAGGCACTAACGGAGTGCTCAGCTCTATCTTCTCCGCAATCTGCTTTTTTCAAAAACAGTTAGGGCTATCAAGTCCAAGATGAAGCGTTACTCAACAGACAAACTCGCGGATATTGGGAAAATTAATCACGGAAAAGGAAACTGTACGGGCAAGCTGGCAATCTCTTCCTGCAATTTACGGCCGACATAACTGGTCTTGTATTGAACAAATGATACTGTAAACTCAAATATCGTAAACACTTAAGCCTTGATGATATTTTAAAACTGTCAAGCTATTCTTCAAACACCATATATATATATATATATATATGACTCTAAAGCATTTACATCACGCATTTCAAGACGATCATTTTGGTACCAAACTTAAGGCAATCGATGCGTGGTTACGGAGTAGTTAAGGTTTCCGAAGGACATGAGAATTGAGTGCATGCGTGCATAAATTACCCACCCCATCAGATAAATCACTCTTGATCATTTATGCATGCACTCAATACATGCCCTCTGAAAAATCTTAATTACTCTGCAATCATTAGCATAGATGTGGAACCTACGGTCGTAAAGGTTTTGAGGTATTGTACGTGAAACCTTAATTTTTTGCCAATTCACTTTTAAACGACCATGTCGCATCTTCTGGGCGGCGCTATATGTTCTTTAGAATTTCTCATGAAACGGCCATGTACTTAGTTTCTGTATAGGAGGTCTGGTTGTCTCGCAATTGCACATTTTGTGCTCCTACGTACACTTTGAAACAAGACTTTCCAGAAACCATGTTCCATTGGAAAAACTATTTACTTTAACGAGCTCTACAATTCCCTATGTTGCTTTTTAAGTATTTCTGGAAGACCCTGTATGTATATATATGCACGAGGGCGGATCTAAAAGTGTATATATGTATTTAAAAAAATATGTTTATTTAACGTTCACAACTGTTTTTGTTTCCTCCTCCTTTTTTATCTATTATATAGTCTCAGAACGTTGCCTCTCTAAATTATGTGTATTCACAGGGACAGGAAAAAGTTACAGGAGCCATTTTCGGTGTAAAGGGCGGTTGCGAAAATATAGAAATCGAATTTTGCATAAAATAATCCGAAATCACTAGCGATGGAGTATCCAAGGGCGATGTAAGTATCCTCTGGGGTTTACCCAGAGCTCAGGCCTCTTGCGTCGGAGGCTCTCGTACAATCTTCTTAAAATTTCGTGACAGTCTTTCCTATTGTCCATACAATAATAAATGTTGTGACCATATACTCACAACTCGTCTCCTGTAATCACTCTCTGAAGCAATCCAGGGTATTATGCTACCGCTTGAAGGTTCAATTCGGACATTACAAAATGGGCGTTCATTTGCCCAAAAGTCGACATTTTTAGAACAAACTTCGCTGCCAGTCTTCCGAAACAAAATATCGGTTACGACTATTACAACTGATTTATACGGTATCTACAACTCCCCAGCTATCTTCCTGATAGTAACTAGGGGATTGTTGAGGACGATGCCACGAACGTTTTTTAACTTTTCTTCTGTTATTGACGTCGAAAGTTTTATTCTCACGCTTATTGCAAAATCGGGACCACGTGTACAGTACTTCGGGATAGTGCTTGATCTCCATATGGAGTTTGTAACATTTTTACCACTTCAGACAGTACGTCTTGATTTTTACCACAGATCCTTGATGCAAATAGGTTGCTTCTTAAGTTGTTGTGCCTAAAAAACGGCCAAACCTCGTTTTCTTTACTCCTTCAAACCAAACTCATACAATAAACACCGCCATCGATGTGTGTCCCCTATGTAGCTGATGAATGGCACTTCAAAATAAACCGGAAAACCGTGGGGTACCGGTTTCAATTTTTAAATTTCAAAGTACTGAGATGTGTTGATCGCCTTCACGGTGTAGTATGCTACGCAACGTGCTGCTTTTTTTTGGAGAGAGGACTAACTGGAAAATGCGGGACGCACACACGGTCGCCATGGCAGGATTGTCCTCAACTGCAAGTGTGAGCCGGTAGTGTAGGGCTCCAACCCACTAGAAACCAGTCATGTCCCCCCCTTCCCCCCAGCAGGGAAGTGCTGTTAGCATTGTACAGAGGGGGGGGGGGTGTAATAGCGCGGTTTACTGGTCGCGCCGGCCCCCCGCAGCCAGAGAGGGCATCGACATGCGCATGCAGATAACGCGCTCTTTCTCGGTTAAAACACGCTTGATGACAGCCGCGATTGTGCACCAATCATCAAGTGAAGTTGTCATCTTTGTGACTAGAGCCAGAAGACTTGGTGAAGTCGACGAATTGCGGCCGCTTAGATTCTGCAAAAGTCGGCGCTGGGCCTCCCAGGCTGGGCAGAATGGGACAATGTGTCCACCGATTGACTGCAGTGGAGACATGCTGGGCTCACTGCCTTGCCAAATCGGTAGAGGTAGGAGCGAAACTCTCCATGTCCCGTCAGCACTTGTGTGATGTGGTAGTTTACTTCCCTCCAGGGCGACCAAGCCACGCCCTTATATCTGGGAGGAGGGCCTTTGTTCACGCCCTGGGGCATCCGCTTAGGATATTGCTCCACTCTTCTTGCCAGCGGTCTAGTGTTGACTGACGCTTGACGTCGCAACGTGCTGCTGGCTCGTATAAGATTATATAAGCACGATGGTATCATAACATGTATTGCTTTCAAGCATCGTCGCCTTTGGTGCGTTTATACTATTCATTGGCTTATCACAATGGTTTCATTTAGCGGGGTGTTTTCTAACGACTCTGTACATTTATGCCAGTTCCGTAAGCTGTGTTTGGAATTATTTAGTCCTTGCGATATTGGTTTACCACTGAAACCTAATGCATCGGCCAAGCACACCGTTCTCACTCCTGGCTCGTCGCACTTCAGTATTATATATATATACGTTTTGAAGTAAACATTGCGTGATCCAGATGGCTTCACGGGAGCATCTATCATATGTTACCATACATTTATATATCGGTTCACAGTGTGCGTATAACATATATCTATGACGCTTAACACCGTCTCGGGCGTTACAGCATAAGACATACAACACGCAATTTGCTGCCAGAACATGACACTTATCCATATGCAGCTTTTGCATATGAATAAGTATGATGCCGACTAATTGTGGTCATGGAGTAATAGTATTCTCTATACCGCAGCCGACGCAAACATCCATTCCAAACGCAAACAGTTCCCAGGATTTAAACCTGCACTTCGAAAAATACATTTAAAAAAACAAGATTTGCGTTGACGATTTAAATCTGAAACGCGAAATCCGACGCGATTCTGAGAGCGCGAATTGAAATTATGTTTATTAAAGAAAATTGCTACGGATGAGATATTGCTGCGGATACTGATTTCCCATTGTCGACGGACTGAGCAATGCCGAGATTCTCGGCGGGTCAGAAAGAGCCGCACGTCGATTTCGACACTACATGTGCGCGTTAAATTCAATTATTTTAATAGTAGTTCTATGCTAAATTGATTATAGATACATTTAGTTTACAGTGGTTCATGAAATATATGCAGATTAATTGCGGACTCCAGTAAGCTAAAAACTACTTATTGATCGAGTACGCCCACGGATTCTGCCCTCTCGTGTTTGAAATCTTGAGTGCTTCTGACGTTCGGATCAGGCAGCTAATTCCAAAGTAGGCACTTTATTAAACGTCCGGTAATATCAGGTTATGGTCCTTCTTCTTTAAACAACGTCTGGATTTTGACAACACAATGCGGAAACGCTTCTTCTGTTCGGGTCACATTTCTGGAGTAGCTTCACGAGCTTTGATGGCTTACTCGATCTTATGTATGTCCAAGCAAGACAAGGATCGAGAAGGACAACGTTGAGTACACGAGAAGGACAACGTTGAGTATACAGGGGGGCTCTGTTTTGTTGGCTGACAAGAGATGCCGTAGGTAATTTGAAAAATTTAAATATAGTTTTTTGTTGGCGTTTCTCTAAAAAAGAAATATATAGGTGTATATAACTCTATATACAAATATATAAGGTTTATCTAAAAAATGAATATATACAGAACAATTAGTCTGGTATATATAGAGTTATAAACACTTCAACAGCAGTAGAAGATCTCTCGCAATTCTGTCGATCCTCCTCGACGGATTTCGGGCGCCCTCCCCGACATTTGGTTGAGCACTTTCGAGTTAAACCACAATGAATTTAGTTCCAACGTGGACTTACTTTCTCGAACGAATGACGAATAATAATCGGTTGCTTTAATAAGTACATGTTCACTTCACGATTGGGAAACGTACACCCGTGGTAATCTAGTGGCAGCGATTTTGGGGGAGAGCTTCTATATACCGGCTGAGTGGACTAACGTTCTTGCAAAGAACACAGTCATCTCTGGGTTATGCGGCCGTCGTCTTCATGCCGCCACTACGATGACACATGGGATGCTTGACTTATTTAGGGTGAAATGTCAAATTCTAGCACACAGAACGCGGGTTCAATCCTGATGCTGGATGATGACAGATTGCAATTGATTTAAGTTGGAGTTATGGTGAATATGTAAAAATATATTAACACATAATTGTAATGCAGCATCCATACTATTGCCGTTGGTAGTGGCTGCGTCGACGACGAACCGATGCACTCGCCACATTTGCTGGCCTACGGCATGTTGAATTTGTGGTGCACACCATTTTTCAACGTTTCTTCTTATTGTAAACAAAGTTCGCTGTGGGCACAAAAAATAAACAAACGTTGCACCTAAACGTCATGCACTTAAGTATTACGCACCATGATTCCTGAACTGGATTTGGATGAATGCTAGGCGAAGACAAATGCCGCTTAGCCCTGCAAAGAATGCGGCCGCAACGTGGTTGTTGACTATTTGATACTCGATTTGAATTATTTCAGCAAGAAAGAACTATTTACATAAACGTAACAACGGGCACAAATGTAGCGAAATAAGGCCGTCCGAATGTATGACATATGAGCCATTCTAGATAGGCTAGGCTAAACAGAATAATCGCAGCAAACTTTGCAATACTATAAACACGAAGAAATGTACTTAATAGAAGTGGTGAGTCCTTGCTCGACATTACAGGAAGTTGGTTTCAGAGTGTTGGCCGTACCGATGGAACTCTTTTCTGCAGCTGTTTTTTTCTTACTTTTCTTACGTAGAGGAGAGTTAAATACAATGACGTACTGTTGTTGTGAGTAGGGAATGAGAGGAGTCTCACTTCTCATCTCGAGCAGTGTGGGACTCGACCCCATCGGAACCTAGCTCCCCGTTGCCTTCTCAAAGCTCCTTTCTGCTTCAGTACCTCTGTAGCCATGGCTGCTCCTAGCTTTCACCCGGAAGTCGATCCGCGTATTAAGCCGACGAACTACTCAAGGATTCCTCTAAGGGACCTGAGATATTTGCTTTCCTTATGTCTCCCTTGACAATCAGCGTAATGTCATGGTTTAGTTCTTTCTTCTGGCCGCTCTGTGAAGTTGTGTTAATATATATATATATATATATACATTTTTTTTGGTTTATTAATATCCATGTTGGGTAAATTATAACCATGCACATCATTCACAACTACTAACATTTACTACAACTGGTTCTTTTAAATCACTAGATCTCTTCTCGTCTTGCAAGTTTATTTTCTTCAAATTTTTGTCAGCAATTGGCGCATGACCGTATGGGTTGACTTCCGTTTTCTGAACCCCTGTTATTCTTTTAATACTGCGTCTCTGGTTTTAAAGAAGTACTTAAGTCTATCTGATATTATCCCCGGAAATGTCTTAGAGGAGCAACTCTTAAGTGTTATTCCCTTTCAAGATTCCGGCTCTGTTTCTATGCCTTTCCATTTAGGTATGACAATCAGGTTATATTTCTTCCACGCTTAAGGCATTTCCTTGGTTTGAGGCATTCGCCAAATAAAGTTTTCCAGCATGGTGCCAATGTCGAGCCCGGTGGCGTGGTGCATTCCGCCTGCGCCTCGCGACCGGAGGAGACACATAGGAGCGCGGGTACGAGCCCCACCGTTGCACATTTGCATTTATGGGGGTCCGTCTATGAAGCAATGTGAAACAGTTCAGTGGGCGTTAAATCTTGCCTGAGGGTCAGCCCGAAAACCTTAGCATGGTGCCAATGCCAACGTTTGCTTTAAATGTTCGTCTCTTATCATATCGTTCCCGGCCACTTTGCTTCTAGGGGCCCTCTCTGTTGCCCTGACAACGTCTTCTATTGTGGCTGATCGAACTACCCACTTCGTGCAAATTATGTTTTTTTTTGTCGTTGTATAATGATTTCTTCTAGGGTGGTGTCAGCTCCTTACAGCACTGTAGCAAAGTACTTAATTAGTCGCCCAGTCTCCACTAGGCACTTCTGTTTTCTTTTCTGTTTTAGCCACTTGTGCGGTTGTTTTTTCTACTTTTTGCAACAGCGCCCACTCGTGGCTTTCCCAATAATTCTGTTTTTATTCCTTGTATGCCCTTTGCGTCATTATCTTTGCCATTATCGCAAATGACCTCAAAACCGAAAAATCTTCACGCATTTCCTAGTAAGTTATTTGGTATGTTTCACTGCTCTACACCAGGGCCTTGCGTTTCGCTCTCGACGCAGAACCATAGTACTTTTTATCAGATTTGCCAATTTACACTCATTGGACTCTATTTGAATCTCCCCTGGTGGACACACTTTCCCATTCCCCTTAAGAAGATCCCACTATCCAGTCTTGTCTTCTTGTCTCGGTCCCCGGCCTACGACTATACTTCCTACTACTGCTAACTTAAAATGGCCTCCCAAAATGATGTATTTTCTCCCAAAAATGGTATATTCTCTACGTTTCCGTTGGTGACAAAAACGTCGATTACTAACGTCTCAGTACCACATTCCAACGTGTTTAGGCCTGGCTCGCTGACTAATTAGCATCCAATCTCCGTTATAATATCCAAAAATGCTTCCGTTCATCATGATACGCTTTATCATGACCTCAGTGGACTCTACACCTGCCAGTTTTACATAGGCTGCTACAATTTTGAACTCCTTGACGCTATTGCTACTAAGTTATTCCTATTTTCTCCAATTTTTCTTGTTTTTGTAAGTACTTAACCCCTTCCCCCACTTCATTCACCGTTCTCTCACCCGTTCCTCACCTTTATGTGCTAGTGCGTGATGTCCGTAGAAATTGTTTAAAGTGAGAGATTTTATAGCCCAAATTTCCGTCAAAATTAGAATATCCACTCCTCGGAGTGCTTCCGCGCCTAAGAGATCTAATACGCCATGCTATGCGCAGTCCTACAGCACTACTTTAGTAGCCTGTGTAACATTCTGATTCCTGGGCCCAGTCTTTCCTGGTCGTCACTAAGTCTTTGATTCTCGGGGCGTAATGGTGTCGTAATCGCAGTCATTTGTATTTATTAGGGGCGTCGCAGTTTCTTTGGCATTGCCACAGAGAGAGCTAGCTGGGTCGACTCAACTGGCGAAATAGCGTCCACCGGGCTTTGTTGTGGCTGTGTCATTGCCCCGCCTACTGCGCGAGGAGTGACGACAGACTATACGGATTCCAAGACCTTTGAAAAAACGTCGTGATAGTGTCCTATATGATTGGAGAGGGTCTGCGGAGCACTTCTTCAACTTCTGTATGTCTAGGATGAGGGATCGGACTGTGTGCCCTGGTGCTCCGGAAGGAATAAGTCCTATTTAGCCTGCCATGCTTGCATTGTTTACTCTCTTTCTTTCTTTATTTCCTCACTGCAACTCGGCCCGTATAGGTACTGCTGCTGCTCTATTGCTAAACTTCTGCTTCTGCAAGATAGCTGTGGCCGCCATATTTACCAAAAGCCAATTGATGATCGACCATTAAACGATGGCGTCTGTGATTCATTAAACAGTGCAAACTTGCCACTACATAGATATATTTACTTTGAAGTTGGAATAAATTACTTGTGGCGTTATATCTCTCTTAATATACCGAATGAATTTCCCAGGAGCTGTTCACCTGTTGTCGGATTCAAAATCACGTTCATGATGATATGCTAGGCCAATCAAATCACCACAACATTTGTAGTAAAAATGTATATATATATATATATATATATATATATATATATATATATATATATATATATATATATATATATATATATATATATATATATATATATTGTTAAGTTAGTAAAGGCTCTTTTTTCGCCTTTTTATATTAATTGATATATATATATATATATATATACAGGGTCATTCGTATCAAAATGTACTTCTATCGAGGTTTGATAGAACTCGGCAAGAAAATATTTTTTTCCTACGGAAATGTCTTGTTTAGGAGAGAGAGAGAGTAAAGTTTATAAAAGTAGTTTTTCTGTCTTTTTTCTGCTACATAGTTGTGCACAACGTAAGACCCTTCACTAGCTTGTGTAGCAAAGAGCGAATAACCAGATTTAGGAAAGTAATAAAAAGTCGATATGTCAAGTTAACGCTTTTTCATGAAAAATCGCAAAAAAAATTAATTACGACTAAGAATGTACGTTCAAAAAACCACGCAATAGCAAATTTAATGCCCACCATTTTCGTATCAAAGTGATCGTGATGCGTTACGTAGTTGTCGAGTAACTAAGCTTTTTCGGGGGAGGTCTCCGGAGTTTGGCCATAACTATTCGGTACGGCAGGCCCCATACGTCGCTCTCCACCGCGTCTATCAGCTCTTTCTCCGCTCGGGCTTTACTTTTGGCGATGAGTCCTCGGAGTCTCAATCGAGCAGCTCTTGCGGTCTCTCGCTCCCCGTAAAATCCCACCCGTCGTTTTCTTTGCGTTAACCAGCTGCGTGTTCTCGTGAAAATCCTATTTAGCCTAATGCAAGCCCTGCGGGCAGCTGCGATCCCTTTGTCTCCACCAGTAATTAGGAGGGTGGCGGCTCCCATGGTGTTGTGAGGGAGCAGCTTTCTCGCATGCTGTAGAGAGTATGCTAATTATTTGATATTCATCCCCCACCGTGTCTCCCAGTTGTTTGCAACCCTCGTCTATTTCAGCCACTAGAATCTTGGCGTCAAGTTTCCGCATCTGCCATCTCTTACTAGGGGGCGGGGCGAGGGCCACCTCGGGGGTACTGATGGTGAAACAGATGTATCTGTGGTCACTCATGGTCTCCTCCGTCTCCCTCACCCTCCACTCTACCACCAGTGGAAAGGCCGCCTCATTGACCATTGTTAGGTCAATGAAGGCCGTCTGGCTCCCTCTGGAAAAGGTGGGGACCCGTCCGTCATTAAGAACCATTAGACTTTTTTCAGCCATCCACTCCTGTAAAGTTTGGGCCCGTCTAGTTGTGGTTCGGCTACCCCATGCTATGCTGGCTGCGTTAAAATCCCCGGTGATCACTACCCTCTTACCTGCATGTGCCCCCGCGCTCTGGGCAAGTTCCTCGAGAAATTCCTCGAATTCCTCCTCCTCCCTGTTGGGAGAGAAGTAGCAGCTATAGATGACCCCTACCCGGTCAATCTCCAGCCAGGAGAACCCCCTCCCCGACCCCCCGCCCCTAATCGCGAGGTTTCTCTCGGAACCCGTCCACCAGATTGCGGTATCCGCCTCTGCGTCAGATACCCAGTCTGCCTTCCGCTTGGTGATCGCTATGTTTGGCTCGGAAAGCAGGCAGAGCCCTATGGACTCTCTGCGTACTATCTCATCGAGCATGTCATGCGCCGCCCTGCAGCGGTTAAGGTTTACCTGAAGTATCTTTAACATTGGTCGGATAAAGGGCCCCTACCTACTAAGTTCCAATCACCCTTTCCGTCCTCTGCTGGGATAACGGTTTTCTTCTTATTTTTAGCCCCCTTGTCTTTATTCCCCTTTTTATTGCTCTTCTTGGTTATTTGGGCTTCTACTTGGGTCTCCTTGCCATCTACCTGTCCCTTGGCGACGCTCCTTCGGGCCTCCCGCCGCTGCTCGACTTGCTCCCTATAGGCCGGGACATCCTATCCGCTCGGTGCCCCTCTATTCCGCAGACCAGACACTTTGGTGTCGTGGCTTTGCAATTGGCTACCAGGTGGTCAGGTTCACCACATTTGTGGCATACCCGAGGCACCTGGCTCTCTGCTTTGCAGTCTTGGGCCTTATGGCCCGGCCTATGACACTTGTAGCAGTTGGGGAGCCTAATCCACTCCTCAGGTCTGCACCACCTCGAGCCCAGCTTAAGGGTCTTGCGGGAGCATATGGCTCTTGCCGCCGCCGGGGACGCCGTAACCAGTGCGTACCAAACTTCAGCTCTTCCGAGCCTTGGCTCGGTAGCTGTGATCTTGGCGCCGGCCGGAAGCTGCAAGGCCTTTTGCAGTTCGCTTTGGACCTGCTCCCCGTCCAGGAGTGGGTCTATCCCCCACAGGGCGATGGTCTGCCCCTGGTTAAGCTCTCGGCAGTCGGCCTGCATCTTCGCAGATTCCCGAATGGCCGCCGCCATTTTCTCTCCTGCGCCCTTTTCACTCTCCTCTATTCTAATTATAAGGTCACCCTCCTTACTTTTAACTACCCCCCTAACCGTTATCCCGGCGCCTTCTTGCTGCCTGACTTGTTCTCTAACACCCCGGAGAGTGTCGGCGAAGGTTTTTCCCTCTTCGACCTTAACCCTGAGGGTGCTCCTTGCTCCGCCCGGGTGGTAGTCTCCGGTTTGGCTCCGGTCTTCCTTGTTTGTCTCGAACAAACCTCTAGGAGGCCACTGCCGTCGCCGGTCTTACGGCAGCAGATTTCCAGAGCCTGTAGAAGCGTCTGTGTACGGCGCTCCCTTGTGACGTGCATCAACGGGGGTTTCTCCCCGCCAGCCAGCCCCAGCGCTTTTCACCCCCAGGGTCGTGGTCCCTAGTTCTTCTTCCGGGTTTATCACTCCCACTACCAAGTACCGTTGAGAGGCCGCTTGGTTTCCTGAACCCTCTAAGAATTCGACGGCGTCGCTATTTTTAAGAACAGCAGCCGTCCCTGCGCTCATGTCAGCCACCGCTGCTAGCGGGGGAAACTGTGCCGCCAGCCCCTCTATTAAACCCTTCTCCGAATCTGACCCTTTAGTGATAACCGCTACCCTAACCTCCCTCTGAGTGGTGAGGGCGTCAGTGGTGACCTTTAAGTGTTTAATCACCCTCTCAGGCCAGTGTCCCCCAGCTCTTCCGGAGTGCTTGCCCTTTCTATACTATTTTCTATCTCCGTGGCCTCTGTTTCTAGTTCCAGCTCCTTGGCCCTATCTTTATCTAGCTCCCCGTGACAGCGTGCGCAAAGGAGTTCGAGGCCTTTTACCCGCTCGCTTATCTTGTCTCGTTGGATGTCTTCCCTATTCTCCTGTACCCCGTTTTCTCTTAGACCCTCGAGCTCTACCCTCAGTCTGCACTTGTTTGTTCGTAGAGTTTCGACTTCCCCTCTAAGCTGTTCTATCTCTTCCTCATCAGCTGACCTAACTTCTCGGTAGGCCTTCCCTCTGTCCTCCAAGACCTTTTCTAGACGTTCCAGGGTCCTGGGGAGCTTTTGAGACAGCTCCTTGAGCTCGATCTTCGTAATACTGGCCTTACACAGATTAGGCGTTTGCCCGATTTTGTTGCCGCATCACTTGAAGGACCTCTTGGAGCTGCTTTTCTCTCACAGCCTCCCCATCCCTGGCACACTTGGCGGCTTCTTTCCTTTTTGGAGATTCAATAGCCACCCTCTTCCTATTCCCTTCGACGCCCTGCGTCTCCGTTCTGTCCTCCTCGTCCATCCCCTTACTGTTTAATCTAAATAATTAGTATATATCTATATAATATATCATACATATAACATACCGTAATATATCATATATACAATATTCTTACCATATAATATACTATACTATAGCATACCATACAATATATATTAATGTATCCTAATACACACACACCCATAAATGCATACACAGATATGCGCATATATATATATGTACATACACATACACACATATATATGTATCTCCCGGACTGATACCCTCCCAGCTGTTTCCTGGCTGGTGATTCTTCTTCACCCGTTGTTGAGCAGTAAATAATCACCTCTTTCCCCGTCGCGCCTCTTGGGCCGGCTTTCTTCCCTCTACGCCGATTTCTCTCCACCCCTCGCCGCTTCCCTCTCCATCCCCTCGCCTCCTACTCTTTCCACTCCTTACTGACCAACTCTCACCGAGAAACCAATATGGCGGTTCCCAGTGGCCGGAAACCGAGACTGGCGGCCCCACGTGTATCAGCCTAGTGATCGAGAAGTAGAAATATAAAAAAATTCCAACTTGGTCCGTCTGTCCTCAACAAACGCGGCCCCAACTAGTATCTGGGAGAGAGGGCTACTAAGTACAGTACCTTTGGAGGCGAGAGTGTAACGTTTCGCCGACCAGGTGGTTCTCTTTTCGTCGTCGTTGGGATCGCCGATACTGAGTGTGAACCAATTATTCTCGAAAAGTGAGCAATAAACCTCGAAAAACCACCAGAACACAACAAAACTCTGTTGCAGGTCTCCACGCACCAACGCTACAGGTCCGGCACCGGGCACCCCGGAGTAACGCGAGTTTCTCCGGTATGTACCACAGAGCTCGGCTAGACACGTCCGCACAGTTCGACTGCCAGACAGAGACTGGGACTGTACTGTCCGGTCCTTTAGGTAGTTTGATATAATGCGCCGTAGGTAAAAGGGAACGTTCTTCCTGTGAAGAGTCTCCAGGATGACTCTCCAGGGTAGGCTGTTAAAAGCGTTTCGTACGTCTAGTAAAATAGCGAGGTAGAGGTCCCGTCCTCCTGACGGGGATTGGTGGAGGAGTTCGGCCTGCGTCTGGATCTGCTTTATGGCGCCGATTGTCGAGTGGCCTTTGCGGAACCCATGCTGGGCCTCTGACAGCAGGTCGTTCTCCTCCGCGAAGTCCCGCAGGCGTGCCTCCACGATAGACTCGAAAGCTTTGGCCAGGTAGCCGAGTAGGCAAATAGGGCGGTAAGAGCTGGGGCCTTTGGGTATGAGGACCAAGCTTGCGGCCCTCCATGCGCTGGGAAACGAGCCCGACCGGAGCATCCCGGTCGCCGCTGACGCCACCGCTTCTGGAAGTTCTTTCATCAGTGTTTTGACCGCGGAGACCGGGACACCATGGGCCCGGTGCCTTTCCCTGTTTGAGACGTGCCGCAGCGTCCAGCACTTCTTGAAGCGTGACCTCCGGGGTATCTTCTTCCTCCTCCCCTGAAGCCTCTAGGTAGGGGGCGCGGTCGAAGGGTGGGTGTTGAGGAAAGAGCGCCTCGATCGCCACCCGCGCATCTTCTGGAGATATTTCTACCCTGCGCTTGTAAGGGGGGAGCCCCCTGATCATTTTGTATAGGCGCCCCCAGGGGTCGTACTCCAGCTCCTCCAGGAAGGCCCTCCAGGAGCGTTCCTTGCTCCTGAAGATTTCCCTGCGCAGGAAGGCCCGCAAGTTCTTGTATACGGCTCTAAAGCGTCTGGCGGCCTCCCCGTCGTGTGACGATCGTCTGGCGCGGGTGAGCCACCATCGCGCTTTTAGGCATTTCCGCCGTAGTTGTCCCAGTGCCGTGGTCCACCAGTGTTTTGGCTTTCTTCGGTATCCTCGACGTGCGGGACGGCCTGGGGAGACCGCGCACGCCTTTTCTAGGAGCAGCTGGAGACCCTCCGCCGTAGTTGGAGGTCCCTCTGCTGCTATAAGGGCCCTGAGGGACCTCCGAAGTTGTTCGGCTCCCTGGCGTATGATGAGCGGACGCTGCGTTGGATTTGTCACCGCGGCAGTAGTCACGTGAAATTCGATGATAAAATAGTCGCTGAGGGATTCTTCTTCCTGTAGCACCTTCCAGTCTAAAATCTTGTTGGCATCGGCCCTGCGCTTGATAGTAAGATCGATACATGAGGTGCGCCCGGCCCTGTGAAAGGTGGGCGTATTTTTGTTAAGAACTACGAGGTCTTTAGCCGCTAACCAGTCGAGGATTGCGAGCCCTCTATGACTGGTTCGGGCCGAGCCCCATGCGCTGGCCGCGGCGTTAAAATCTCCGGTTATTACTAAAAGTGGCGCGTCAGTTTGGTTACAAGAGGAAGATAAGTCGTCTAAAAGCCTGTTAAGGTTGTCAAGTGGAACGTTAGGACTGCAGTAGCAGGAATAAAAGCGTCCGATGTTTGCGACGTCAACCCATGTAAAACCGTAGCCGCAGCCGTGTCCGGAGATGCGCATCCGGCTGCGATGGTCAAGTACGATGCTCGTTGTCGGCGTCTGCAAAACAGTCCGGTGAACGGTTTTCTGCCCACCGGATGTTAGGCTCGCTGAGCAACAAGAAGTCGGCTCCTACTCTGCTGCTGACCTCCTGTAGCATGTTGTGCGCGCCTCTGCTGCGATTGCAGTTGAGCTGGAGTACTTTACGAACTGGCGTCATTGTCGTTGGTGGGCGTGGCTTGCTTGTTAGATGCCTTCGTTGCACGAGGGTCCAGAGGAGGCGATGTCTGTACCCTCTTGCGGTTTTTTTTGGGTGACCAGGGTGAACACCTCGGCGTCCACGGCGTCACTGGGGTGGTCCTCGTGGGTAGCCGGTGCCGGGGATGGGTTTGGCACTCGTGTTATCGCGAGGTGCGCGGCCGTTGGCCGGGTGCCACGGCGGCGGAGCTCCACCAGTTGCTCTCTGTACTCTGGACAAGCGGCAACGTTGGCCGCGTGTCCTGCTTCGCCGCAGTTATAGCAGGTCGCCGCCGCTTTGCATTCTCTCGAGAAGTGCCCAACTACCCCGCACCTGTGGCAGCGCTTACCTGTGGCGACCGCGCCAGTGCACGAGGGAGCAGAGTGGCCCACTCGGTGGCAGCGCTGGCACGTCGGCACGGTGATCCACTCCGAGATTTGGCACGAGAACCACCCCATGTGAATGCGTTTGATGTTTTGGAGCCTGGCGGCGTCGGGAGGGGCCGCCCGGACCAGGGACGTCCATCTGCCGGTGGCCCCCTTTTGTGGGGGTTCCACAGCAAGTGGTCCCTCGATGGGCAGCGCCTTGCGGATGGCAGCCTCGATGTCTTGCTGGGTGGTACCCTCCATGACATCCCTGATCAGGAGACGCTTTAGTGACGTCCTGTCGACGCTGGCGTCCGCCTCCCCGGCTGACTGCAGGGCCTGGAGAAAGGAGTTGGCCCCTCCTTGTACCGCCTCTGCCACCACCAACCGCACATCTCCGCTGGGCAGTTGTTGAACTCGATTTACCCTCACGTTGTGGGCATTGGGGCCCACCCTGACACCCAGCTCTTTGATCATGTCGGCGTAAGTCTTGCCTTCCTTCTTTTTAAGAAGGAAAGTTGTTGTGGTGCTGGCCGAGCTCTTCTTGCCACCGTCTGCCCCCCCCCCTGTCTGTGCGCGCCGTAGGGGTAACAGCAAGATGTAGGTCTTGTGCCCGGGAGAGGCATTCCAAGAGTTTGCCGACTCCCCTCCGCTCGCCCTAGCTTGTCATGTGGCAGGGTATTGGTCCAAGGTCCCTTGAGCCCGCGAGGGCCTTGGCTTTTTTCAGCGCCTGGTCCAGGAGATTCTTGTCCTGGAGGAGCGTTGCGTCCTTAGGGAGCGTGATCGCCACTAGGGCCCGAGTGATGGGCTCGCCGTCATCCCCCGATTCGCAAATTTGGCGCGACATGACCACCCCTGTCCTGCGGCCGGCCTCGCCGGCTATGCCCTGGAACTGGCAGGCCATGTTTTGCCATGTGGTCTTGTCTGAAGGATCGTCTTCCCGGGCAACCAGGATCCGAAGGGGGCTCTCCTTCAGGATGCTGGCCCCGAGGTGCGACACCCTTGTGTAGGCGGCTGCTGGCCATTCAAGAGAGAGGATGCGCTTGAGGTCCTCTTCTGTTTGGCACTTCTCGATCATGGCAGTGATGTTGTCGGCCTGCCGCTCCAGGGCAAGGGTGTCAGGTGTACACTGGCACCCCGAGTCTGCGGTCTCGTTAACGGTCTGTGTGCTGATATCCTTACTTCGTGCCTTGGCCTCTTTTGTCGCGACGCGAAGTTCCTCAGCCAGGTTTTTCACCATTACGTTCATATTTTTTTGCTGGCCGCGTGGTTAGTGAGCCTTTGTGCGATGGCGGCTATCTTGTCGAGGTAGTTGCCCGAGAACGCTTCGTCGGGGTTACCCCCGCCATGAGTAATGTTATCGTCGTCCTTTGCGTTTTCTTCGCGGCCCGGGTGGGGGCTGCATTTGCCCGGGTCTTTTGCCCGAGAAAACATAGTGCTAATAATGACTACTAGGAGTTTAAATTAAGTGAAAGTAGTTTAGAACACGAAAGTTAGGGGGATAACAAAATAAATTTAATTTTAAGAAGTTTAAGAGTGAGAAGTGTAAGCTATGCTATGTAAGTAGGTAAATTATTAAGATTTAGACAATTAAAAATTAAGTGTGAAGTGGAAAACTATATTTATAAAAAAAAAAAAAAAAAAACACCGCTGCGATTTGAACCTAGACCGGTCTGGCTTAGACCGGTACTGTGATCGCCGACGCTGCCACTCTGCTATCCAGTCCCCGTGCACAGCAGCGCTTCGGCACGCGCTCTATCACTCTTCGTGGCGGCTTGTCGTAGTTGTTATATACAGTGTTGAAAATGAGCACTTAAGTAGGCAGCGCTCATTTGCACTTATATATTACACATATTGCACTTATACACAGTTAGTACTATACACAGATAGTTATGTACACAGTGGGCTACGTGTATAAACACTGCCGGGAAGCCCAGTTAAACCGGCCTACCGGTCACTGTACGGACGATGCCTGGCAACGTTCGAACTTTTCGAACGTTCGAATTTCGAACATGCGTGAACACGAAACAAGAAAAAATCGAGTTTTGCACAGTACCTTTGCAGTAATTACTAGTCGCGTGGAACTCCCTACCGCTGAGGTCGTCGAGTGCAATTGGTCAGCCTTTTCAGGCCTCAGGTTCCTGCACTCTTCGACCGAGTTGTACGGAGCAAAGCCAAACGCGACCGCACGTGACGACTGCTTGAAGAAGAGGAGTCCTACAACTACTACCACCATATTTTAAGTTGACTTAAATATCTGCATCTTGCTGCTGGATCTAAGAACGGCTCTGCTAAAGGAAAGCGACAAAGGGGAAGCATGTGATGTACTCGTAAACTCTTTTTTGTCACGATTCACAAAATAGTTTACGCCACTTTTTCAATTAAAACAGAATGTTCACTTCACACGCATAAGTCACCATACGCTAAAACGTATTGTACGGCTTGTTTAATAACGGGACAGGTGACAACATATAGATTATAAACAGTTTAAAATATATCAGTGTGTCCTCAAGTGCGACTGAGCGTAGGGTCCACTTAGGTCCCTGCGATTCCCTTTGAGCTATAATACATCGGTTATATACCCACTATGCTTGATATTGGCAGACGGCATAATAACTGGGCTCTTAGTAACCTTTGGCGATATAAGTGCCTGGTCACCGATGGTATAATTGATATGTATACGAATACATATCTTCATGTGAAACCCATGTACAACATATCGCGCGATTAGATTCCTATGCTCATCATTGCAGCGCTTCCACAAACTACACGTCATTGCCTGGATTTCATAAAAGAGTGGGCCAATGCCTGCCATATTATTCTCCCATTCAGACACGTACTCGTTGAAAGCTGCCGTTTCTGGTAAAACTTGTATTTTTTGTAAATCCTCAACAAATAGCAGAAACAACGCCAATAAATAGACTAATCTATTGAGACTAATCGGTTGACTCTTAGCGCCTTTTTCAGAAAAGTTGTTTTGGTCAAGCTCCTTAAAGGGTAACTTCGATAAATAAGGCATAAGCACTGCCAGGAATGAGACTTCGAATGCTAGTGGCATACGATTCCACGTTGATCACATCTGGCACTGGAAATATGCTTTGCGAAGTAACATTTAGACGGCTGAGGTTAATATTTCGACTTAGGCGAGCCCGCCCGCGATATGTTAATTGCAGATGAATTGATATTTCCATTGCAACGGGTAGGTGCTACCTTGCACAAAACGCCAGAGTCTTCTTTTGCACCATCCCTGTACATAGCATTACATAGGTTAGCATTCGTGGCGTAGTCCACATACTGCGAGATGCCAAGGCGCTGAGTAGTAGCACCGTCCTTAATTATTCTGGCTTGTCAAGCCGACACTTGGGATCACCACATAGTACAGTCACTTTTTGTAAGTCCACCGTGTCGAGGAATAGTATTAATTTCTCCAGCAGTGTTGGTATTGCTTATGGCTTGTAAAGCCGATACTTGAGATCACCACATACTACAGTCACTTTTTGTAGGTCTACCGTGTCGAGGAATAGTATTATGAGGAGTAATATTTTTCCAGCACTGCTGCTATTGCTCCTAAAAAACTGGAATGTGTTGCAATCGCGTTGATGGCGTTTTCATGAGAACTAAGCAGTTATCTTCTTTCTAGTATGTTTTGCGCCAGAGAGCTTGCTAATATACAACAAAGCAACCACCCACTTGTTCTACCCGATCCCTCTATGTGTACACCCAGACATTCCGTTGCACACCAACTAGAGACGACCGTGGGTTTGGTGGACCATGTCTTAATAAAGATCAATACGTCATACTGATCAGCTAAAGAGAAAAGTAGGCAACGTGATTTAATGCCTTCACAGTTCCAATAAAATAATTTAAGTAGCGATCTCTTATCTTGAGTATGTTACGCTTTTCTATACTGCTGCATTTGTTGCTGCTGTGCAGGCCGATCACGAGCCTTCAGGAGGCTTGTCGCTTTTGCTCGCCTCTACACTTCTTTGTTTCATCATTGTAAAACATGATTTATTTAATCAAAATAGTATTAAGAACATCAGTATTCCTACGGGATCTCAGAGAACCCTTCGGCGGAGGGAAGGGAAACTTCGGCTGACGCCGCGTTTCCCCGCTGAAGCTCGATCGATACTCGCTGCAGTAGGAACTCTCCAGAACGAGGATCTCTTGTGACTGCGCTTAGTCTCTTTCCAAGCTCTTTAAAAAAATTGACGTTTTTTTACCCATGGGTTCGTAAGTTTCTATGGCAATTGGCTGGACGATAAACTGCGCATTAAGCTCTCTGTATTTCGCATTATAAACTTGCGGTGTCCGCAAGACAAGCAGAGGCACCAGCTTTCTGGCTTGTTCGAGCGACGTAGCTCCTGGCCTGTACACGACACGGTAACGTCCCATACAAGTAGGCGACCTCTTCCCAAGGGGTTAGTGTTTTAGTGCCGGCACCTGTGCACTATGTAGTGCACGGCAGACTACGTCGTTTATTGCATAGTGTCGTGGGTGGCAGCCAGCGCTGAATCGGCACGAGAGAGCGTGTTCCCCTGTTGTTGTTACGGGGAACCGACACCGGTTGCATTAATAATCGGCAGAGATCGCCTCCCCCAGCCGCAGACCAGACACGATGCGAAGTGTGTTATTGTCCAGCATCGTACCTAGTTGAGACACAGTCCTGAAACAACGTTGCTCATCGGACTTTTGGTTTGAACTCGAGCCACCTCGGTTACTCCTAATGATTTCAGTTCAGCTAGTATGGTAGCTTCTGAGATCGACGGGTGCATACCGGGTATCTTGCCTTCACGGAAGAGTGCGCTCCACTTATTCTGGCAGTTACGTTTATCTCTTGCAGTAAGAGCAAGGTGCCCTTGTCGTCCTTGGCATCAACAGAAATGAAAAGCCCTTTAGTTTTTGTCAGGCGGGGTTCCTCAATTTTTCGCTTTACATGGCCTACAATATAGTCATAATATATGTTGAAATTATTTTGTAGCTTTTTGACGCTGGCAGAATATCTATATATATATATATACTATTGCCTCTTGCCTCGTCACAACTACCTTCGGCGCCTGCGATCTCTTTGGCGGTGCACTGTAGTAAATTCTGTATCATCAGACTCACCCTCTCTATCACTCTGTACTCTTTCTTTCCGCTGTACGCTCGCGCTTGATTTTTTCAGCAATCAGCGTTTTCGAGCATAGTATGTTTCACCAAACGGCGCACAAGCGTAATTTAGGTGACCTAAGCATCATTAAAATCGTCAGGGGCACAGTGTGGCGTAAATAGTTTTTGCCGTCGCGAACACCGATGTTGTCAACGATAGAAAATTAATTGCGCTTTAGATGTTTACAGAGAGTGCTTCGCGATTTTAACCTGTGTAGTCCACTCAGCACGTTACGGTACGAGCAGAACAACAATACGAGTATATGTCTAGCAGAACACAAGTTCGATATGAAGGCACGTGCTTTTCTGACCCTGTGCTACAGGAGATATATTGTGCAAGTTATAACTATATGCTCGCTTTTAGGTGTTGCAACCTCGCTGCTCTCTTGATTCTCGACACTAACGTCGTTCTTACAATGCTTCTTCGGTTCGATCGTTCGCTTGTTGTGTGCAACACCATAGAGTCCGACGCGGAGCGGGCTTGCTAATAAGATATAGTACCTAATAAGATGGTATAGGTTGACCTTGACATCCGCCTGTAAAGGTCAAGCTCTATCCATACCCCTTCTCATTCTCTGTCACGGGTAAAGATAGTGCAGGTAACGGCAAGCTACGCCTGCATTGAGCGTTAGACCCTAATGATAGAAAGCTAAATAGACGCACCATAGCCATTGCGCGGTTATGCTGCGTCTACTCTACTTATTAAAGGTATGGCTGAGTCTGTAGTATTTGCATTTGCATATTAACTAACTTAAATATGTTAACTATTAACAATTGAAAAACAAACCAACGCTTATTGTACACATGTGTATTCATGTAGTGCGGCCTGCATTTACCCGTTAGCCCTTTAAAAATATGGCATCGGAATCCTAGCAAACAGGGGCAATGATTGTCGTCACCAGCATAAGACAAAATTACTTAATGCAAATCTCTGAATTATATGCTTATACTCTCGATATAATGGAGACCACGTGAAATTGCAGAAACGTTTATTTTCAATGCGCTAATATTTCACAGTAGAGGCTACTGCCAACAAATAATATTTGTCTACATGCTAATCTATATCCAAAAACATGCTCTGTTAGAAACAAATGGGACATCTTACGTTAGCTCCTAACCCTGCGGTTCTAACGACCGCACAAGAGCCGCAGGTAGGGCCAATGACAATTGTAAACCGTTGACTGACTTCTTTTTTATTTCTTTACCAAGTACCCTCTGGTCAAGCCACAATCGATATACTTACGCCTCACAGGACAGCCATATTTTCACTGACCTAGAATTAAAAACATTTTTAAGGGCAAGTCGAAATATCTAGAGTTTTCCCAACAGTTATTGTGACAGCATAGTCGCGGGCATGATTATTATTACGTGATATGATTTATCATCTATTCTCGATGAGCATTGCTTAAAAAAATTCGAATAACAACAGGGGTCGAACCGGCGGCACCCCGGTAGATGACAACTATAACTAGCGCGCACTAGTGCCCCAGACCACGCCGCCATTATATTGTCACTGACCTGCCACCTTTATAATCAACTACAACAAAACCGTTTAGAGTTTTAGCGGCATCGTTTCGTTGAAACTTCGCTTAGTAGAACAGCTCTAGAGCAAACGCATTGGACCGTATGTCCTGACCTATTTTTTTTGTAATAGGACAGATTAAGCTGCCATCGGGCAAACTCTATCATTTACAAGAGCGAGCAGGCTCTAAATACGGTTACCGTTAAAGCAAATATGTACTAGAACACGCAAATTACACGGAGACACTGCACACTAGGTCTCGCAGGCCAAGCGGGTCTAGTAAGCGAGAGAGCCACGAATCGTAAGTTTATATTAGTTGAAAACCTGCAGTAAAACAGGTCAAGCAGGCAAAATAGATAAACGATAAATTGTGCGATATAGTGGGTAACAAAAATTGGCGCTAGCATGGTTGGACAGACTGCGCGCTGTTTACCTCGGATGTCGGCAATATAAATGTCTTTAGCTCACACAGTGATGTTGGAATACAGATGCGCGCAACGGGTCAGCTGGTCACAACGAATTGCAAGCCCACTGGCTGTAAACAGAGAGGCATCTGCCAATGTGCGTTTCATTCATTTGCTGAAAGCCTACACATCTGATAAACCAGTAGATAATTTCAGTTTTGTCTGGGGCCAAGAAATGTAAACTTCCTTACCTTTTTGGTTGCCACTTAATATAGCCTGTATATACCACTGTCACAACATTCGTCTAAGCCTCGGACTTTTGTTCCCGCTTTGCCAAACTCATCTGCATATATATATATATATATATATATATATATATATATATATATATATATATATATATATATATATATATATGACAATAGCATATACTCTAAAGTTATGTAGAACTTATACCTTTTTGACACCAAATTGCGGTAGAAAAGTATGATTCTTAACTCTCGAACAAGCATAATATAATACATAACTATATATATATTGTATATATATAGTTATGTATTATATTATGCCATAATAAATTGCATTTCAAGATGGTACATAATTATAATACAATTCATTCTTTTTTTTTTTTCATTTTGAAATGAGTGAATATAATACGTAACGTAACGACAGAAATGGTCGGCCTAGCAGGGAGACATATCACGTAGTTAGGCGCACTTTTCCTCTAAAGTTTTGCAATTGTCTATTTTAATCACAATCACCTTGGCTCCATCAATAAAGCCCTAATGACGAGAAATTTGCGCAACTTTGAGAGATACGACACTTGGCCTATTCCCGCCTAGGCATAGAAGAGGCAACTTAGAACCTCTCATATTTTAAACACAAGACCAAAACTTGCAGCAAAAGTGACGACCCGCTCCACGCAAGCTGCTCGTAAAGTTCATTCTATATAAAAAGTTACTCTGCTGCTGCAGAGTGACACAAATTTAGCACATCGCAACCGCGTAGGCAGACTTTATCAGCAAAAGTGAAATATTACCTGTAGGGACATAACAGAACTAGCAACCAAATCTAATGACGTGTACCGCAAAAGAGATGACATCAATATACTTATTAATAACAATATTACTAGTTTAGTAGTAGCTTACTATGGTATGAAGTCGCATTTTCATGTCACCTAAAGTTGTGTGTGGTACAACGGATATTTATGGTTTATATGCATTGTTTACAAGTGTGCGTGTAAGTAGCGGTTTAACATTAATAACCGTCAGATAGTTAAGCACAATTTGGTTTTGCGTGCGTCTGCTTAGCTTTCCGTCTAGCAAACCAGCCGTCAATAAAATCGAAACGTGCCATGGCCTTTGGCGCCGACGCGTGCCCTATTCGGTAATTAGAATGCATATCAAAATGAGATCTCTGCAAATGGCTGCACGTACAAATGACAATAATAGCACACTAAATTTATATGTCATAGTCTTTGCTTCTTGCCCCAAGGGACAAACAGAGTGTCCATTTTAGGTATTGTACGAAACATTGCTCGAGCAACTTAATGTTATCTGGATGAGTGAGTTCAGACACGACTGAGAGCGTATTATGCCCGTTGTTATGAACATTCACGCTGCTGCGTCGGCTAGCAGTTTTCGTCCATTGCCGATTTTTCCATTCGCGGATTCCGGAGTCATCATTAAATTCCTCCCTACAATAAATTAAGCTCGTATATTCTGTATAATGGACTTTCATAGAGTACAAATAAAGAAAAGAAGCTACAACTGCAAGGCTCTGGCAAAGAGGCTTTCATCGTATTTATAAGGAGTCTTAAAAAGAATATTACTTGAGTCATATATATAGGAACACTTTAATAAAAATAAAGAAGAGAATAAAACGGAATTATACGGTTTTCCTTTTCCGTTTACAGGTACACATAGATCTGATTCGATCGTTTCCGATAACGTTGAGTCTTTAATAAACACCTGCCCTATTCGTAACTTTAGAGAACAGAAGCTATAGTACAAGTGTGTGTATATATATATATATATATATATAAATGAGGACTACACCAGTGCCAATGACGAGCGAACTTAGAAGCTTAAATCGCTGTATAATTATAAGTTCCAAATATACAATAGTTGCATTACTAAACATACATACATATTGTTTATTTCGCAATAATTTTGCATTTCAAGATGGTACATAATTACAATACAATCATCATTATATACAATTTTAACACTTTAGCGACCGTCCCACCGGGCAAGAAAGTGCAAAGACCGCCGATGCGACTGGCAGCTCGCTGCGCGGTATTTAGCGCATACCTGCGAGCAGAACCGGCATCGACATTGATCGCCAACTTGGTGAAATCCTTGAGTCGAACACACCAAGTGATGATAGCCATGTACAATGTACCTTGTGTACACGTGCCGGCTAGTGCATGCCAGGCAGTGGCATTACTAAAGAAACCATCACAGTTGCCGCAGAGTATACGTTTAAAGCGGGGGTCTAGACCCATTATGTAAAGGAGCCTGCGATGTCGAAAACTGTAGAGTATATGGATTCTGAGATGCACTAAGGAACTATTCGATGAGGACGAATCCGACTGGCCCTTTTCATTATATACATACATACATTAATAACATTTGGTGTCTAGAATCTTAGGAAAATTATATATATATTTTTTAATTTGATAATTTTCGGCAAATAAAACGGAAAAACGGTCGATGCTTCTCTGTAAAATAAAATAAAACCTAAGTGAATTGCATTGCTAGTGTAACCAAGGCGGGCGTCAACCGGACCGCGTACTCACGCTACCAAGCTAGCCTTAACAGCGTCTATAGGATATACATACGAGGTGTGTTCAAAACGTATCGCGACTTTTGAATTTTCGCGGGTTACGTATATTCGAATTTCGATTTTTTGTGGCGTTATGTTGGTACTCATGTCTCTCACTTATGCCGACAAGCTCGGCCATTTTGAATGTTCACTTAATTGTTGACAGCTGCTTTGCTTGCACATGTTTTGGATCGTCTTCGATTTTTACCTATTCGAAAAAATGGATCAAAGAACCTGTATCAAATTTTGTGTGAAGAACGAAATTAAGTGCGCGGATGCATTCCGAATGTTGACTGTGGCATACGGAGAAGCTACCTTGGACCGAAGCAACGTTTATCGGTGGTACAAAATGTTCTCAGAAGGCCGAGAAGATGTGAACGACGAAGAGCGTGCCGGACGCCCGAGCACTTCAACAACAGACGAAAAAATTAATGAAGTGGAGAAAATGGTATTGGCCAATCGTCGAATCACCGTTAGAGAAGTTGCTGAGGACCTAAACATATCGATTGGCTCGTGCCATTCGATTTTTATCAATGATTTGGGCATGAGACGGGTCGCCGCGAAATTCGTACCAAAATTGCTCAATTGCGACCAAAAACAGCATCGCATGAACATTGCTAATGAGATGTTGGACTCTGTCCGCGACGACCCAAATTTGCTCCAGAGGGTCATAACTGGTGACGAATCGTGGGTTTATGGTTATGACGTGGAAACCAAAGCTCAATCATCTCAATGGAAGCTGCCGCACGAACCAAGACCGAAAAAAGCGCGCCAAGTTCGGTCGATTGTGAAAGTTTTGCTGACAGTTTTCTTCGATTGCAGGGGCGTGGTGCATCATGAGTTCTTGCCACAGGGTAGAACGGTCAATAAGGAATATTACCTGCAAGTTATGCGCAATTTGCGCGAAGCAATCCGCCAGAAACGCCCGGATTTGTGGAAGAACAAAAATTGGCTTTTGCACCACGATAACGCCCCTGCTCACACATCGTTGCTTGTGCGCGAGTTTTTGGCCAAAAACAACACACTAATGATGCCGCAGCCACCGTATTCCCCAGATCTGGCCCCCTGTGACTTTTTCTTGTTCCCTAAACTGAAAAGGCCCATGAAAGGACGACGTTACGCTACGCTTGACGAGATAAAGACGGCATCGAAGGAGGAGCTGAACAAGTTAAAAAAAATGGTTTTTTGAAGTGCTTCGAAGATTGGAAAAACCGTTGGCACAAGTGTATAATATCTCATGGGGATAACTTTGAAGGGGACAAAATAGATATTCATGAATAAATGAATAATTTTTGAAAAAACACAAAAGTCGCGATACGTTTTGAACACACCTCGTATATATGTAGCCACTAAAATACTTACCTTGGCCATTTTTAATATAGAGTACAAATCTTTTTGGAATATGGAATTATTTTTAGACGTAGTTCTGATAAATTTCTAGACGTCTCTTGAGGCGCTAAATCCGTGCCATATTCGAATGTATCATCCATACCCATTACTCTGGAATAGCGCTTCATCTCCACTTGTCGATCAAAGCTCTTGAAAAACGCCGTAATGCGCTTAATACTTGCTGAAAGTAAGTACTAGCAATCCCTAACGCATAATAAATACTGTTTACAATGTTGAGCCAATCTATACATGAAGCTCATTAACATACTAGCGTAGTGCTTGTTTAAAAGGTAATGGAAAATTTCAGTCACGAATACGCGCGGGACAGTACCGTTTCAGCATCGCTTTGATGACCGGGTGGACTGTCTCACGTGTAGAGGTGCACGGAGTGACCTGATGAACATTGACGATGATGTACTAGGTTAGCTTATTATCAAGAGTCTACGTGCACGTGGCTGTGTTGTTGACTACAAACAATTTTTCTAGGTGCCTTGTCGCATTGTCTGTATGGGTATTCCCGGACTCACTCATGGCATATCAGCACGTGCATAAAGTAAAAAGTCAGCTACCCGTAAGTTTTATTTGCAGCTCCGGTGTGGCCGTCAACCACACTGTCCACAGCTAACAATAGGGCAACGCTACGCAAAGCCCAAAGAGTGGCTGCTCGTATCACGATGGCCTATAGAACAGTCAGCACAGCGGCCGTCCTTGTTCTGGCTAGCATAGTCCCCTGGGACCTGAAAGCAAATGAACGGCGCCGCTTGTGGGACGACCCGGAAAAGAAAAGGGCGGAGGAAAGGAATATCACCCTTGACATTTGGCAGGCCGAATGGGACTTCATCCAGGACGGAGCGCCAGGGTACCGGGTAAGGACCCTGATCCCGGATATCAGGGCCTGGATGTACCGGCCAGGTGGCGAGTTGATGTTCTACATCACTCAGGTTGTTACAGGACACGGTAATTTCCAGTCAGACTTGTTCAGAATTGGGAAAATCACATCTCCATTCTGCAAGTACTGCTAAAGCGAATCAGAGGACACGCCTGAACATACAATTTTGTGGTGCCCGGAATGGACCGCTCAGCGTGCGGGTTTACCTAGAGCTGACGACGGCACCCTTAGACCTATCATACAGCTTATGATTAAGTCACGCGACGACTGGACCAGTATTGCAAGCATTATGGAAAACATCCTCCGCGCCAAGGAGCAGAAAAACCGTTACTGCACGACATCATCCCGCGGGGCATCCCGGCATAGCTAAATGCTTAAACTACTCTCCCCCTTCGATCGTTTGAAGTTATGCTTATGCAGTTCCCAATCAATTGCGGGGATTAGGACATGACTGTTTTTTAGGGGGTTAGAGCCCCACACTACCGGCCCACACTTGCAGACGAGTTTCCTTTGGTGGTGTCCGCGTGTGCGTACAGCATTTTCCAGTAGGTCCTTTAAAAAAAGCTACCTGTAAGCGCTTGTGTACCACGCTCTAGCTCTATTTACTTTCTCCGTGGCTCCTCACTCTCACGGAAATCACTCAAGATTGCCTGTCCTACTCTCCCGGCTTTCGTTCTATTCTATGCTCGACCCCTCAACGTACTAGAGTGGACTACTGGAATTTAATTTGCCAGGTATCGTTTGTATTTGCCAAGAAAAGTTTGGATTTCGTAGGCCGAATTGTGTAGTGCACACCGCGAACAATATATAAATTGATCTTGGAATAATTTTAAGTTTAAAATTCCTAACAAGACTGTGATGTCGAAAAAAGCAATGTGTATATACGTACAGATGTAAAAACATGTACGGATTATCAAATAGCAGCAGGTGCATGTTACCGTTATGGTGCGCAACATATACTACAGGCTTCTTGTGTACGTCCTATCTTCAGGTGTAAATGTAACCAGACATGCGAGACGCAAATGTCTAAATGTTTCGCTATCGTTGCAAACACAGGAATACCTACATGCATATATGGTAGTAATAACGTACGCATATAATGCTAGACTTCCTGCGCATACTTCGATCGATATGATTAAAGACTTCACAGCAACAAGTATGCCTCTCACTTAGAAACACCGTAAAAAACGCAGAGTAAAAATTATTTGACATTTTAGCAGGATAAGAATTTGTTTTAGCATCAAATGACCAATTCTCTCTCGGGTGTGCGTCAGTTGGATGTCCTGGTAACCCTCCAGGGGAACAGCGACATAATGATCCCTTTTCGAGCTATACATTTGGGCTCGTATCTCACTTGAGATATTGTGGTCGTTGGTATGCGATTACAAAAGAAGCTGCAAAACTCCTCATTGGAGAAAACATAGTTGGCAAATTTACAGTCTAAAATACAGTTAAAAGTGTCGATGATATCTTTAACAACGGTTTGCGTCGGTGGGACGTCACAGCGACAAGAAACTCGGCGTGTGAATTTCTTGATTACATCTCTCAGTAGTCGTCTATCTTTCTCGTTCATGAGGTACCACAGTTGAGAGGCATACGCCAGGATTAGTTTTACATAAGTATCAAATAAATGTATATACAGTTCTGGATTTTTAACAATTTTTCCGCCGAGTCCTGTAGAGTAAGCTATCTATGTCACCGCTCATCCTGAGATGTTCGACCGCGGTATTTGCCTAATCGTTTTGCTTGTTTGCAATTTTCTTCGGATCTTTTAAAGTTGTGCCAGGGCCAACTTTTAGTGTTATAGTAATTCGGACATCTAGCACAAGTTCTGCTAATGAACCCAGCTTGGGGCTGAGGGTCATACGCAGTTCGTCAAATTGATCGTTATAGAACGCATCCTTTGCAGCTGCTCACTACGACATGCAGGTCCCAGGAGAGTTACCGGGCGAAGACTTGGGCCGCCGTTCTAACAGTAGTTTCGACCGATCTTAACTATTTTAAACGGGAGCGACAGAACTGCTTGGCAGGTCATATGAGCAACTATTTACCAGCATAGCGGGGTTGCTTATCAGACAATTTGACTGATGACCGTTACTAAGATATTTCATCTGAAATCATAAAGGTGTCGCATGTGCTAGGTCGTAGGCTAGTAAACTTAGGTGGCGCTTTCGAGGCCATTGTTGCGGCAGCGGCATAACGCACATGAGACAGTCAATACTGACGGCACCTGGGTTTTGCAAAAGAGGTATTTTGCTGTGCTATATAATGTGATGTTCCTAAACCTCCGCGCAGAGATTGAGGAAATGCTTCGGCTTAGCGTGGTTGCAATGGCATACAAATGTTAACGAGCACTCACACAACTATTTGTGGTGAAAATGACTAACACAACAGCTAGGTAAAATAATATACGCGCGGTCTTAATACGGGAGGAACTTTGAAGATTTTAATAAGTAATGATTGCCACAGGGACGGAGCACTAGACACAACCTTAAAACGTATTGTGTGGTCTGCATTTGTAGAAAACAAACCGGCTACCCTTACTGAGAGCGGCGCGCAGACGACAAGAAACAGTGTAACGATGCCGTTACTTTAAGTGAACGAGGCCAAATAAGCCACAGAATAACTAACTATTGGGTGTCAGTCGGAACTCTCCTAGGGCGTAGAACAGTGGCCAGGACAAACAAGGACATCCTGACGGGCCTGACGGTCAACGACCTAGAACGTCAACTGTCTCGGTGCTGGTCATGATGCCGATAATCCGCGTCGTGGGTGCGTGGCGCAAATCTAACGATCGGCGGCAATGGCGATGTCATTATGGTGCGTCGAATCTTGGTGGTGGTCCTGGTGTGCGGTGTGTCCTGATGCATACATGTGTAGAGTGTGTCCTGACGCACGCTATTGCAGTCGGTCAATCAAGTGTCGTTAAGTGACATGTGCAATGCAAAGGCAAGACAGTGAGCGTGTTTGTGCTAGGATGCCTGTTGTTGAGATTTTAACCAAAATCTCGATTTTCCGTCAGATTCTGGCAGAAATGTCGCGCCTCGATACGCTAGCGAGTCCCACCAATAACGAAGCACAGGCTAAGCTACAAATTCTCCTCAATGTAAGTACTAAATCTTATTCTTCAGCACTAAGTCGGGCTAGAACAGTGCTTACTAGTTCCACAAATGGCCGGACAGGAGCCGGCGCCAGATTTATATTCATGTAATCAAGTTGCCGCTCGCGGCATATTTGTTTGCTTGCCGCATATACATATGTGTCGCATAATCATCTATCCATCTATCATCTGAGTAGATGGAGTGCCACCGACACGCCCCAGTAGCCGTTTCGTAGGCATCGTGTACTAGGGTACTAGGGTACGGCGGCCTAGAGTTCTACGACGGTGTATACTCGTATTGTGGTGTCCCGTAGTGGCGAAACCGAGTGCGATGGAAGAATGTGCGTGCTTCACCGGTAGAGCCCCTATTTTGTGGCTAGGCGGCTTCTCAAAATCCTGTCACACTGGCCGCCGGTATGTCGGGCCTCGATGCGGCACCAAATCACGCGGATAACGAAGCCTGCTACGATATGCATCTGTACTCAATAGATGACTTGTGTGAGTATTAGATCTTGTTCTTCGACGTCAACTAGGTTTTCCCTAAAATGAAACCAATACAAAAACTACGCGTGCTGGAATAACCGGCAGACCTCGTGCTGACCTCGTGTTCGGTTAGAACACTCTAAAGTACACCAAGCTCCACGTGCTATCGCCACCTTACGTTTGTTGCGTGTCAAGCATTATCACTCTTGGGTAAGAAAAAACATATGATCCGAATTGTCGAATCTGGAGGCTCAAAACGGAGGTAAGTAATCAGGCACTATTAACAAGAAGTTGGAAAAATTACTGAGTAACTAAACGAGTTAGGCGTAGGATTATTATGCGAAACGAAATGAGTTTAGCGTAGGATTAGAATGCGAAACTAAACGAGTTAAGCGTAGGATTAGTATGAACTGCACACTCTGAACGTTTATGGAGTTGTAGAACTTGCAGTCTTTTTTGGTGCACTTGTGGCGACGACTACGACCACTGCTACTAACTTTAATACCATTCGAGCTGTAACCGACGACAAAACGTCTTGCAAAAGCATTAACGGTACTCACTTATTTTAAATGTCGTACAGTTAGCATTAGCCGTCCGTTTTTTTTCGCTGAATCAGTAGTTTCTCCAATTGTTTTACAGTGTTGAGCAGCCAAAAGTGTAATTTTGAAATTATAAGGCACAAGCTCTGCTTAAAGGAGTGTTGGTGCAGTAGAGAGATCCGTATGAGCGCGTGTGACGTGTGTGATTTTTGATATCGAATTTTAGGGCAGTTCACGTCGTTTGTGCAACCGGGACTGCAATTGTAGACACCTCCACCACGTGCGTTTCTGCGTTAGGGCGCCTGCTTTCAGATTATGTTACGTCGCAACTGGAGCCAGCATTTTCCAGCGATAACGAAGCGTACGTCAATATGAACCAGTACTCAAATGATGCCCGGTGTAAGTACTAATTCTTAATATTTGGCATTTAGTCTCGGTTTGAAATGGTGGTCATTCGCCACCAAGCGACACCCAACGCCGTCTGGCTTGGCTTGGCTAGGCTACGAAAACAGCTACCCCCGTCTCGCATTTGAGTTCAGAACAGAGCAATTAACCACGCACTATTTACTAGACGTATAACAAAGATGTTGTACCTGGGTTCGTGCCTATCCGCCGCCCACGGGAACGTTTGACTGCGTGCTTACGGCGCGCTACAACAAAGATTGCTTCACTTGAGCATCGCTTGGCACGAGATTTGACTTGCTGAGACTAAAACAGACTGATTTCGAAACTTGTGTGTATATAGAAGCAAAAATCTGGCGCCAAGCGATATATTGACACCTAATATATATGTTGCTATAGAGAGGTCCTTTCGTTCTGGTCACTTTACAAGTTAACACAGCCAAGACGCTTGAGAAGATGCTTCTTCATGAACTTCTTGTTGTTGTTGTTGCTCTGTTTCCTTGGGAGCGCTTCAGTTTATGGTCCTTGAAGAATCCTAATTGTTCTTTGCGTCGTTCCTAAGAAAATGTCGAAATATTACTACTGTTGCTTGATATCGTATAAATACAAACTTACATTTTAGATAAATATTATTATTGACACCTATGTTTTTTTCGCGTGCTCCTTGACGGCTGTTTGTTGCTTTTAGTCGCTGCAGTTTTGCTAGCGTTTCGGTTAATAAAAAAAGAAGGACGCTGCTTCAATGTGGTTTCAGTGTTACTGGAAATGTCATGTGGAATTTTATGTCGCAATAATTATTTTCTTTACTATCTTGGCTTTCCATCACCAGTAGAGCTTACGGAGCACGAGGCAGGTTTCTTTCACTGAGATGGCCATAACCTACTATCAAAAAGTGTTTAACGTGGTTGCACACTATATATTGCGCTGATTCTAAGTGTAAATGTAAACCCTTAGAAGTATGTAAATCAACCCAGTAGACCAAACAGATTGTTAGACGCTGTTCGAGCAGATGGTTTTGGCTTTGGAGCGGCAAATAGGTTAAAATGTTGAATGTTGCAATGGTCGTTGAAACGACAAAACGTTTGCCTATAGATTTGCGAAGACGCCTGGAAATCAGTTTGCCTAACTCCGTAAAAACCGCCATCATTCTTAAATCAAAGCACTTCAGTGTTTGTCTTGATTGGCACTCATGACATAAAATGCGAGAACACTTTGCAGCTAGGTTAAAACAAAGGCACTCCTCAAGGGGGCACTCTTAGTTGTCTATCTAACTTATCGCCCGCCAAGTACGGAATAAGTTTATAACCGCCAGGTGATATAGTAGTGACCCACCGGAACCGCAGGCCATTAGTTGAATTCTAGGCGACGTAGAAATAAGCCTTAATCGTGAAAGCCATTATCCGTCGTGAGGGTCGATTGGCTGATGTATCCGACCGCTGAAGTCCGGTAACTCCTTCCCGTATTTAGGTCTAAGACTACATTATATGGAAACGACCTTTACCCAGCATATTGGCAACAGGTGTCGGGCGGCTATTGCCTTTATATATACAGAGGCGAGAGACCATCGAAAACTGTCTCCAAAAGCCACAGTGCGTCTTTTGAAGCTTAAAATTGTACTGATGTTGAGCTAGAATCTTGGCAGGGTGTTAGGGTATTTTCAGCGGTAGAATTTGCCAAGCTAGAGAGATGCTTCACAATATATATAAAGCGTGTTCTTTGTTTGCCGCGGACCGCAAGATACCGCTTGCGTACCTGCTAGTGAATCGTGGACCGGCAGTAGAACTTATAGAGTTAGGCGTAAGCCACTTATTGCAAGGCCATTTCAGCAATTTTTGGAGGAGTGGCTGAAAAAGTCAAGAGGTAGCGCAGTGTACCTACCCAGGGAGCTGTATGATAGAATGGCATGCATTAGTCGGCACGCGTATGTAAGGTACATTGTACGTGGTATCATCACTGGGTATGGCCGAAGGGTTTTTACCACGTTGGCTACCAATGACGCCGGTTCTGCTCACAGACGTGCGCTAAGTATTACGCAGCGGGTCGCCAGATGCACCGGCGGTGTCAGCACTTTTCAATTGGTGGTGGCGGTCGTTAAAGTATTAAAAATATATATAATGACGAATGTATATAATTATGTGCCATCTTGAAAAAACAAGCGGATTGCAAAATAAACCATTACTTTATTAAAGGCGCCGCTGGTCCTGCGCCTTCCACGAAACGACACGCAGTCCCTTACAGGATTATCAAGAGCAACCTTAGCTACATTTCGCAGGGTTAAGGAATTGAGGACATCGCACACCGAGACACTAGGATCATTTTCAGGAGGGGTCCTGGAAGTAAAATCTGTAGATGCGCTATAGTCAAGCTGTCCCAAGGAGACTGCCGTTGCTAGACTTACTGGGTTCTTAGCCACCACATTTTTCGAAGAAACAGAGTTCTTCATTATGGCCTATTACCCAAGGCAGCAGGGTAATCTACTAGGTGACTCCAGGAGTCAGTTTATCCAGCAGGCCGGGGAACAAACCCCCCTACGTCCGTGAGCATGACCCATGTCCTAGCCGCAGTCCTCAAATAGACCATGGTACTGCAATACAAGAGATCCGCTATCACGAGAATATCATATGCCCTGCCACCTGGCTTCGCTTGCGCGAGGTGATGACACCCAGGCGAGTAACTCTTGGAGATGACAGGGAGACAGATTGCATGTGGCACGGTGAAGGCGTACCGCAAGTGTCAGGTATGTCACCTCCCTGACACAGTCAGAAAGCCTTAAGTCTCTACGAGATAAATATGGCTAGATATCCATAGGCTCCCTTGGGCATTTGCTTGCGAGGGACGAGATGCGCATTGCCCTGGGGTACTTCCCAAGGAGCTCTGCACCTGATCTTGACTTACTTGGCCTGGGCTTCTTTAGAACCTGCTGTTCAGAGTCTTACGATCGATAGACATTCTCCGGCGGAGGTCTCCCCTGTAGCCCCACTACCTAGTATATTCCATTACATACTGTACACTAACTCTCTAAAACACATAATACCTCAATATGTGCAAGCAAAGATATATGCTTTTTTTTTGTTCTGGGAGGTTTCGGGAATGATGCACATGCGCCACTAGCAGCCTGCGTGACTAGTGTGAGACTCAGCAAAAAAAAAGATATATGCTGACTATGTAAAACTATATGAACTTGATCTTAAACAATCAGCCGATAAGTGTGCTGTCCCTCACATTGACTACAAACTATATTTAATATATATATATATATATATATATATGTATATATATATATATATATGACCTAGGTTGTAATAACAACATCCAATAACGAACTATACTCCTCATATTCTAGAATTAGCAACGTTAGCTATGAGGTTGATGAACTGGGATTCTGCTTCTAATCAAACAACCCTCTCGTGTGTGTAACACTACATAAACAGAGATAAATGACAAGTTCTTGCGAGTCTTGTTTTGTGCTCTAACTGTGCGCAATCTGGGGTTGCTCTCGTGATGAAAGTATACTGGCCATTTTTCTAAAAAGTTTGTTTAACGTGTTAAATGCGACAACATTGTTGACATTGTTAGGTATACATAGGTGTATTTGGGCAAACAGCACATTTTCTCGCATATATTTAAACTGGCCTGAGCAAGCAAAAAGAATTTTATTTAAATAATAGTGCAAACGCTCGGTCAAGAATAAATATCCAGGCCTAAAGTGTTGCCTGAAAGTCGATCGTCAATAAATTGTTTGCATGGCGCTAAGTGCGTTAGGCCAACTATGTACAACTTGTTAACTCTGCCGCTAAAGACCGGCTTGCAATAACTTTCGTCTGTGGTCCCAATAAAGCCCCTGCTAAAGGGTGTGTGTAGTATGTATTTGGAGGACTACTATTTGCTTTCAATATTAAAGTGGCTCTCTTCGCCCGATCACACGCTCGTCTTCACTCCGGAGGTTGGCTTCGAAGCAGGGTGTGCAGCTGACAAGGCTACAAAATGATCGGCAATTGGTCCTCATCAGTTGGGTTTTGCAACTCCTGGCGGTACGGAGATTGGAATTCACATGTGCCGCGCCTTTATAAACTTCCAGCTAGCAGTGTCAAAAGAGATCACTTGCTGAAAACGGCAAAAAATGATGACCGTGCAAATGTTCCACCAGGCGCACGCGGCTTACGCATAACCGTCGCCATTGGTCTTCTTATTTTCGCCCTCCGCCCTTCAACAAGCAAATTCTTTAGATCGACCCTCGTTCTGCTCATGCCTAAAGGACTTAATCGAACATGCTTAAAGGGCTTTTAAAGTATTACTAAAATGCCTGGTACTTGGACGACGTTTGTGTAGTGTACTAGAGGATGGCCTAGCAGAGTCAGGGATTTCGAGAAGGTGATTGGCCTTTGCCTAACCCCGAAGTGCGAATTCTATGTCATGAGCTCCAAAAATATGATTCCCAGAATATATTGGACCTATTTCATCTCCTTCCCGGTTTCAAGGTCGTCCAGAAGTGTCAATTTGTCAAAGGGGTTATCTAAGGTATTGAACGCATGGAGAGGAAAACTTAAGTTATCCGCCAGCCGTCTTCCATCGCTGCGGTTTTATCGCGGAATACACAAGTACCATGAGTGCGCTTTTCAGCTGTCACGTTGGCTGGTCCTGCCATAGTCTCCTCTAGTCCCAGGTATCGGAAAAGCTCTGGAAAGACCCTACTCCAGTAGACAGCATTCGTACATCTTTCGGAACAAGCTTTTAGTAGGGTTGTAAAAGCCAGACTCTGAGCGGTCTCTGCAAAAGACGCAGGTGTCTGGTCACAGGCTCGTCCCAGTGCTCAGTTGGGCACATTAAGCTCTGCCATTTGTCCGTGATTTTTATCAAGGCTCCTGACGTTGCTGGGACGATGGAATGGGACCGAGCGGCCGGTCCTTAATTATCTATCTATTACATGGTACTTTCCATACACATTACACGCACACCGACGCCCTGATGCATCAAATCCTTTAACTATCAGGTCAAACGGCTAATGGAGTCGCAGGCAGTGTCAGTGATTGTGGATGCTGCAATACGGTTGCACTGTCCACGCGATCATTTATTCTACGATCTGACTAAATGTTGCCCACATAGTTATGTTCACGTAATTGTATTATGAAAAAGGAAGTGTACCGTAGACTCCATACTATCCATAGTGCTGTTCTATGGAGATCTGAACCATCAGAGAATAAAGCTTATGAAGGAAGCTGCGTTCAGTGGGTATGGGTCTCAGCGGGCTAGCATCCACCGCGGAGGTCGAGTCGTACACTGCTCGAGATGGAAAATGGGACCTTCTCCTTTTATACTAGCAGCAATAGTACGTAAAAGTATTTAACTATCCTCCATAAAAAAGACTACTAAACAGGCAGAGACTAGGCTAACGGTCGTCAGAACGTGCGACTGGCAGTGAAGAATATAAGAAAAAGCGCAAATATGTACGTAGGTAAACTACGTAGTCGTCGCATACAGCATATACACAAGATATTTTCTTGACGTATGGTGAATCGGATTTATTGATGAGGACCTTCGTGATTTTTGCATGTAGTCTAGGAAGTTTTTGCGGTATTTACCCAACCTATTAGCGCGCATATGGCTTGTTCCCCATCTTGCTTCCCTTTCTGAGAATAAAGATATATTTTTTTTTGGTGATTTGCTAAAGACAAAGCATCATAATTCTATTTTGAGCGCAATTCAGCGCAGAGTTAATTTCAAAGCAGATATTTACGTTGGAGCTGCTTGAGTCAGTTAAGAGGTGCGCGACGAGCGCAATGAATATTTTCAAGGTCTCTTCGAAGTAATGAAAATTCTTCGGATTGCATCTACATACGCCTAATCATTCCATTGGGATATTTGCGCATTGGTGTTAAGAATGCCAAACTTACCATCCGTTCGCAACTAGTTTTTTTTGCTATCAAATCGAACGGCAAGCTCTGCTGAGAAAGGGTTAGTACTCGAATTTGAATTTATAGTTTAATCACTTAAATCATATGCCCCAATTCAGCGGGACAGCTCTCTGGTTCTATGGTGCCACAGAACAGGCACTAAATTCGTCTTTGGAAGCCAATACGTCGGCATTTAGATGCTCTATCTGAGTTGCTGGCGATCAAGACTAACAGACGCCTTAGAGTTTTGTTCTTTTCAAAAGTCGAAAAAACGTGCAGCAGCTGTGGCTCATCGCACCGTTCGGGCGGGGCATGGCCATGGCAACCATGACTAACAGGATCGACAACACAAGCTCGAGCGCCGGTCTAAAATGTGATTTCCAGAACGTTAAACAACGTGCATATTATGTACATAGTGATGATAAATTTAAGTTTAGACACAATTTCCAATTTACGACTTTCACTATTGCACGCATTACTACAATTATCATCATTGAAACACCGCATTCAGAAGTGGTGTCATATTAACGCCAAGCACTGAAGTTTATTATTCTGTTCTGTCGCTGTTCTGCATACGTTTGTGGCTTTGTCGGTGCGTCGGTGTTGATCACTAGTGAGCGGGATTCAAGATGAGCGCTTCGAACTTCTTGAGAGAGAAAGATGACAATTTTGAGGATCTTCTCGAGAGATCCGGCTCTAAAGGTATGTTGCATAACTAATATATGTTATGTTATTTTCGCTATTTAACTCTATTAACCGATTGTTGGTTTACAATCAAAAATTGTCATGTCATGTACACTCATGTAAATAATTATCTTGACATATAGCGTGCATAGATACATTATATATACGATGGCGGATCGAAAAATCCCAGTATTGAGTAAATGAACGCCAGCCGGGAAATGTTTACAGAAAACGAGTCATGGGTATATGGTTGCCACATCAAAACCAAAGCTTAACCCTCCCAGTGGTTCATTCACGACGAGAGTCCATCGAAGACATTTAGACAAAGCAAATCCAACACCAAGGCTCTTTTAACTGTTTTTTTTTAACTACAAGGGAATCTTCTACAACTTGCCACCTGGTTCTACCGTCAATAAGAGTTACTCTCTCGAAATTTTAAGAAGATTGCGCGAAAACGTCCGGCGCAAGAAGCTTAAATTCGGGGAAAACAACTTTTGAATCCGTCATTACGATAACGCACGAGGGCACACGGCGTCACTATTTCAGATTTTTTGATACTTTTTTATTCTAATATTTCCGTAATCATCTATTCGCGTATTGGCTCATTGCGATTTTTCTGTTCTCAGGATAACACACATTTTAAAGGGACGTAATAGAACACTTAACGAAAATTCACAGGAGCAACAAACCTTGAATACATTTGATTTGACTTGACAACTCAATTCAATTCCGAAAGACGCGTTAAAATATGGCACAAGTTCAATGCAGCGGGCGGAATTATTTTAAAGGGATAAAATCAACTTGAAAGGTCAATTAT